>CM056051.1:8061159-8546159 GCA_029574335.1 Rana kukunoris | reverse complement strand
ATGTGCACCGATGTCTGTGAATCTGGGCCGCAATTTGTAGTATTTTTCGAAACGTCGCCTATGGAGATTTTTAAGAGTAAAAGTTTGTCGCCATTCCACGAGCGGACGCAATTTTGAAGCGCGACATGTTGGGTATCAATTTACTCGGCGTAAAAATATCTTTCACAATATCAAAACAAATTGGGCTAACTTTACTGTTGTCTTATTTTTGTTTATTCAAAAAAGTGTATTTTTTCCCCAAAAAAGTGCGCTTGTAAGACCGCTACGGTGTGACAGAAAGTATTGCAACGACCGCCATTTCATTCTCTAGGGTACGGGTGTCAGACTCAATTTCATCGTGGGCCGCATCAGCATTACGATTGCCCTCAAAAGGGCCGGTTGTATTTGTAAGATTAGATGTCCAGCCCATCCCCTCCCCTTACATTAGATGTAAAGAGCCCCCCCACCTTCAGAAGTTGAGTCCCCCACTCTCCCTTACATCACAGTGCACCCCCCTTTCCTTATGCTGCTGCTGGGAAGAAGCTGGATGCATTGCTTGAAAGCAGAAAGTAAAGCCTCGTACACATGCGCGGTTTACTCGGCAAGAACAAGCCGAGTATACCGATCGTGTGTACGAGGCTTTCGGGTTTCTCGTCAAGAAAACTGCCTAGAATCTCGACGAGAAAAATAGAGAACCTGCGCTCTATTTTACCGTTGCGATTCTCGGCCGTGTTTTCCTGCCGAGAAACCCGAGAGTGTGTATACTCACCTGTCGCCGTGGAAACCCGCGCATGCTCGAAATGACTTTGACGCATGCGCGGTAGCTTCCTAGGCATAGGTAGGGTGCAGCAAGATGGCGTGCGTCGTACGTGATGACGTCACTGCGTTCTTGCCTTCCAAAAGAACCGCTGTTCTTTTGAATGGAGTGTCTGTACACTCGGGCGGCAAGAGATTCGTGCCAAGAATCCCGTCAGGAGAAGCGTTTTTTTTTTTTCCTGACGAGATTCTGGGCCCGTGTGTACAGGGCTTAAGGGTCTGGAGGAGGACCAGAGGAGGGCTTGAGCACTCTTGCAGCTGCAGGAGAGGTGCGAGGGCCACGTGAAATGGCCTGGAGGGCTGGACTCGGCCCACGGGCCTTGTGTTTGACACTTGGGCTCACGGATAGTGTTTCAGGGTTCTAAGTAATTTTCTAGCAAAAAAAACAGTTTTTAACTTGTAAACAACAAATGTCAGAAAGAGGCTCGGTCCTTAACCACTCAAGGACCACCTAACGCCGAGATACGTCGGCAGAATGGCACGGCTGGTCACGTACAGGTAAGTCGCCTTTAAGAGCCCAGCCGTTGGTGGCACACGCACGCGACCCGTTCCGAAGCTCTGTGACCGCGCCTGCGGGACCTGATTGATGCCGGTGTCCCGCGATCCGTCACAAGAGCTGAAGAACAAGGAGAGGTGAGTGTAAACACACCTTCCCCGTTCTTTACAGTGGCAATGTCAGCGATCGGCTGTTCCCTGATATAGGGAAACACGATCACTGACGTCACACGTCCAGCCCCGCCCCCCCTACAGTTAGAAACTCACATGAGGTCACACTTAACACCTTACAGCGCCCCCTAGTGGTTAACTCCCAAACTGCAATTGTCATTTTCACAGTAATCAGTGCATTTTTATAGGACTTTTCGCTGTGAAAATGACAATTGTCCCAAAAATGTGTCAAAAGTCCCCGATGCGTCCGCCACAATGTCGCAGGCGTGAAAAAAATCGCTGATCACCGCCATTAGTAGTAAAAAAAAAAATATTAATAAAAATGCCATAAAACTTTCCCCTATTTTGTAAACGCTATAAATTTTGCGCAAACCAATCGATAAACGCTTATTGTGATTTTTTGTTACCAAAAATATGTAGAAGAATACGTATCGGCCTAAACTGAGGAAAAAAATATATTTTTATATATTTTTGGGGGATATTATATTTTAAAAGAAAAAAATATTGCATTCTTTTCAAAATTGTCGCTCTATTTTTGTTTATAGCGCAAAAAATAAAAACCGCAGAGGTGATCAAATACTACCAAAAGAAATCTCTATTTGTGGGAAAAAAAGGACGCTGATTTTGTTTGGGAGCCATATCGCACGACCGCACAATTGTCAGTTAAAGCGACGCAGTGCCGAATCGCAAAAAGGGGCAAGGTCCTTAACCTGCATATTGGTCCGGGTCTTAAGTGGTTAAATGGGTTGTAAAGGTACAATTTCTTTCCCCTAAATATCTTCCTTTCCCTTAGTGCAGTCCTCCTTCACTTACCTCATCCTTCCATTTTGCTTTTAAATGTCCTTATTTCTTCTGAGAAATCCTCACTTCCTGTTCTTCTGTCTGTAACTCCACACAGTAATGCAAGGCTTCCTCCCTGGTGTGGAGTGTCGTGCTCGCCCCCTCCCTTGGACTACGGGAGAGTCAGGACGCTCTCTACGTTGCAGATAGAGAAAGGAGATGTGTGTTAGTGCGCGTCCTGACTCTCCTGTAGTCCAAGGGAGGGGGTGAGCACCACACTCCACACCAGGGAGAAAGCATTTAGGAAAAAAAATGTTTCCTTTACAACCCCTTTAAGTGGTTTAAAAAAAAAACTTCTGCCTTTAGAACCACTTTTAATTTTCGCCATTTGTGACTGCAATTTTCTTATTGAAGTCAACTGAAAATAACTGTCACTTCTGTGTTCAATTTATTGATGTATCTGATCAAACGGATCGGCCGTTTTTGTGTATGCTGGATAATTTAAATAAAGAATAAAATATAAAAAAAAAATTAAAAAAATAACTGTCACTTTATAATGATACGATATGCAGATATTATTATTAAATGTATTATTACATTTTATTATTATTATTATTTATTATTATTATTATTATTATTATTAAATAAAGAATAAAAAAAGAAAAAGAAAATAACTGTCACTTTATAATGATACGATATGCAGATATTATTATTAAATTTATTATTACATTTTATTGTTATTATTATTTTATTATTATTAATAAATAAAGAATAAAAAAAGAAAATAACTGTCACTTTATAATGATACGATATGCAGATATTATTATTAAATGTGTTATTACATTTTATTGTTATTATTATTTTATTATTATTAATAAATAAAGAATAAAAAAAGAAAATAACTGTCACTTTATAATGATACGATATGCAGATATTATTATTACATTTATTATTACATTTTATTATTATTTTATTATTATTATTATTATTAAATTATTAAATAACGATTAAATAAAATAACTGTCACTTTATAATGATACGATATGCAGATATTATTATTAAATTTATTATTACATTTTATTATTATTATTTATTTTTATTAAATTATTATTATTAAATTATTAAATAAATAATAGAAAAAGAAAATAACTGTCACTTTATAATGATACGATATGCAGATATTATTATTAAATGTGTTATTACATTTTATTGTTATTATTATTTTATTATTATTAATAAATAAAGAATAAAAAAAGAAAATAACTGTCACTTTATAATGATACGATATGCAGATATTATTATAAAATTTATTATTACATTTTATTATTATTATTTATTTTTATTAAATTATTATTATTAAATTATTAAATAAATAATAGAAAAAGAAAATAACTGTCACTTTATAATGATACGATATGCAGATATTATTATTAAATTTATTATTAAATTTTATTATTATTATTTATTTTTATTAAATTATTATTATTAAATTATTAAATAAATAGAAAAAGAAAATAACTGTCACTTTATAATGATACGATATGCAGATATTATTATTAAATTTATTATTACATTTTATTATTATTATTTTATTATTAATTGTTATTATTATTAAATTATTATTATTAAATTATTAAATAAATAATAGAAAAATAAAATAACTGTCACTTTATAATGATACGATATGCATATATTATTATTAAATGTATTATTACATTGTATTATTATTATTTTATTATTATTATTTATTATTATTAAATTGTTAAATAAAGAATAAAAAAATAAAAATAACTGTCACTTTATAATGATATGCAAATATTATTATTATACAGGATTGATATGGCGCCAACAGTTTGCGCAGCGCTTTACAATATAAAAACACTTAGCTGGCCCACAAACAGGGCCGTCCGTTCTGCGCACCGCGAGGGAGATGGCGGCGAACACTCGAGTCCATGAAATCCTTTATATTGTGCAACAATTTCCACTTCATAAATAGATAAATGACATTGTGGCCACAGACAGGAAGTTTCTGATTTTGCGCCAACAACAATCTGACTGCGGAATGCCTAAAGCCCTTTTTTTTTTGCATATATTATCGGCAAAATATAGGAAGCAAAAACATTTGTGCGTTTTCCTGTGTGGAGGGCGGCGGGGAATGATGTACAATCCGATCAATTCGCTTCCTGCCAGTCATTGGTAGAAAATACACGGCAATATGAAGTCTTCAAATATTCCATGCATAGCAAGTTGTGCGCCGATCTCTTCTATTCCCTCTTCTTTAACCGCTTGCTTACTAGACCCACCAGAATACTGAACCGATCGGTTTTCCTCGGTTTTCCCGTCGGAAAAAGTCAGATGAGAGCTTTTGGTCGGGAATCCCGGTGCGTCTATAGAGGGAGCCGAGGAGCGCCGCCCCCTCTCACTCCCGCACCGCCACTGAAAACAATAAATAGATCCATGCATTGCATGAATCGATGTGTTGCCGAGGCTGCCGCCCACCATTCAGATGGCCGGCCCCCCTGGCGAGCACCGACCATCTGAATAACGGCAGCTGGTTGGCTGTGGAAGTGCCTATCAGAGCCAGCGGCTGTAATCGGCATCTAAATAGTTAACCAGGGGACGCAGGGGGTGTGCATACCCTGGTTAACACTGACACACATCTCCAATTAGGTTCACCGGATCTGATTGGCTGAAGCGACGTCGAGGGCGGGACTACACCGAGGGATCGTGGAGGAGGATCTGAGGATGGCTGACCGAGAAAGGTAAGTGCCAGGCGGGGGCAGGGGGGACAATCTGGCGGCATTTTAAGGGCAGACTGGCGGCAATTGATAGGCACAGTGGTGACAATTGATGGCACAGTGGCTGCGTTTGGCATGGCACAGTGGCAACAATTGATGGCATGACAAAGCGGCGTCAATTGATGGGCACAGTGGTGACAAATGATGGCACAGTTGCTACGTATGATGGCATGGCACAGTGACGACAATTGATGGGCACAGTGACTGCGTTTGGCATGGCACAGTGGCGACAATTGATGGGCACAGTGACTGCGTTTGGCATGGCACAGTGGTGATAATTGATGGGCACAGTGACTGCGTTTGGCATGGCACAGTGGCGACAATTGATGGCATGACAAAGCGGCGTCAATTGATGGGCACAGTGGTGACAAATGATGGCACAGTTGCTAAGTATGATGGCATGGCACAGTGACGACAATTGATGGGCACAGTGACTGCGTTTGGCATGGCACAGTGGCGACAATTGATGGGCACAGTGACTGCGTTTGGCATGGCACAGTGGTGATAATTGATGGGCACAGTGACTGCGTTTGATGGCATGGCACAGTGGTGATAATTGATGGGCACAGTGACTGCGTTTGGCATGGCACAGTGGCGACAATTGATGGCATGACAAAGCGGCGTCAATTGATGGGCACAGTGGTGACAAATGATGGCACAGTTGCTACGTATGATGGCATGGCACAGTGACGACAATTGATGGGCACAGTGACTGCGTTTGGCATGGCACAGTGGCGACAATTGATGGGCACAGTGACTGCGTTTGGCATGGCACAGTGGTGATAATTGATGGGCACAGTGACTGCGTTTGATGGCATGGCACAGTGGTGATAATTGATGGGCACAGTGACTGCGTTTGGCATGGCACAGTGGCGACAATTGATGGGCACAGTGGCTGCGTTTGATGGCATGGCACAGTGGCGACAATAATATGGCACAGTGGCGACAATTTTATGGCACAGTGGCTGCGTTTGATGGGCACAGTGGCGGCAATTGATGGGCACAGTGGCGGCAATTGATGGGCACAGCGAGGCTGCAATTGATGTTTATTTTTTTCCTGAGACCCAATTGGCCGGGAGTCCTAAGACCTGATTGGCTGCGAGTCCTAAGTCCTGATTGGGAGGGAGAAGAAGCGACTGCTGGAACTTGGAGGGAGACGTGGGGGGTGGGGGGTGAGGCCTCGAAGACCACGACTGGGCTGGTGCAAGGATTTTTGACACCCTAGGCAAAACCTAATTTTGTCGCCCCCTTCCTTGGCCCCATCGCTTTCTTTTGCCCATGTATACCACATCTTTTTAATGAAGCCCCCATCAAATGCAGCCTCACCAGAGCCCATCAATTGCATCATCACCAGCGCCCATCAAATGCAGCCTCACCAGCGCCCATCACATGCAGCCTCACCAGCGCCCATCACATGCAGCCTCACCAGCGCCCATCAATTGCAGGCACACCAGCGCCCATCAAATGCAGCCTCACCAGCGCCCATCAAATGCAGCCTCACCAGCGCCCATCACATGCAGCCTCACCAGCGCCCATCACATGCAGCCTCACCAGCGCCCATCAATTGCAGGCACACCAGCGCCCATCAAATGCAGCCTCACCAGCGCCCATCAAATGCAACCTCACCAGTGCTCATCAAATGCAACCTCACCAGTGCCCATCAAATGCAACCTCACCAGTGCCCATCACATGCAGCCTCACCAGCGCCCATCAATTGCAGGCTCACCAGCGCCCATCAATTGCAGGCTCACCAGCGCCCATCAAATGCAGCCTCACCAGCGCCCATCAATTGCAGGCACACCAGCGCCCATCACATGCAGCCTCACCAGCGCCCATCAATTGCAGGCACACCAGCACCCATCAAATGCAGCCTCACCAGTGCTCATCAAATGCAACCTCACCAGTGCCCATCAATTGCAGCCTCACCAGTGCCCATCAAATGCAACCTCACTAGTGCCCATCAATTGCAGCCTCACCAGCGCCCATCAAATGCAGCCTCACCAGTGCTCATCAAATGCAACCTCACCAGTGCCCATCAATTGCAGCCTCACCAGTGCCCATCAATTGCAACCTCACCAGCGCCCATCAATGAATGTTTGCTTGCTTCAATTCCATCGGGAGTCCGGACACAGACACCGTCCTCCGCCACCAATGTGCCACTGACACTGTGTGCGAACGGAGTGGCGGCTGCCTGCTGATGCTGAGACTTAGTTGCAGAGGGAAGAGAGTAGGAACATCAGCGGCCTGGGCAGCAGTGCGCTTTAGGCGGCTGCGTAGTTTGCCTAGTGGTAGCGCCGGCCCTGCCTGGATGGAGTAAGTGTGGGGCTGGCAGGGGGCCTGACGAGCGAATGAATCGGCGATCAATCGGTTGAGCGACAGGGGTGGGGTGTGGTTGGCTGTCTGGGGCGGGGCAGATGGCTGGGTGGGGACGGCCTCCCAAAAAACAATGAGGCATGCAGATGGACACCCTAGGCTTATACTCGAGTCAATACGTTTCCCCAGTTTTTTGTGGTAAAATTGGGTGCCTCGGCTTATATTATGGTCGGCTTATACTCGAGTATATACGGTATTATTTATTTTTTAATTTAAAAAAATTAGGGCTGTGCAAATTAACTTTTAATTGATCGATTAATCTTTAATATTTTTGATCGATTAAAATTCTTTTGATTGGTACTCACCTCTCCGTTGGCTTCTGGGCCTTCAAGGAGTTCCGGCGGGACTTGCCGTGTCCATCTGAAGGGCTCCTTTGCTGTGCCTTCATATCTGCATGCCGGCGGGACCTTCCTATCTGCCACACGCAAGGGCTGTCAGGCCTCGTACACACGAGGGGATATGTCCGATGGACCGTTTCAGCAGACATCTCCGCTCGTGTGTATGGGCTAGCGGACAGATTTCTCCACCCGACAGATTTCAAAGCATGCTTTGAAATCTATCCGGTGGAATCTGTCCGCCCGACATGTCTGCTGGTTAGTACACTTACCAGCAGACATGTCGTCCCCCACCGCCGCCGCGCCGCCGCCGAATGGATTCGGCGCATGCGCGGAAGTGTTTAACTTCCTGGTGCGGTGACGTGGCGGTGACGTGGCGGCGTCAACGTCACCGCCGCGTCACCGCCACGTCACCGCGCCGTCCGGCGGCGGGGAATTTGATCCGATGGTGTGTACACGCCATCGGATCAAACTCCCGATCGGACATATCCGATGGAAATGGTCCGCGGACCGTTTTCATCGGATATGTCCGATCGTGTGTACGAGGCCTCACACTTCCCTCTATCACCCTGGGACACTGGGAGTTGTGATAGTTCCCTTCACGGGACATCTACACGCCGTCGGACTGATGTTAACCCCTGCTTATCTGGATTCAGCAGTGGTATCGTTGTACACATTTTTATACCAGTATCATACTTAGCTACATGTTTTTATGACTGCTTTTTGTACTGTTTGGTATTACTCGCACCATTTTTACAGTTTATGTAGCTACAATGATTTTATCTCCAGTGCAATATTTATTTTGTTACCTACTTGAAGACTATAAAAGTTTTAATGCTATTCCCATCGAGCGCTGCCTGTGTGTGTTTTGTATCCTGCTATCCATTTTTCCAGTGGTTGGAGCTGCACTGGGAATCAGTTAAAAGTAGTTGGATCTGTATGTGCGTTATAAGTAATCGAAATTAGTCGATTAATCGATTAAAAAAGAAAATTGAACACAAAAATTTTGATCAGCAACAGCCCTGAAAAAAATTAACTTCAGTGTCACCGTAATGGAAAGTTTGGCTTTGCATCCATAAGCTGCCATTATAATATAGAAATAAAAAAATGAGACAAAAATAAATCAAACGTTGGGGTTGTGGAGTAGAAGGGGCCCCATGACAACCCGCTCACAAAGGGGCCTCGTCCTTCCCCAAGTTTCCAATGGCTCTGCTGGGCACAGCTGGAGGAGATGTCATTGCTGCCTCCATGCTGAATACGGACCGGAGAACAAGCCTCGCATTGCTTTCCCCGTCTGACCGTCAGTGAGCCGCATTTGGCTTCCCTCGTTCTGGAATATCTAATGAGATCACGTTCCTCTGCACTCCACACCTGGCCCCTCTCTCTCTCTCTTCTCCCCCGGTAGCCGGCAGACGCGGTGCTAGCCCAGCTGCTGCCAAACTGTGAAACATGACTTGCCATGGTAGACGGGGGGGGGGGGGCAGAAGCCCGTCAGGGGTGGTCATCTACTATGGCCTGGATTCAATTTAGCGCCCCCCCCCCCTGTGCCATTAGTAGCCAACGCTGTCGACTTTCGCCCTCCCTCCCTGCAAAAGCGGCGCGCTCCAGGATGCCAACGTGCTTCGTTTATCAATGAACGACTTTTAAATAATCCAAATTTCCCCCCCCTTTCGTTCTCTTGTCTTATCGCTTCTCTGAGGCCAAAGGGAAGAGCGGCCCGGTGACAGTCCATTCTTCTTAGCGCAGAATAAATGGGATCAGCGATGCTAAGTGACACCACTTTGCCTCGCTCTATAACTACCGACCCAGCTGGGAAAGGTTGTCCCCCCCGGGAGCCAAGGAACCACCGTGATGGATGGGCGCCCCATTGACTGCCGGAGGAAAATGGAACACCTCGCCGTGAAATGCATTGTGGGTCACCGGTGAATAGATGTGGCCTTAGCGTAGGGAAAGGCGCTCGCCGTGCGTTGGGTAGGGGAGGGGGAGGGGGAGAAAAAAAAAAGAAGAAGGTTAATTGTTCTCAGAGTGAGACGGATTCATACGTCTTCTTCGGAGCGCGACTCCCGCCGGCAACATGTTGTGGAGTCAGAGACGCAGGGAGCCCTCGCAGGAAAAGAAAATGGCTTGAGGTCATCTATCGTCTGCGTCCAGGTCACAGCGAGAAGGAAGAAAAACATAAACTTAGCCGAAGATGCAGCAAAGGGGCAACATTTACCCGCTTAACCACTTGTCCACCGGGCCTATTTTGGCACTTCTCTCCTTCATGTCGGAAAATTAAATCAGAACCCCCCAAACATTATATATTTTTTATTAGCAGACATCCTAGGGAATAAAATGGCGGTCATCGCAACTTTTTTTCTCGCACGGTATTTGCGCAATCATTTTTCAAACGCCTTTTTTGGGGGGGGGAAAAAAACGGTTTCATGAATTAAAAAACTAACAAAACAGTAAAGTTATTTTTTTGTATAATGTGAAGGACGATGTTACGCCGAGTAAATAGATACCTAACATGTCACGCTTTAAAATTGCGCACACTCATGGAATGGCGCCAAACTTCGGTACTTAAAATTCTCCATAGGCGACGCATAATTTTTTTTTACAGGTTACTATTTTTGAGTTACAGAGGAGGTCTAGTGCTAGAATTGTTGCACACGCTCTAACGCACGCGGCGATACCTCACATGTGGGGTTTGAACGGTGTTTACATATGTGGGTGGGACTTGCATGCGTGATCGCTTCTGCGCGCGAGCGACCGGGGACAGGGGTGTTTTAAAAAAAAATTATTTCATTTTATTTTAATTTTACTTCATGTTATTATTTTTACGCTTTTGTTTTTTATTTTTATTTATTTTTATTCCTATTACAATTAGGGTTGTCCCGATACCACTTATTTAGGACCGAGTACAAGTACCGATACTTTTTTTCATGTACTCGCCGATACCGAATACCGATACTTTTTTTTTAAATGTGTCCCCAAATGCAGCCATGTCCCCCCACAAATGCAGCCATGTCCCCCCACATATGCAGCCATGTCCCCCCATAGATGCAGCCATGTCTCCCCACATATGCAGCCATGTCCCCCCACATATGCAGCCATGTCCCCCCATAGATGCAGCCATGTCTCCCCACATATGCAGCCATGTCCCCCCACATATGCAGCCATGTCCCCCCATAGATGCAGCCATGTCTCCCCACATATGCAGCCATGTCCCCCCACATATGCAGCCATGTCCCCCCACAGATGTTAATCACCGCGCGGGTAACATTACAGTCAGCTTTCGTTTGAATAAGCTGTTTTCCCTGTCGCGCTGTGTATAGAGACACTCCCCCTTGCTCGGGATTGGACAGATCCGTCCAATCCCGAGCAAGGGGGAGTGTCTATGCGCGGCGGGGAAAACAGCTATTCAAATAATGAAAGCTGACTGTAATGTTCCCTGCGCGGTGATTAACGCGTCGGCGGCTTTGCGATATACGGCGGGGGGGGGGGGGGGGGCAAGTATTCTATTTAGGCATCGGGGGTATTTACAACTCGGTATCGGGACAACCCTATATATATATATATATATATAGAGAGAGAGAGAGAGAGAGAGAGAGAGAGAGATACACCTATATTTATATATTTATATATCTACCTACACACAGTATCTCACAAAAGTAAGTACACCCCTCACATTTTTGTAAATATTTTCTTCTATCTTTTCATGTGACAACACTGAAGAGATGACACTTTGCTGCAATGTAAAGTAGAGAGTATATATATATATATATACACACACACACATACATATATATAAATAAATAAATACTAAAATTATTAAAAATATAATTGGAGTTTCCTAATTTTTCCTGTGTATGGGGACTTTTGTTACATTGTGTATATTAAGCTTTTTTATTTGTTTATTTTTTATTTTATTTTTTTGTAGGACAGTCTCATGCAGCAAGTATTACAAATCCCAACTTCATCTCTACAAATATATCTGCCAATCATCTTTCCCACGTGCTGAAACTGTAAAACCCAAGAGCTGATATGTCACACGTCTCTTTGCACATTTCCACGAGTCTGCACAACTGCTGCTTTTATTACTATGTTTGAATAAAATTTTCATTTTACCAATTAAATGGCACCTATTCTTTAGCAGATACAAATTATCACTTTCTTTGCCCAATGTGGCAGAAATAGAAAAAGAAAAAGATGCTAGTTCTAGACTTATATGGCACAGATGATGTAACAAAATTAACATAAAAAAATAATAATAATAAGCAGCAGATTTCCATGTCTCTGTCAAAGAAAAATAAAATAGTGCTCCCCCTCAATCACATAAAGGAGCAGCCAGACCTTGCATGTGCAGAAGGGGTTAAAAATAGAACAGCGCAAGAACAAACAGTTTCTAAAAGAACTCTGACAGTCATAATTAAAAGCTTTCACTAACAAAGGTTTCCCGAAAACCTTCATAAACATAAAGAAGAAAATAAAGTTATTCATACACAAACATTCCTTCCAATATCATCCGTTTTAGGACCGAGCATCCTTCCGGGATTACAACTTTTCATTATTATTTTTTAACCACTTCAGCTCTGGAAAATGTACCCCCCCCCCCCCCCTTCACGACAAGGCCATTTTTTGCAATACAGCACTGTGTTACTTTAACTGACAATTACAAAATTAAATTGATGTCCTTCTTATCCCCACAAATAGAGCTTTCTTTTGATGGTATTTGATCACCTCCTCAGTGGTTTACATTTTTCATTTTTTCGCCCTATAAACAGCCAATTTTGAAAAAAAATAATAATATTTTTTTATTTTCTGCTATAAACCATATCCAATAAGAAAATGTAAAAAAAAAATCAAATTTTTTCTTTAAAAAAATAAAATAAAAATGTTTACTTTCAAACAAAACAATGGCCCAGATTCACAGAGCGATTACGCGTGCGCAACTGCTGTTGCGCGTGCGTAAGTCTAAATGTGCGCGTGCGTATAGTTGGACGCGATTCACAAAACAATATACGCCAGAAATCTACGTTTTTTGGTCCGGCGTAATTGAGTTAGACATTCGCTTCCCTTCGCGCAAAACTGCGCTAGACACACCATTGATTTGCTAGTCAAATATGCTAATGAGGGAGTTACGGGGATCCACAAAAAAACGCAGTTGCTGCGCAGGCTACGCGATGTGCGCAACTGCAAAATGTCCTGTCTAAAGTTAGAGCACATAAAAGCTGATCTAACTTTTGAAAAAAAGTCTAATTGTCAGATAAAGCAACACCGTTATTGAGGAGCAGACCACACACACGTGTTGCACTACAATTTGACTGCCAACATGCTAGGGGCATCGTCGCTCATAGCTGCACTAGTGAATATAGATGACCAAAGAAGGAGGAGGGCACGGAGGATGGCACGGGAGAGGGTATACCGCACCCGCATACACCTGTTTGGCATGAATGATTCAGAGGTCTTTCGCATCTTCAGATTCCCCCCTCATGCCATCCTGGAATTAACCACAACCTTGCAGGAGGACATCACCAGCCCAACACAACGCTCACATGCAGTGCAGCCACTGGTGAAGGTCCTGGCAACACTCCATGTCCTTGCCAGTGGCTCTTTTCAGCGTACAAGTGGAGTGGTGGCTGGGATGTCACAATCCTCCATGAGCAGATGTGTGCACCAGGTTGTCCCTGCAATCCTCACACGCTTGGCCAACCAAATCATCAAACCCACCACTGAGGAGCTTCGAATCAAGGCAATGGCAGATTTCTACCGAATTGCCAGATTCCCACGCACCATCGGGGCCATAGATTGCACACATGTGGCACTCCAGCCCCCCCATGAGACCGAGCACATGTACCGCAATCGGAAGAATTGGCACTCCATCAACGTACAGGTGATAGTTGATGCCCAAGGCCTCATATGGCACGTCCGTGCCAAACACCCAGGGTCCAGCCATGACAGCTACATCTACAATCAAAGCCACATCCGAACAGAATTCGAACAGAACGTGTATGGGAACACCTGGCTGGTTGGTGAGTGACATGGGAGTCAGGCATGACTATCCCCTCCCGTGATGCACAACAGAAGTGGCACATGCATGACTAACATTCTCCTGTCTTTTCCTTTACAGGTGACTCTGCATATGCACTGGGACCCCATCTCATGACTCCTATCCGGAACCCCCAAACCCCAGGAGAGGAACGATACAATGAAGCACACATCAAAACCCGTGCAGTGGTGGAGCGCACCTTTGGCCTCCTGAAGTCACGTTTCCGATGCCTGGATAAGTCTGGGGGTACACTGTTGTATTCCCCAAACTTCGTGTGCCATATCATCGCTGCATGTTGCATGCTACACAATCTCGCAGTGAGGAAGGGCCTGCAGGTTGAGCTACGTGATGATCTGACCCCCCAACCAGAAAATCAACCCCTAACCGAGGATACCCCGTCTTCTGAGGGAAGAGCAGTCAGGAGGCAGCTCATATTGGGCATCTTTGCACGTTAAACACACACATTAATCATGGCACAATGAGAATGCATGCATGCACACCACTATGGTCCCTAGCACACACACCCCACATCCTCATCAAATTGGATTGGCACCAGTCCACCATGCAAGACTGGTGAGCAGTAACGCCACGTCAAGGCTCCAATTATGTCACTGTACATTCATACACCATTCACACGGACCTGGGAATCACTTCTCCCTGGTCCTGGGGAACCCTTCTCCACCAAAATTGAGGGTGACACCCCTTTTCCAGCAGGAATGTCACCCCCACATTCAAACATCATTCACAACCCAAAATATGCCAAAAAAGTCAAAAAAACAAAAATGCATAGAAACAAAAAATGCATAGGAAAAAAAAAATGCTTAGAAAAAACAAAAAAAAGCAGAGAACAAAAATAAAAAAGCTTTCAAAACAAACAAAAGGGGGATAAAAAAATTATTGCCCTCTGCCTGAGCCACGCCTGGGGCGCCCCCGGCCACGGCCCCGGACCCTCAGGGGAGACGCATGGGGGAGGGGAAAAGCCGGGGAAGGAGGAGCAGCCCCTGAGATCTGCCCACCTGGCGGCCTGCCCTCCAAGGCCACGGCTATTCTGTCCAGGGCAGCACCAAGTGTTGCCGTGTTGCCCTGGATAGCCTGGGTAAGGGCCCTCACATCCTGCCCAACGCCTGCTGCTGTAGTTTGCAGGTCATTTAGGCAGGTTGTGGAGGCCCGGGAGTGGGAGTCCAGGTTACCCAGGCTATCATTAATGGAGGACAGGCTCTGATCCACCCGCCCCATAGTCTGGCAGAGCTGTCTCAGAAGGCGGGTCTGGGTGGCCAGGTTCCTTCTCAGACAGGCGGGCATGAGATTGGGCGCCCCCCTGGTGCTTGGGGATGACCTCCTGGCTCCAGCTGATGGTTGTGGCCGGGGAGAAGGGGAGGCCCTTGTGAGGGGAGCCATGTTGGGGGAGGAGGGGGGGGGGCTGACCCTTAGGGAGGGCAGGCTTCTTGCAGCCAGAGGGGAAGAGTCCGCAGAAACCAAAGGGCCAGTGCCTTCCATGGACTCCTCCTCCTCATGATTCTGCTCCTCCTCATGATCGTCCTCCGCATGATCCTCCCCCTCCTCTTGTTCCTCCTCTGCGGACTCTGGCCTTGTTGGGGGGGCCTCATTAGGCTGCTGTCCTGGGGTTGGAGCGGTCAGTCCAGATGGCCCTGCACCCTCCTGCACAGCTGTGGATGACACAAAACATTCACAGGTTGGAGGATCCACACACTTGCCACATATTCCCTTTCACCCCCTCCCCCACACATGCTACACACCTGAGAGAAATAAAAACCTTACCTGGCACCGCGGGGACCGGACTTGTGTCAAAGCCTGGCAGGCCCTCCACTTCATGCCGGTGAAAGGTCAGGGCCACCACACGCTCCGTCTCTGAAAATCTAACCCGGCATGGTGGGCCCCCTCCTGTGCCCCTGGCATGGGCATTTATTGCGGCCAGTTTTTTTTTCACCTCACGCCGGAGGTCATTTATTTTCTTTTCTATCCCAGAGCGGGTCCGTGTCTCCCCCTCCCCCGATGAATTCACCTGCTCCGTGATCCTATCCAAGATCTCCCTCCTCCTGGCCGGGGTGGTGGTGGCACTCTGCGGGCCGTGGAGAAAACGCCCATAGTCGGTAATGGCCCGGGCAAGAATTCTTTTTTCCCCCACAGTAAAATTGAGCTTTCTTTTTCTCTCAGTCATACTTCCAAACAAACTCACTAGCAGTCACCAAAAATCTGTCACAAATACAAGCACAACCAATCAGACAAGAACACACACAAAGAGAAAAAGAACAGGCAAAAATCACACTAGCACTCAGCAAGAAACAGACACAAAAAAATCAGATGAAAAAAAAAAGCAAGAAAACAAACGCTCAGAAATCTATCAATCAAACAAACAGTCTCAAACACTTATCAAAATACACTTTCACAAAACTACCAACAAGCACAAGATCACACAGAACACTAATCTGACAACTACAAAACACACTCTAACGAACAACAGAGCAAAAGCACTTGATTCAATGGGAAGGGACACAAAGGGATGTACTTATGCAATGGAAGGGCGTTTGTGTGTGTCTATTTATGCTGTCTGCGTAGTTCACAACATTGCCCTAGTCCATTTCCAATTTCAATGATTGCGCCGCTCCCGAGTTGTGAGCATGCGCACAACGGAGCTGACATGGTTTCCTTCACGCGCGCATGCGCGAGTCGGCCGGCCCTTCATTTGCATGGGGTCACGGCTCATTTCAATGTAACACGCCCACGTCCCTCCCAATTTGTATTACTCCTCCTTACGCCTACGGAAAAAACCTTACGTTTGCGCAAGCTCTTGCGTAAAAGCTACGTGAATCGCCGGATTACGCGGCTAGATTGCGCAAGTCTAACGGAAAAGTGGTGCGCTACGCCGGAATGATAATGCGCCGATCTACGTGAATCTGCCCCAATATGTTTTACTTTCACATCCACATCTAATAAAAAAAATGTAAAAAAATCGAATTTCTTCATCAAAAAAAACTATGGGCCAGATTCAGGTACATCTGCGCATTATTGGACCGGCGTAGCGCACCGCCTTTACGTTAGACTTGCGCAATGTAGCCGCGTAATCACCCCATTCTCGTAGCTTTTGTGCAGAAAATTGCGCATGCGTAACGTTATTTCAGAGGCGTAAGGCGGAGTAATCCAAATTGGGAAGGACGTGGGCGTGTTACATTGAAATGAGCCGTGACCCCATGCAAATGAAGTGCCGGCCGGCTCGCGCATGCGGGCTTGAAGCAGACCATGGTCAGCACCTCTGTGCGCATGCTCACAACTCGGGAACGGCGCAATCAGTGAAATTGGAAGTGGACCCGGGCAACTTAGTGAACTACGCAGACAGCATAAATAGACAGACACAAACACACTGCCATTGCAAAAGTACATCCTTTTGTATCCCTTCTTATACAGCAAGGTGCTTTTGTTCTGTTGTTTATTAGCGTTTGTTTGTTTGTTTGTGACGTATCTTTGAGATATTTGGGGACTGTTTTGCAGAGTGATTTTTGTCTTTTATGTGCTTTCTTTGTTGTTATTTTGTTTAAATTATATTTTTGCTGGGGCATTTTTTATTTTTGCTCGTCATTTATTTTATTTTTTTGGTTCTGTTTGTGTATGATTTTGGAATGTGGGGGTGACATTCCTGCGGGAAAAGGGGTGTCACCCTCATTTGTGGTGGAGAAGTGATCCCCAGGTCCGTGTGAATGGTGTATGAATGTACAGTGACATAATTGGAGCCTTGGCGTGGCGTTGCTGCTCACAAGTCCTGCATGGTGGGCTTGTGCCAATCCAATGTGATGAGGATGTGGGGTGTGTGTGCTAGGGACCACAGTGGTGTGCATGCATGCATTCTCATTGTGCCATGATTAATGTGTGTGTTTAACGTGCAAAGATGCCTAATGTGAGCTGGCATGAGATGGGGTCATGAGATGGGGTCCCAGTGCATATGCAGAGTCACCTTGAAGGGAAAAGACAGGAGGATGTTAGTAGTGCATGTGCCCCTTGTGATGTGTGCATCATGGGGGGGGGGGACAGTCATGCCTGCCACCCATGTTACTCACCAACCAGCCAGCTGTCCCCATACATGTTCTGTACGAAATCTGTGGGGATGGGGCTCTGATTGTATATGTAGCTGTCATGGGTGTCATGGGTAGTGTCATGTGTTGGGCTGGTGATGTCCTCCTGCAAGGTTGTGGTTAATTCCATGATGGCATGAGGGGTGAATCTGAAGATGCGAGACACCTCAGAATCACTCATGCTAAAGATGTCTATGCGTGTGTGATATATCCTCTTCCGTGAAGAGTGAAGAGTGAAGTGTGAAAAGTGAGGGGCTTGTATCAGGTAAGAATATTGTATTAGATTAGATTAAATTGTAAAGTTTATATAAGCAAATAAAAATAAAAAATAAAAAAAACATCTCCCGTGCCCTCCTTAGTGCCATCCTCCGTGCCCTCCTCCTTCTTTGCTCATCTAAAGTCAGTAGTATAGCTATGAGCATGGATGCCCCTGGCATGTTGGCATACAGATTGTTGTGCAACACGTGTGACTGCTGAGCTCCTCACTAACAGTGTTGCTTTATCTGACATGTAGACTTTTTTTCTCTTTTTAGAGCAGCTTTTCTATGGTCTAATTTTAGACAGGACATTTTGCTCTTGCGCACACTGCGTCGCCTGCGCTGCCCCAACGTTCTTTTGTGGATCCCCGTAAGTCCCTCATTAGCATATTTGACTAGCAAATCAATGGTCTGTCTAGCGCAGTTTTGCGCGGACGGGTGCGCCTGTCTAACGAAATTACGCTGGACCAAAAAAAGTAGATTTCTTGCGTACCTCGTTTTGGGGATGCCGTGCATCGAAACGCACTCGCACATTTAGACTTACGCACGCGCATCTCCTGTTGCGCAGGCGTAATCGCTCTGTGAATCTGGGCCTCTATTTTTTACTTTCTCCTATAAAACATATATAAAAAAAAAAAAAATCCATTCTGCTATGAAACATATGCAATAAAAAAATGTAAAAAAAAATCAAATTTCTTCATCAAAAAACAAACAAACAATATTTTTTACTTTCTGTTATAAAACATATTTAAGTTATATTAAAAAAAAAAAAAAATCTATTCATCAAAAAAATACTATGGGCCAGATTCAGGAACACTTGCGCTGGAGTATTTCGATATGCGCCGCGTAACTGTGATGATGCGCCGTCGTTTCTATGTGCCCGTACCCACCAAACTAGATGCGCCCAATAACGGGTCATTTGCGACTGGCGGAACGTTCCGACGCCAGAGTATCGTCAGCGCTTAATTTCGTTGGGCGCATCAGTCGCGCCTATTGATTTCCCCTGCAAATATGCAAATGAGGGATTTTTCACAATTCACGAACGGATTAGCACCATACGCTGGCTACATGCGCCGCGCGTATCTCGTCCGTCCGGCGCAAAGTTATTTCTACAAAAGGCTGCTTTATCTTTACTCCAGATGGCCACAGGTCAGCAGGAGAGCAGCTACAGCAGCGTTACCGACGATAAGAGCTAGCTGAGCACCCCCACTTGCAGGACAACACCTCTGTCCATGCTTGTCTGTCAAATTTTACAGCCATGGAGGAAGACATCATAGGTCTCCATAGCCGAGATGACGGCTGACAGCTCCTGGCCATTAAAGTTCAGCTTTCTCCTGTGTGTTTGCGGGGAACGGGAGCAGCCATCTCAAAACAAAAGTAACATCACTGCGGGGAGGGGGAGCAGGATATACTTTAGTGCCGAAATGGCGCTTCTACGGGCGCATTTAAACGCCCAACGGAAGGCATTGCGCTGACGTTTCCCGTGAAGTGGTGCCGACGGAAGTTGTGAGCATGCGCACAAAGGGGGCGAGTGGAGCCGCACTCACTGCGCATGCTCCGTGGTTGATGCGCTGAACGTAAGCCTCTGCGCTGGGCTCCGCCCATCATTTACATATGATCACACCCACTTCCACTTGCGTCGGGTTACGCCAGCGCATTATCGTTACTCTGGCGCAAGTTTACGCGCAACTGCTATGTGAATTACAGGACTTGCGCTGAAAGGGTCTTCAGAGTAACGTAAATGAGAAGCGTTACTCTGGAGCAAAGATGCTCTCATCTACCTGAATCTGGCCCTATATGTGTTCCGCCAATCACGGAGGTCCTCTCATCCTCGGACTCATTTTCCCAGCATACACTGTGTTCAGTGTTCCCCCAATCACGGACGTCCTCTTCTCCGAGGATGAAAGAACGTCCGTGATTGGCGGAACACTGAACACAGTGTCTGATGGGAAACTGAGTCCGAGGATGAGAGGACCTCCGTGATTGGAAAAACACAGTGTCAAATGCCTATCACGGAACGCCAGGAGGAATTCAGGTACTTGGGCACAGTGAGACTGCAATGGGCACAGTAAGGTATGGCACAGTGAGACTGCAATGGGCACAGTAAGGTATGGCACAGTGAGACTGCAATGGGCACAGCAAGACTGCAATGGGCACAGTGAAGTATGGCACAATGAGACTGCAATGGGCACAGTGAGGTATGACACAGTGAGACTGCTATGGGCACAGTGAGGTATGGCACAGTGAGACTGAAATGGGCACAGTGAGGTATGACACAGTGAGACTGCAATGGGCACAGTGAGACTGCAATGGGCACGGTGAGGTATGGCACAGGGAGACTGCAATGGGCACAGGGAGGTATGGCATAGTGACTCTGCAGTGGGCACAGTGAGGCTGCAATGGGCACAGTGAGGTATGGCACAGTGAGGCATGCAATGGGCACAGTGAGGCATGGAATGGGCACAGTGAGACTGCAATGGGCACAGTGAGACTGAAATGGGCACAGTGAGACTGCAATGGGCACAGTTAGGTATGACACAGTGAGACTGCAATGGGCACAGTGAGAATGCAATTGGCACAGTGACGCTGCAGTGGGCACAGTGAGACTGCAATGGGCACAGTGAGGTATGGCACAGTTAGGCATGCAATGGGCACAGTGAGACTGCAATGAGCACAGTGAGGTATGGCACAGTGAGACTGCAATGGGCACAGTGAGACTGCAATGGGCACAGTGAGGTATGGCACAGTAAGACTGCAATGGGCACAGTGAGTTATGGCACAGTGAGACTGCAATGGGCACAGTGAGGTATGGAACAGTGAGACTGAAATGGGCACAGTGAGGTATGGCACAGTGAGACTGCAATGGGCACAGTGGGGTATGGAACAGTGAGACTGCAATGGGCACAGTGAGGTATGGCACAGTGAGACTGCAATGGGCACAGTGGGACTGCAATGGGCACAGTTAGCTATGGCACAGTGACAATGCAATGGGCACAGTGAGGTATGGCACAGTGAGACTGCAATGGGCACAGTGAGGTATGGCACAGTGAGAATGCAATGGGCACAGTGAGATATGGCACAGTGAGACTGCAATGGGCACAGTGAGATATGGCACAGTGAGACTGCAGTGGGCACAGTGAGGTATGGCACAGTGAGACTGCAATGTGCACACTGAGGTATGGCACAGTGAGACTGCAATGGCCACAGTGAGACTGCAATGGGCACAGTGAGGTATGGCACAGTGAGGCGTGCAATGGGCACAGTGAGGTATGGCACAGTGAGACTGCAATGGGCACAGTGAGTTATGGCACAGTGAGACTGCAATGGGCACAGTGGGGTATGGAACAGTGAGACTGAAATGGACACAGTGAGGTATGTCACAGTGAAACTGCAATGGGCACAGTGGGGTATGGAACAGTGAGACTGCAATGGGCACAGTGAGGTATGGCACAGTGAGACTGCAATGGGCACAGTGGGGTATGGAACAGTGAGACTGAAATGGACACAGTGAGGTATGTCACAGTGAAACTGCAATGGGCACAGTGGGGTATGGAACAGTGAGACTGCAATGGGCACAGTGAGTTATGGCACAGTGAGACTGCAATGGGCACAGTGGGGTATGGAACAGTGAGACTGAAATGGACACAGTGAGGTATGTCACAGTGAAACTGCAATGGGCACAGTGGGGTATGGAACAGTGAGACTGCAATGGGCACAGTGAGGTATGGCACAGTGAGACTGCAATGGGCACAGTGGGACTGCAATGCGCACAGTGAGCTATGGCACAGTGACAATGCAATGGGCACAGTGAGGTATGGCACAGTGAGACTGCAATGGGCACAGTGAGGTATGGCACAGTGAGAATGCAATGGGCACAGTGAGGTATGGCACAGTGAGACTGCAATGGGCACAGTGAGATATGGCACAGTGAGACTGCAGTGGGCACAGTGAGGTATGGCACAGTGAGACTGCAATGGGCACAGTGAGGTATGGCACAGTGAGACTGCAATGGGCACAGTGAGGTGTGGCACAGTGAGGCGTGCAATGGGCACAGTGAGGTGTGGCACAGTGAGGCGTGCAATGGCCACAGTGAGACTGCAATGGGCACAGTGAGGTATGGCACAGTGAGGCGTGCAATGGGCACAGTGAGGTATGGCACAGTGAGACTGCAATGGGCACAGTGAGACTGCAATGGGCACAGTGAGGTATGGCACAGTGAGGCGTGCAATGGGCACAGTGAGGTTGCAAATGGCCACTGTTGACCCTCTTTTCCACTTATAATACAACAAAATACAAGAGGATTAAGAGGGCCCTGCTCAGAAGAGCTTACAATCTTCCAATGGGTGCTTTCACACTGAGGGGGGGGGGGGGGTTGGGCGGTGCGCTTGCGGGACGTTCGGAAACGGCCTGCAAGCAGCATCTTTGGGGCGGTTTGGGAGCGCTGTAGACAGATCACCCAGAACGCCTCCTGCCCATTGGAATGAACGGGTAATGCTTCCGAAGCGCTGCAACGTGGGAGTTTTTAAACCCTTTTTGGGGCTTCAAGAGGAAGTAAAGCCTGATGGGTGTTACTTCCTCTTTGTTTCCCTGCAAAGGTAAAGCATAATGGGCTACTATGCATTGCATACTAACCCATTATGTGTCACTTACCTAAAACCGAAGCCTGCCATGTCCCCGATTTCCGTCTTCACCTTTCTTCCTTCCAGGGGACCGCAAACTCTGGCTCTGTGACTGTCCGGAGTTGTGTGACATCACTCCGCCGGAAGCCGCCAGTCACGGCATGATCCCAGCTTGAAATAGCGCAGCGTGCCCTTTCTAGAGTGCGCATGCACCGAAAATACCGATGCACGCGTGTTAGACATCGGCCTACGGGCAATTGTAAATATCTCCTAAACCGTAGAGGTTTAGGAGATATTTGTTGCACCTACAGATAAGCCTTAATCTAGGCCAGGGCTCGACAAAATCCGGGTGCCCGGTCGCAATTACGTCAAGAAATAGTAACCTGGATTCTGTGTCTCCGTGTGCCCCCACCTAATTAATTGAGGCCGCGGCTTTGCGGCCTTCTGCAGGCCTATGCTTCCTTCTGTGATCTTGTGGTGCGCCATCTTGTGGTAGCCGTTGGCATTACAAGTAAAACAGTAGTTCTAATGTGTTTTTTCACTGTGTTTTCACTGCCATCTCCTTCCCTCTAATTAGAGCTCCCAAACATTATATATATTTTTTATTCTAACACCCTAGAAAATAAAATGGCGGTCATTTCAATACATTCTGTCACACCGTATTTGCGCAGCGGTCTTACAAGCGCACTTTTTTTGGGGAAAAATTACACTTTTTTAAATTAAAAAATACACTTTTTTTTAATTAAAAAATAAGACATCAGTAAAGTCATCCCAATTTTTTTTTAAATTGCGAAAGATAATGTTACGCCGAGTAAATTGATACCCAACATGTCAGGCTTCAAAATTGCATCCGCTCGTGGAATGGCGACAAACTTTTACCCTTAAAAATCTCCATAGGCGGCGTTTAAAAAATCCTACAAGTTGCATGTTTTGAGATACAGAGGAGGGCTAGAATTATTGCTCTCGCTCTAACGATTGCGGTGATACCTCACATGTGTGGTTTGAATACCGTTTACATATGCCGGCGCTACTCACGTATGCGTTCACTTCTGCGGGCGAGCTCGGCGGGACGGGGCGCGTTTAACTTTTTTAGCTGACTCCTGGATTCCAAGCAAATTGGTCAAACCCTGGATTATCATACTCTGAGGTGCGCCCTGAGACAGACCTACGTTCACAAAGTCCAAAGAGAGCGCCCAATCAGAAGGTCCGAGGCTCCAAATGCTCTTAATATCCTTATTTGCTCACAAGAACACACCACAAAACGACCGACGCGTTTCAAGGTTTTCAAATATCTACCCTCTGCTTCAGGGATTGAGTATGATGGAGGGGATTGGAAGAATCTAAAGTTACACAATCGCCAAGATTTAATTGCTGCGTGAAGAATGCAAATAAACCAAGATCATTAGATCGATGAATGGATCAGTATCCTTGCAGCAGGAAAACTTTGTAATATTTTTAAAACAAGCAAGAAAAAAAAAAACTAAAGCCGCGTACACACGGCAGAGAACCTTGACGGGCAGAACACATTGTTCCGCCCGTCGAGGTTCTCTGCCGGCCGTCGAAATCGGCGACCCGCCCGTCGGGAATGGCAACCAGCCATTCATCCAGGCGGGCCGTCGAGCAAAAAGAGAGCCTGCTCTCTTTTCGCTCGACGGGATTCCCGGCGGGCGGGGCGAGCCAGGAGCGTACACACGGCCGAGGTCCTCGCTGGAATGCAGCTTCCAGCGAGGTTCTCGCTGGTTTCCAGCGAGAACCTCGGTCGTGTGTACGCCGCCTAAGGCGTCAAGATTTCCAGGTGACTTTCCCTACTGAGTGAGATATAAGTGTATCATACTTTGAGGGGCGCCCTGAGACAGATCCATGTTCACAAAGTCAAATGAGAGTACCAACGGATCCCGGTCTCGGCTACATGTGAATTGAGTTTGGTGGTCTCAGCCCGGCTCCCGGTGGGTGTGCTATGCAAGGTACGCCTGTGCTTAGTACGCCCACCCCCCCCCCCCACCCCCCACAAAAACCACCACACTTTGGCCATGCGGTCTCCTAAAATAAAGAGAGGCGAAGGACCTACGGGGCTGGCTGGGTGGGCTAGGCCCCCTCACTCCCTCATAGGGGGAGTCCCTCTGCCCCATTGGGGCCCTGTTGGGCCCCAGTTGGTCTCCCAAGAGGAGCAGGTAGGGCAGGGTGAGTGGGAGGCCCCCCTCACACCCGCCATTGCCACCATGGAGAAGGATGGCGATTGCCTCCGGAGGGAGGGTCTGCCTACTCCCAGCTCCTGCAGTCCGGCTCCTCTCTCTCGAGTTCACGCACAAAAATACACTTTAAAAAAAGAAAAAAAAAATGAGAGTACCAGACAGGAAAATCCAAGAGTCCAAAAGCTTTTATTGTTGATATTTGCTCACAAAAAAAGACAACACAAAACGGCCAACGTGTTTCGAGGGATCAAACATCTCCCCCTCCTTCTTCAGTTTTTAACCCCTTCAATACCAGGCTTTAAAACCCACCTCCATACCGGGCCTATTCTGGCACTTCTCTCCTACATGTACAAATCATCATTCTTCTAGAAAATTACTCAGAACCCCCAAAAACACTATATATGTTTTTTTTTTAGCAGACACCCTAGGGAATGAAGGGGCGGACATTTCAACTTTTAATCTCGCACGATATTTGCGCAATAATTTTTTTGGGGGGAAAAAAAACTGTTTCATGAATTAAAAAATAACAAAACAAGTAAAGTTAGCCCCAATTTTTTTGTAAAATGTGAAAGTTGATGTTACGCCGAGTAAATAGATACCTAACATGTCACGCTTTAAAATTGCGCAAACTCATAGAATAGCGCCAAACTTCGTTACTTAAAAATCTCCATAGGCTTCGCTTAATTTTTATTTACAGGTTACCAGTTTAGAGTTACAGAGGAGATCTAGTGCTAGAATTGTTGCTAGCAACGGAGTCCGCCTGTAGCCGCCAGCTCAGCCGGAGATCTGTCCGCAGAGCCGATGGATGACAAGCTCCTCTCTGCTCACTGAGCGGGGAGGAGCTTGTCGAGCCCCGCTGTCCTCTATGGCATGTCCGTTTTCATCAGATCTTGCCCGATCCGATCCGCATGGACGGATTGGGGACGTGTGCCCCATACGTTTGTTTTTAGCGGATCGGATCAGGTCGGATGCTTTTGATGTTAAAATCCCAAGATTTTAGCTGCCCTGCCTCTGTACTGCCACCTGGCTTGGTGGCCATCTGTAAGCCCGGGGGCCCCATAATCTTCTATTGCCCGGGGACCCCATGAGTTGTCAGTCCGCCCCTGGATGGAGGGGATTGGAAGACTTTAAAGTTACACAATCACCAAGATTTAATTGCTACATATAGAATCTGATGTAACCAAGATCATTAGATGAATGGATCGGCATCCTTGCAGCAGGAAAACTTTGTAATAATTTTAAAGAAAACAAGCAAGAAAACAAAAAACAAAACAACCAACATGTTTCGGGGGCTCAAAGATCTTCTTCAGGGATTGAGTATAATG
Organism: Rana kukunoris; assembly: GCA_029574335.1. Classification (NCBI taxonomy): domain Eukaryota; kingdom Metazoa; phylum Chordata; class Amphibia; order Anura; family Ranidae; genus Rana; species Rana kukunoris. The sequence continues at coordinate 8,519,903 of CM056051.1, read as the reverse complement.
GAGGGGTTTGGAAGACTTTAAAGTTACACAATCACAAACATTTAATTGCTGCATAAAGAATACAATGTAACCAAGATTAACCACTTTAGCCCCGGACCATATTGCTGTCCAAAGACCAGAGCACTTTTTGTGATTCGGCACTGCGTCGCTTTAACTGACAATTGCGCAGTCCTGCGACGTGGCTCCCAAACAAAATTGGCGTCCTTTTTTCCCCACAAATAGAGCTTTCTTTTGGTGGTATTTGATCATCTCTGCGGTCTTTATTTTTTGCGCTATAAACAAAAATAGAGCGACTATTTTGAAAAAAATTCAATATTTTTTACTTTTTTCTGTAATAAATATCCCCCAAAAATATATAAAAAAAAGTTTTTTTCCTCAGTTTAGGCCGATACGTATTCTTCTACATATTTTTCGTAAAAAAAAATCGCAATTAGCATTTGATTGGTTTGCGCAAAAGTTATAGCGTTTACAAAATAGGGGGTAGTTTTATGGCATTTTTATTATTATTATTTTTTTTTCTAGTAATGGCGGCGATCAGCATTTTTTTTCAGTACTGCGACCTTATGGCGGACACTTCGGACACTTTTGACACATTTTTGGGACCATTGGCATTTTTTTAGCGATCAATGCTATAAAAATGCATTGGATTACTATAAGAATGCCATTGGCAGTGAAGGGGTTAACACTAGGGGGCGGGGAAGGGGTTAAGTGTGTTCCTGGGTGTGTTCTAACTGTATGGGGGGGTGGCCTCACTAGGGGAAATCACTGATCTTCTGTTCATACATTGTATAAACAGGAGATCAGCGTTTCCCCCGCTGACAGGAACGAGAGCTATGTGTTTACACACAAAGCTCCCGGTGCCCGCTCTGTAACGAGCAATCGCGGGTGCTCAGCAGCGATCGTACCCGCTGGGCACGCACTCGGGACTCGGGGGCGAGCAGGGGGGCGCGTTTGTTGGGCAAATTACAAAACACAAATTGCCGCAAAAACACATTCCATGCTTTTCTGCAGCTTCTCCATTGAAGTATATTGAACCAAAAAAAAACAAAATAGCAGCGTTTTGCATTAAAAAGTCCCCGCCCTTTCCAAATACGCAGCAGCTGAAAAAAAAATCCTGGATGTGAAGGTGTCTCATAGGAAAACATGTAACTGAACTGTAGTGTTTCTGCAAAAAGCACCAAAAAACACACAGAGGTGTGACCCCGGCCTGAGATGTTTAGTAACATAACAGGGTTAAAAAAACGAAAATAAGTCCAAAAAGATCAAATAATCGCTACTGTAAGGGGTTCATTTTTTTTACTGTGGGACAGTGAAAGTAATATTTACAGTAGAGATTTGCTCTTTGTACTATAAAGGGCTCGTTTTAGTTTTTTTAATCCGAATATGTTACTGGCCAATTAATCGATTATTAAAATTGTAATTGATTAATTTCATAATCGATTAGTTGTCGATTAATCGATTAGTTGTTTCGGCCCTAATCTGTATCCTTGCAGCAGGAGAATTTTGCAATATTTCTAAAACAAGCAAGAAAGAAAAAACTGTAAGGATGCAAGATTTCCAGGTGACTGACTCCTAAGATTTAGGTGTAGGTGAGACAACACAAAACAACCAACATGTTTCGGGGGCTCAAAGATCTCCCCCTTTCTTCAGGGATTGAGTATGATGGAAGGGTTTGGAAGACTTTAAAGTTACACAATCACCAAGATTTAATTGCCACATAAAGAATCTGGTGTAACCAAGATCATTAGATGAATGGATCAGTATCCTTGCAGCAGGAAAACTTAGCAATAATTTAAAAGAAAAGCAAACAAGAAAACAAAAAACAAAACAACCAACATGTTTCGTGGGCTCAAAGATCTTCTTCAGGGATTGAGTATGATGGAGGGGTTTTGAAGACTTTAAAGTTACGCAATCACCTACATTTAATTGCTCCATAAGGAATACAATGTAACCAAGATCAATGGATCACTATCCTTGCAGCAGGACAATTTTGCAATATTTCTAAAACACTTTTAATATTTATATTAAATATTTAATATTTGCTCTCAAAGAGACAACACAAAACAACCAACATGTTTCGGGAGCTCAAAGATCTCCCTCCTTCTTCAGGGATTGAGTAATGATGGAGGGGTTTGGAAGACTTTAAAGTTACACAATCACCAACGTTTAATTGCTGCATATAGAATCTGATGTAACCAAGATCATTAGATGAATGGATCAGCATCCTTGCAGCAGGAAAACTTTGCAATAATTTAAAAAAAACAAGCAAGAAAAGAAAACAACCAACATGTTTCGGAGGCTCAAAGATCTCCCCACTTCTTCAGGGATTGAGTATGATGAAGGGGATTGGAAGACTTTAAAGTTACACAATCACCAACATTTAATTGCTGCATAAGGAATCCAACGTAACCATGATGAATGGATTAGTATCCTTGCAGCAGGACAATTTTGCAATACTTCTAAAACAAGCAAGAAAAAAACTGTGGGATGCAAGATTTCCACGTGACTTTTTTGCCTACTAAGATTTAGGTGTATCGTACTTTGAGTAAGTCAAATGATAGTACCAAACAAAAAATCCAAGAGTCCAAAAGCTTTTAATATTTGCGCTCAAAGAAACAACACAAAACAACCAACATGTTTCGGGGGCTCAAAGATCTTCTTCAGGGATTGAGTAATGGTGGAGGGGTTTGGAAGACTTTAAAGTTACACAATCACCAACATTTAATTGCTACATAAAGAATCTGATGTAACCAAGATCATTAGATGAATGGATCCGTATCCTTGCAGCAGATAAACTTTGCAATCATTTTGAAAAAAAAAACAAGCAAGAAAACAAAAAACAACCAACATGTTTCGGGGGCTCAGAGATCTTCTTCAGGGATTGAGTATGATGAAAGGGTTTGGAAGACTTTAAAAGTTACACAATCACCAAGATTTAATTGCTGCATAAGGAATCCAATGTAACCAAGATTAATGGATCAGTATCTTTGCAGCAGGACACTTTTGCAATATTTCTAAAACAAGCCAGAAAAAATCAACTGTAAGGATGCAAGATTTCTAAGTGACTTTTGCCTACTAAGGTTTAGGTGTATCATACTTTGAGTAAGTCGAATGAGAGTACCAAACAAAAAATCAAAGAGTGCAAAAGCTTTTAATATTCTCTCAAAGAAACAACACAAAACAACCAACATGTTTCGGGGGGCTCAAAGATCTTCTTCAGGGATTGAGTAATCATGGAGGGGTTTGGAAGACTTTAAAGTTACACAATCACCAACATTTAATTGCTACATAAAGAATCTGATGTAACCAAGATCATTAGATGAATGATGCAGCAGGAAAACTTTGCAATCATATTTAAAAAAAGCAAGCAAGAAAACAAAAAACAACCAACATGTTTCGGGGGCTCAGAGATCTTCTTCAGGGTTGAGTATGATGGAGGGGTTTTGAAGAATTTAAAGTTACACAATCACCAACATTTAATTGCTACATAAGGAATACCATGTAATCGGGTTGTCCCGATACCACTTTTTTTAGGGCCGAGTACAAGTACCGATAATTTTTTTCATGTACTCGCCGATACCGAATACCGATACTTTTTTTAAATGTCATGTGACAGTTTTCAAACCCCAATACAGACTAAGGATATTTTCTTTGGAATTATGAAGAACTCTAACTCAAGACATTATAAAAGAATAAAAATGAGTAAAAATGAATAAAAAAAATTTATTTGCTTGTCACGCAGTAGTAAAAAAACTCAAAGAATTTTCACAGAACATGTTGATAAGTACAAAAAAAGTATTCGGCCAGGCATCAGGAGCATTTGCACAAGTACAAGTACTCCCGCAAATACTTGGTATCGGTCCCGATACCGATACTAGTATCGTTATCAGGACAACCCTACCATGTAACCAAGATGAACGGATTACTATCCTTGCAGCAGGACAATTTTGCAATATTTCTAAAACACTTTTAATATTTATATTAAATATTAAATATTTGCTCTCAAATAGCCAACACAAAACAACCAGCATGTTTCGGGGGCTCAATGATATCCCCACTTCTTCAGGGTTTTTAGTATATTGGAGGGGATTGGGAGACTTTAAAGTTACGCAATCACCAATATTTAATTGCTGCATAAGTAATACAATGTAACCAAGATAAATAGATGAGTATCCTTGCAGCAGGACAATTTTGCAATATTTCTAAAACAAGCGAGAAAAAACTGTAGGATTCAAGCTTTCCACGTGACTTTATTGCCTACTAAGATTTAGGTGTATTGTACTTTGAGTAAGTCAAATGAGAGTACCAAACAAAAAATCCAAGAGTCCAAAAGCTTTTAATATTTAATATTTATATTAAATATTTAATATTTGCTCTCGAAGAAACAAAAAAAAAACAACCAACATGTTTCGGGGGATAAAAGATCTCCCCCCTTCTTCAGGGATTGGGTATGATGGAAGGGGATTGGAAGACTCTTATGTTACACGATCACCAACATTTAATTGCTAAAGAATCTGATGTAACCAAGATCATTAGATGAATGGATCAGTATCCTTGCAGCAGGAAAACTTTACAATAATTAAGAAAAAAAAATAAGCAAGAAAAAAAAAAACAACCAACATGTTTCAGAAGCTCAAAGATCTTCTTCAGGGATTGAGTATGATGAAAGGGTTTGGAAGACTTTAAAAGTTACGCAATCACCAAGATTTAGTTGCTGCATAAGGAATCCAATGTACCCAAGATTAATGGATCAGTATCCTTGCAGCAGGACACTTTTGCAATATTTCTAAAACAAGCCAGAAAAAATCAACTGTAAGTATGCAAGATTTCTAAGTGACTTTTGCCTACTAAGGTTTAGGTGTATCATACTTTGAGTAAGTCAAATGAGAGTACCAAACAAAAAATCAAAGAGTGCAAAAGCTTTTAATATTCTCTCAAAGAAACAACACAAAACAACCAACATGTTTCGGGGGCTTTAAAGATCTTCTTCAGGAATTGAGTATGATGGAGGGGTTTGGAAGACTTTAAAAGTTACGCAATCACCAACATTTAATTGCTGCACAAGGAATCCAATGTAACCAAGATTAATGGATCAGTATCCTTGCAGCAGGACACTTTTGCAATATTTCTAAAACACTTTTAATATTTATATTAAATATTTAATATTTGCTCTCAAAGAGACAACACAAAACAACCAACAACATTTTTCGGGGCTCAAAAATCTCCCCCCTTCTTCAGGGATTGAGTATGATGGAGGGGTTTGGAAGACATTAAAGTTACACAATCACCAAGATTTAATTGCTGCATATAAAATCTGATGTAACCAAGATCATTAGATGAATGGATCGGTATCCTTGCAGCAGGACAATTTTGCAGTATTTCTAAAACCAGCAAGAAAAAAAAACGGTAAGAATGCAAGCTTTCTATGTGACTTTCCCTACTGAGATATACGTGTATCGTACTTTGAGGGGTGCCCTGAGACAGATCCAGGTTCACAAAGTCAAATGAGAGTACCAAACAAGAAAATCTAAGAGTTCTAACGCTTTTCATATTTATATTAAATACTCAATATTTGCTCACAAAGAGACAACACAAAACAACCGGCATATTTCGGGGGTTTCTCCCCCCTTCTTCAGGGATTGAGTATGATGGAGGGGTTTGGAAGACTTTAAAGTTACGCAATCACCAATATTGAGTTGCTGCATAAGGAATGCAATGTAACCAAGATGAATGGATCGGTATCCTTGCAGCAGGACAATTTTGCAATATTTCTAAAACAAGCAAGAAAAATAAACTGTAAGGATGCAAGATTTCCACGTGACTTTCCCTACTGAGATATACGTGTATCATACTTTGGAGGGGTGCCCTGAGACAGATCCATGTTCACAAAGTCAAATGAGAGTACCAAACAGGAAAATCTAAGAGTTCTAAAGCTTTTAATATTTATATTAAATATTCAATATTTGCTCACAAAGAGACAACACAAAACAACCGACATGTTTCGGGGGCTCAAAGATCTCCCCACTTCTTCAGGGATCGAGTATGATGGAGGGGTTTGGGAGACTTTAAAGTTACGCAATCACCAACATTTAATTGCTACATGAAGAATCTGATGTAACCAAGATCATTAGATGAATGGATCCGTATCCTTGCAGCAGGAAAACTTTACAATAATTTTTAAAAAACAAGCAAGAAAACAAAAAAAAACAACCAACATGTTTGGGGGCTCAAAGATCTTCTTCAGACATTGAGTATGATGGAGGGGATTGGGAGACTTTAAAGTTACACAATCACCAAGATTTAATTGCTCCATATAGAATCTAGTGTAACTAAGATCATTAGATGAATGGATCAGTATCCTTGCAGCAGAAAAAACTTTACAATATTTCTAAAACAAGCAAGAAAATAACTATAAGGATGCAAGCTTTCCAAGTTACTTTTCCTACTGAGATATAAGTGTATCATACTTTGAGGGGCGCCCTGAGACAGATTAATGTTCACAAAGTCAAATGAGAGTACCATATATTTAATATTTGCTCACAAATAGACAACACAAAACAACCAGCATGTTTCGGGAGCTCAAAGATCTTCTTCAGGGATTGAGTATGATGGAGGGGATTGGAAGACTTTAAAGTTACACAATCACCAACATTTAATTGCTGCATAAGGAATCCCATGTAACCAAGATTAGGGATGAGCTCTGCGTTTGATACGAACATATGTTCGACTCGAACATTGTCTGTTCGTACGTTCGATGAAATACGAACAAAACGGGTCGTTCGCGCCAAATTCGAGTGACGCGCAATGGCCCATAATTCACTGCGGCATTGCGCGCTGATGATTGGCCAAACATGCACTTTGACCCTGTATGCTTGGCCAATCACAGCGCGCAAAAAACGGAGAGCCATAATTGGCCAATTATGGCTTAGGGCTTTAGCGCACGCCCCACACTATATAAGGCCGCCTGCTGGGCGACCTTGTGTAGTGTGTTGCGATTGTTAATGAGAACAGTCAGAGAGATAGTATTTTTATATAGCTAGATAGAGCAGGCAGGCAGGCTAGTCAGTTTAGCTTAATTTACAGTGTGTAGAGGATATATATACATCCCAGGTGTTGTACATATATTTATACACTGTATAGCTTAGCGAGATCAGTTCTTCCTAATCTACTGGCAGGCAGGTGATTGTGCTATTTAAAGACGTTATCACAGGTATAGACACCCAGCAGGTACAATATTTAAAGGAATTTTTCATTTTTTTATTTTTTATTTAGGCATCATTAAAAACACTGCTCCTGGAGCAGTGATTTTAATAATGTTTAAATTTTTTAAAAAAAAGAAAAATTTCCTTTAAATATTGTACCTGCTGGGTGTCTATAGTTTGCCTTTGAACACGTCTTTGAGAACCCGAGTCTTGCCCGACGGAACATGTATCAATGGGAAAAAGTTTAAAAAACTATCTTTTTTTTCAGGAGTCCTGCTCCTACATGTTCCCTGGGGCAAGACCAGGGTTCTCAAAGATGTTTTCCAACAATAACTTGAATATTGGTCTTTAACCACTTGCCTACTGTGCACCTACACCCCCTTCCTGCCCAGACAAAATGTTAGCTTCCGGCACTGCGTCGCTTTAACTGACAATTGCGCAGTCGTGCGACGTGGCTCTCAAACAAAATTGCCGTCCTTTTTTCCCCACAAATAGAGCTTTCTTTTGGTGGTATTTAATTGCCTTTGCGGTTTTTATTTTTTGCGCTATAAACAAAAAAAAGCGTCAATTTTGAAAAACGACACAATATTTTTTGCTTTTTGCTATAATAAATATCCCATTTAAAAAAAAAAAAAACATTTTTTATCTCAGTTTAGGCCAATACGTATTCTTCTACATATTTTTGGTAAAAAAATGTAAAAAATAAAATCGCAATAACCGTATAGTGACTGGTTTGCGCAAAAGTTAGGCCTCGTACACACGAGGGGATATGTCCGCTGAAAACGGTCCGATGGACCGTTTCAGCAGACATCTCCGCTCGTGTGTATGGGCTAGCGGACAGATTTCTCCACCCGACAGATTTCAAAGCATGCTTTGAAATCCATCCGGTGGAATCTGTCCGCCCGACATGTCTGCTGGTTAGTACACTTACCAGCAGACATGTCGTCCCCCACCGCCGCCGCGCCGCCGCCGAATGGATTCGGCGCATGCGCGGAAGTGTTTTACTTCCTGGTGCGGTGACGTGGCGGTGGCGCGGCGGCGTCAACGTCACCGCCGCGTCACCGCGCCGTCCGGCGGCGGGGAATTTGATCCGATGGTGTGTACACGCCATCGGATCAAACTCCCGATCGGACATATCCGATGGAAATGGTCCGCGGACCGTTTTCATCGGATATGTCCGATCGTGTGTATGGGGCCTTATATTGCCTACAAAATAGGGGACATAATTATGATTTTTTTTTATTTATTTTTTTACTAGGAATGGCGGCGATCTGTGATTTTTTCTCGGGACTGGGACATTATAGCAGACACATCGGACACTTTTGACATATTTTTGGGACCATATACATTTATACAGTGAACAATAGTGTTGAGCGGAATACGCCATATTCGATTTCGCGATATTGCGCGAATATATAGAAGAATATTCGCGAATAATCGCTAATATCGAATATTCGTGATATTTAATCCAAAAAAAATGTTGCGAAATTTCGCTAATGCGAAAATGATTGCGAAATTCTCATAAACGGAGATCATTTCCTGTATTACTAAACTAATATGCACTAAACACTAACTCTACACTAACTCTACTTAAAAGAAAGGAGAATAAGGGGGAAAAAGAAGGGCGGAGAAGATAATCGCGCAATATTCCTATTGCGCGATTATCTTCTCCGCCCTTCTTTTGCATCAGAGCCAATCGGAGCCAATCGGATATGTCCGATCGGGAGTTTGATCCGATGGCGTGTACACACCATCGGATCAAATTCCCCGCCGCCGGACGGCGCGGTGACGTGGCGGTGACGCGGCGGTGACGTTGACGCCGCCACGTCACCGCCACGTCACCGCCACGTCACCGCACCAGGAAGTTCAACACTTCCGCGCATGCGCCGAATCCATTCGGCGGCGGCGCGGCGGCGGTGGGGGACGACATGTCTGCTGGTAAGTGTACTAACCAGCAGACATGTCGGGCGGACAGATTCCCACCGGATAGATTTCAAAGCATGCTTTGAAATCTGTCGGGTGGAGAAATCTGTCCGCTAGCCCATACACACGAGCGGAGATGTCTGCTGAAACGGTCCATCGGACCGTTTTCAGCGGACATATCCCCTCGTGTGTACGAGGCCTTAGACGTCGATGGAGATCACTAGGATGTGATCTGTTTTAAAAATAAATTTGAAAAAATACGAATATTCGCCATAGCGAATATTCGCCGCAATATTCGAGTTATTCGCGAATACTCGAATATGCAATATTCGTAGCGAATATTCGCAATGCGAATATTCGTGAGCAACACTAGTGAACAATGCTATAAATATGCATTGATAACTGTATAAATGCAACTGGCAGGGAAGGGGTTAACCACTAGGGGGCGGGGAAGGGGTTAAATGTTTCTCCTAGTTTGTGTTCTAACTGTGGGGGGAGGGGGGGTGACTGGGGGAGGTGACCGATTGTGTCCCTATGTACAAGGGACACAATCGATCTCCTCTCTCCCTGACAGGGACGTGCAGCTCTGTGTTTACACACAGAGCTGCACGTCCCAGCTCAGTTACACGGCAATCGCGTGTGCCCGGCGGCAATCGCGGCCGCCGGGCACACGCACGGGGGTCCCAGTGATGCGACGGGTGCGCGCGCGCGCCCCTAGCAGCTTTCTATGACTGCACGTCATATGACGTGCAGTCAGGACAATGAAGTTATCCGCCCGCCGTCATATGACGGTGGACGGATGACAAGTGGTTAAAATTATCGTTTTTGAATTCGAACGTTCGAGTCCCATAGACTTCAATGGGGTTCAAAATGTTCGCACGGTCGGTCTGTTTGACGGTTCTGGTGCTAACCGAGCACGGGGGTGTTCGGCTCATCCCTAACCAAGATCAATGGATCAGTATCCTTGCAGCAGGACAAATTTGCAATATTTCTAAAACACTTTTAATATTTATATTAAATATTTAATATTTGCTCTCAAAGAGACAACACAAAAATACCAACATGTTTCGGGGGCTCAATGATCTCCCCCCCTCTCTTCAGGGATTGAGTAATGATGGAGGGGTTTGGAAGACTTTAAAGTTACACAATCACCAAGATTTAATTGCTACATATAGAATCTGATGTAACCAAGAACATTAGATGAATGGATCGGCATCCTTGCAGCAGGAAAACTTTGTAATAATTTTAAAGAAAAACAAGCAAGAAAAACAAAAACAAAACAACCAACATGTTTCGGGGGTTAAAGATCTTCTTCAGGGATTGAGTATGATGAAGGGGATTGGAAGACTTTAAAGTTATGCAATCACCAACATTTAATTGCTGCATAAGGAATCCAATGTAACCATGATGGATGAATCAGTTTCTTTGCAGCAGGACAATTTTGCAATATTTGCAAAAAAAACTGTTGGATGCAAGCTTTCCAAGTGACTTTTGCCTACTAAGATTTAGTGTTGTGTTGTGTGACAACACAAAACAACCAACATGTTTTGGGGGCTCAAAGATCTCCCCCCTTCTTCGAGATCATCCAAGATCATTAGATGAATGGATCAGTATCCTTGCAGCAGGAATACTTTACAATATTTCTAAACCAAGCAAGAAAATAACTATAAGGATGCAAGCTTTCCAAGTGACTTTTCCTACTGAGAAATAAGTGTATCATACTTTGAGGGGCGCCCTGAGACAGATCCATGTTCACAAAGTCAAATGAGAGTACCATATATTTAATATTTGCTCACAAATAGACAACACAAAACAACCAGCATGTTTCGGGGGCTCAAAGATCTCCCCACTTCTTCAGGGTTTGAGTATAATGGAGGGGATTGGGAGACTTAAAGTTACACAATCACCAACATTTAATTTCTACAATTTCTAATCTGGTGTAACAAGGTCATTAGATGAATGGAGCAGCATCCTTGCAGCAGGAAAACTTTGCAATAATTTTAAAGAAAAACAAACATTGAGTATGATGGAGGGGTTTGGAAGACTTTAAAGTTACGCAATCACCAAGATTTAATTGCTGCATAAGGAATCTGATGTAACCAAGATGAATGAATCCGTATTCTTGCGGCAGGACAATTTTGCAATATTTCTAAAACAAGCAAGAAAGAAAACTGTAGGATGCAAGCTTTCCCTAAGCGTTTTTCTACTAAGATTTAGGTGTATCATACTTTGAGTAAGTCAAATGATAGTACCAAACAAAAAACCCAAGTGTCTCAAAGCTTTTAATATTTAATATTTGCTCTCAAAGAAACAACACAAAACAACCAACATGTTTCAGGGGCTCAAAGTTCTCCCCACTTCTTCAGGGATTGAGTATGATGGAGGGGATTGGAAGACTTTAAAGTTACACAATCACTTAGATTTAATTGCTACAAAAAGAATCTGGTGTAACCAAGGTCATTAGATGAACAGATCAGCATCCTTGCAGCAGAAAAACTTTACAATTTTTTTTTTAAAAAAAGCAAGAAAACAAAGCAACCAACATGTTTCGGGGGTTCAAAGATCTTCTTCAGGGTTTGAGTATAATGAAGGAGTTTGGAAGACTTTAAAGTTACACAATCACCAACATGTAATTGCTGCATAAGGAATCGGATGTAACCAAGATCATTAGATGAATGGATCAGTATCCTTGCAGCAGGAAAACTTTGCAATCATTTTTAAAAAACAAGCAAGGAAAAAAAAAAGAAAACTGAAAGGCCATAAGCTTTCCAGAAGTCTTCGGAGGCTTGCACAGAACCTACGAAGATAAATGTTTATCAGTTAATCCAAGTACTCTGAGCGAGCCAGACAGAGCCCTGAGACAAATACATGGCTGCTGGCTCTCCGCTATAGAAAAATCACTTTATTTCTGCAAATGTGAAAATAAAACGAATAAAAAAACGCAAACATCCCAGAGTCTAACTTCAAAAGACCAAAATCCTATCGGACGCGGCCTTGCCATTTGTGCAAGACAAAAAAAAAAGAAAATGACTAATATTTGAAGAGATTGGATAGCAAATGTCAACAGAACAGCTCCATTTACACATGGCCTGGCTGGCTGGGAGAAATGCATGCAGACATATGGGAGAGAGATGGGAATACCTTACAGGAGTGAGATGCAGAGCAGCGTGCGGCGCTCTTTGCAATAACACCCTCATAGGGTCTCTGCTTTATCAGGCTGATTATACAGCATCTCCACACACACACACCCGGGTTACAATTAGCATTGTAAATTCTTATTGCAGAGCTAAATATATCCTGCTCCTTGTCCTTCCACGATCATAAGTCGTAAATAAATCACTAAAATAGGATGTCGGTGCAGCAGAAAAAGACACAGACTAAGGGTTCAAAGAAAACAAGGAAGAAAGTCTGCAGACCCCCACTGGGGGCCTGCTACATCTGGCCCCCTAAATGCTGCATTAAGCACCTGCTTGTCCTACCAGGGGGGTTTGCACAAAGTCATGCATGCCAGGCAAGTGATTAAAGACTACAATACTGTAACATGGTGAATGCTCATGTCTAGTGGGGGGGGGGGGGGGGGTACCAATACTGGTCTGAATTCACCATGGGCTAAAGACTGCAGACAATCAGCATTTGTCTGCAATGCCCCCTTATACAACAAACAAGAACTTTGTGCTGCTGTTTCCTCTATAGGGGGGAAATTCAAGGCTATGGGAAGCAAAAGGACACTGTGCACATGCTGACAACAAGCCTGCTGTCTACAGAAATAAGTCAGACCATCCAATATACTACAAGAAGGCGATGGGGTCACAGTCCCTGGGGGGCTGTCTGGATTAAAGGCACACATTGGACATTGCTATTAATAGGAATATACAAAAATCACCCAACAATTCATATGGAGGTGCTGCCCCTTGTAAGTGATGTACCAGTTACTTCCATATAATTCGGACTTCAGCCTAGTTTTTGCTAAGGTAACCCCCCCCCCCCCCCAGAAGACAAGGGGCTACATGAAAGGTTTATAGGCCCCGGGGGCCGGCTGGGTTAATGGCACAATTGCTATTATTAATAGGGATATACAAAAAGCACCCTACAATTATTATGGAGGTCCTGCACTTTGTAGGTAATGTCCCAGTTGCTCCCATATACCTCAGCCTAGTTCTTGCTAGGAAACCCCCCCCCCTCCCAAGAAAACAAGGGGCTACATGAAAGCAATAGGTTTATAGGCCCTGGGGGCCGGCTGGGTTAATGGCACAATTGCTATTATTAATAGGGATATACAAAGGGCCCCCTACAATTATTATGGAGGTCCTGCACTTTGTAGGTATTGTCCCAGTTGCTCCCATAGACTTCAGCCTAGTTCTTGCTAGGATGACCCCCCCCCCCATAGAAGACAATGGGCTACAAGAAAGCAATGGGTTTATAGGCCCTGGGGGCAGGCTGGGTTAATGGCACAATTGCTATTATTAATAGGGATATACAAAAAGCACCCTACAATTATTATGGAGGTCCTGCACTTTGTAGGTAATGTCCCATTTGATCCCATAGACCTCAGCCTAGTTCTTTCTGTGATATGACCCGCCAAGTACCAATTGTCTACAACAGGGCTGTCTTAATGAGAGGGCACACCTGGGCACTGCCCAGGGCCCCCAGATGCATGGGGGGCCCCTGCACTTTCCCCAAAGCAGCTGGTTCTTTAACCCACACTGCCCTGAAATTGGAGGCCCCATGATGGCACTGAGAGTGATAGTCTGCCTCCTACCTACTTAATGTCTGTTTACCTGCACTGTCATCATTGTAGGGGCCCCAGAGCATCACTTTGACCAGGGGCCCATGGTGCTATTAAGACGGCCCTGGGCTACAAGAAGGCAATGCGTTTATAGGCCCTGGGGGGCCGGCTGGGTTAATGGTACAATTGCTAGTATTAATAGGGGTATACAAAAAGCACCCTACAATTATTATGGAGGTCCTGCTCTTTGTAGGTCCCACTTGCTCCCATAGACTTCAGCCTAGTTCTTGCTGGGATGACCCACCAAGAAGCAATGGGCTACAAGAAGGCAATGGGCTTACAGACCCTGTCTGGATTAATTGTACCCATTGCTATTAATAGGGATATATATAATTAATAACTCAACAATTAATTTGGAGGTGCTGCACCTTGTAGGTAATGTCCCTGATACTCCTATATACTTCAGCCTAGTTCTTGCTGGGGTGACCCCCCCCCCCCCCCAAGACGGCAATGGGTTTACAGACCATGGGGGCTGTCTGGATTAACCGTACCTTTTGCTATTAATAGGGATATATAAAATAAAAATCACACAGTTCATATGGAGGTGGTGCACCTTGTAGGCGATGTCCCTGTTACTCCCATAGACTTCAGCCTAGTTCTTGTTGGGATGACCCCCCTAATAAAACAATGGGCTACAAGAAGGCAATTGAATTATAGACCCTGGGGGCTGGCTGGATTAATGGCACCCATTGCTAAAATAAATGTAGTAGAAAAGACAATTCATATGGAGGTGGTGCACCTTGTAAGTGATGTCCTTGTTACTCCATGTGGACTTCAGCCTAGTTCTTGATGGGGTGACCCCTCAAAAGGACAATGGGCTACAAGAAGGTAATGGGTGTATATACCCTGAGGGCTGTCTGGATTAATGCCACCCATTGCTATTATTAGGGTAGAAGAAAAATCACCTGATAATTCATATGGAGGTGGTGCACCTTGTAAGTGATGTCCTTGTTACTCCTTTGGACTTCAGCCTAGTTCTTGCTGGGATGACCCCTCAAGAAGACAATGGGCTACAAGCAGGCAGGGGGTTTAGGCCCTGGGGGTTGTCTGGATTAATAGCACCCATTGCTATTAATAGGGATATACAAAAATCACCCGACAATTCAGATGGAGGTGCTTAACCTTGCAGGCGATGTCCCATTTACTCCTATAGACTTCAGCCTAGTTCTTGCTGGGATGACCCCCCAAAAGGACAATGGGCTACAAGAAGGCAATGGGCTTATATACGCTGAGGGCTGTCTGGATTAATGGCACCCATTGCTATTATTAGGGTAGAAGAAAAACCACCCCACAATTGATATTGAGGTGCTGCACCTGCTAGGTGATGTCCCAGTTACTCCCATAGACTTCAGCCTAGTTTATACTGGGATGACCCCCAAAAAGACAATGGGCTACAAGAATGCAATGGGTTTAGGCCCTGGGGGTTGTCTGGATTAATGGCACCCATTGCTATAATGGGGATATATAAAAATCACCCGACAATTCATTTGGGGCTGCTGCACCGCGATGTCCCAGTTACTCCTATAGACTTCAGCTTAGTTCTTACTGGGATGACCCCTCAAAATAAAACAATGGGCTACAAGAAGGCTATTGGCTTACAGGCCATGGGGGCTGTCTGGATTATTGGTACCCATTGCTATAATGAGCATATATAAAAATCACCCGACAATTCATTTGGGGGTGCTGCACCTTGTAGGCGATGTCCCAGCTACTCCCATAGACTTCAGCAGTTCTTACTGGGATGAGCCCCCCCAAAAAAGTCACTTGCTTATTTAACCCCTTCCAGCCTGCCCATTGCATGCTCCTTCCCTGGCAAGCACAATTCTGCATTGCAGGCTTGTCCAGCCAGGACAGGGTTACCCAACTGGGGGGTATGGAGTCTCAGTGTCACAATAATAGGGGGGGGGGGGGTTGGTTCCACTTACCTCTTGTGTCTCAGCAGCAGCAGAGTCCCAAACAAGTCGGGGACCGACCGGGCTCCCGCTACCCAAGCTGTCCTCCTGGCTTGTAGCGCTGCCCGTAGCCGTCGCGTAGGGAAAACTACAAGGGGAGCCGATGGAGATGTCCGCATGGAGGATGCATGCCTCAGAATAAAGTCCTTGGGACAGTCCTGCACCGGTCCTCCACATCAGTCATTGTACGGAGGAGGATGCACACAGCCTCCCTCTCCCCTCCTCCACGTGCCGGTCCAGGCTCCCCCCTCCCCCTCCTCCTCCTCCTCCCGGTGATGAGTCAGTCCCCGGGCTGTGCGGACGGTTCCGGGCTTTTGCTGAGCTGCCAATGCGGAGCCCGACCACGGAGGGAACCGGTCAGCCTGCCGTACAGGACGGCTCTGCTCCGCTCCTTACACAGCGCTCTGCTATATAGAGGATGGAACCGGGCGGAGCATCGGGGCTGGAGGGGTTAAATGACACCGGGAGTCTGTGCGGGGTTATTGCAGAACACCCATCCATCCACCCATCCATCCACCCATCCATCCATCCATCCATCCACCCATCCATTGTAACCGGTGTGCTGTATTATTTCTATTATTATTATTAATGACAGATTGCAGACCACAGGGGCAATGGGCACCCCCTACTATCTGTGCCTAAGGAAATAAATGATCGGGGTCCTTATAATAATATGATGGGGGGGGGGGGGGGGTGTCACCTGTCAGGGTCACTTGTAGTAATTGGAGGTTCATAGTGCTTAGTAATAGTTTAATAACTTCTGGTTTATTGGAGATTACTCAGTCATCTATATTAACTGATGGTTCATGGAATATTACTTTAATTTGTAGAAACGAATAACACCGGGAGTCTGATAGACACCACCCAGCATGGGCAGGGTTAATGCAGAGAAAAAATACTCCACCATCCATCTGATCCATCCATTATCCATCCTAGTGTATCTGGTGTGCTCTATAATAAATAGTAACTTTGGAGATAGTAACTAAAAACAAAGAGAGTCTTGTAGACACCATCCAGCAATTGCAGGGTTAATGTAGAAAATGTACTCCACCATCCATCCATCCATCCTTCCATCTATCCTTCTATCCATCCATACAAGGGAGATCCCAGTTTAATGTGCTATATAATAAATAGTAATTTTGGAGAATACTCAGGTATAGTAACTACTAATGACACTGGGAGTCTTGTAGACACCATCCAGCAATGGCAGGGTTAATGTACTTCCCAATCCATCCATCCATCCATCCATCCATATACAGGGGGATCCTAGTACTGTATCTGGTGTGTTATATAATAAATAGTAACTTTGGAGATTACTCAGTTATTTGTATTGGCTGGTTCATGAGATATCACTCAGGATCACTTGTAGTAATCAATGACACTGGGAGTCTGCAAGACACCATCCAGCAAATGCAGAGAAAAAACACTCCACCATCCACCCATCCATCATCCACCCATCATCCATCATCCATCCATCCATCCATCATCCATCCATTATCCATCCTTCCATCCATCCATCCATCCATCCATCCACCCATCATCCATCCATCCATCATCCATCCATTATCCATCCTTCCATCCATCCATCATCCATCCATCCATCATCCATCCATCATCCATCCTTCCATCCATCCATCATCCATCCTTCCATCCTTATACAGGGAGATCCTAGTTTATCTGGCATGCTCTATAATAAATAGTAACTTTGAAGAATACCCAGTTATGGTAACTAATAACACTGGGAGTCTAGGAGACACCATCCAGCAATGGCAGGGTTAATTTAGAAAATGTACTCCACCATCCTTCCATCCACACATGTTAGATCCTAGTTTAACTGGTGTGCAATGTGCATCCATCAATATACAGGGAGATCCTAGTGTATCTGATGTGTTATATAATAAATAGTAACTTTGGAGATTACTCAGGTATATGTATATTAGCTGGTTCATGAAATATTAATCAGGAATCCATCACATGCTAATAACACTGGGAGTCTTGTAGACACCATCCGACAATGACAGGATTAATGCAGACAATGCTCTCCGCCATCCATCCATCCATCCATATACAGGGGGATCCCAGTTTATCCGGTGTGTTATACAATAAATAGTAACTTTGGAGATTACTCAGCTATTTTTATTGGCTGGTTCATGGGATATCACTCAGGATCACTTGTAGTAATCAATGACACTGGGAGTCTGCAAGACACAATCCAGCAATGGCAGAGAAAAAACACTCCACCATCCACCCATCCATCCATCCTTCCATCCTTCCATCCATCCATCCATCCATCATCCATCCATCCTTATACAGGGAGATCCTAGTGTATCTGATGTGCTGTATAAAAAATATAGTAACTTTGGAGATTACTCAGGTATAGTAACTAATGACACTGAGAGTCTTGTAGACACCATCTGACAATGGCAGGGTTAATGCACTCCACCATCCATCCATCCATCCTTATACAGGGGGGTGCTAGTAGTGTATCTGGTGTGCTATATAATAAATAGTAAATATGTGGAGATTACTCAGCTATTTGTATTGGCTGGTTCATGGGATATCACTCAGGATCACTTGTAGTAACCAATGACACTGGGAGTCTGCAAGACACAATCCAGCAAATGCAGAGAAAAAACACTCCACCATCCACCCATCATCCATCCTTCCATCCATCCATCATCCATTCATCCATCCTTATACAGGGAGATCCTAGTTTTTCTGGCGTGCTCTATAATAAATAGTAACTTTGAAGATTACTCAGTTATGGTAAGTAATGGCACTGGGAGTCTGGTAGACACCATCCAGCAAATGCAGGGTTAATGCAGAGAAAAAACACTCCACCATCCCTCCACCCATCCATCAATATACAGGGGGATCCTAGTTTATCTGGCATGCTCTATAATAAATAGTCGTTATGGAGATTACCCAGTTATGGTAACTAATGACACCGGGAGTCTAGTAGACACCATCCAGCAATTGCAGGGTTAATGCAGAAAATGTACTCCACCATCCATCCATCCATACAAGGGAGATCCCAGTTTAACTGGTGTGCAATGCGCATCCATCAATATACAGGGAGATCCTAGTTTATCTGATGCGCTATATAATAAATAGTAACTTTGGAGATCACTCAGGTATATGTATATTAGCTGATTCATAAAATATTACTCAGGAATCCATCACTTGTAGTAACTAATGACACTGGGAGTCTTGTAGACACCATCCGACAATGGCAGGATTAATGTAGAAAATGCTCTCCACCATCCATCCATCCATCCATATACAGGGGGATCCTAGTAGTGTATCCGGTGTGTTATATAATAAATACTGTAGTAACTTTGGAGATTACTCAGGTATTTTTATTGGCTGGTTCATGAGATATCACTCAGGATCACTTGTAGTAATCAATGACCCTGGGAGTCTGCAAGACACCATCCAGCAATGGCAGGGTTAATGCAGAGAAAAAACACTCCACCATCAATCCATCCATCCATTCTTATACAGGGAGATCCTAGTTTATCTGGTGTGTTATATAATAAATAGTAACTCAGGTATAGATTACTTAGGTATAGTAACTAATATAACTGGGAGTCTAGGAGACATTATCTGACAATGGCAGGGTTAATGTACTTCATTATCCATCCATCCATTCATCCATCCATCCATATACAGGGGGATCCTAGTACTGTATCTGGTGTGTTATATAATAAATAGTAACTTTGGAGATTACTCAGTTATTTGTATTGGCTGGTTCATGAGATATCACTCAGGATCACTTGTAGTAATCAATGACACTGGGAGTCTGCAAGACACCATCCAGCGAATGCAGAGAAAAAACACTCCACCATCCACCCATCCATCCACCCATCATCCATCCATTATCCATCCATCCTTCCATCCTTCTATCCATCCATCCTTCTATCCATCCATCCTTCCATCCTTATACAGGGAGATCCTAGTTTTTCTGAAGATTACTCAGTTATGGTAACTAATGGCACTGGGAGTCTAGGAGACACCATCCAGCAATTGCAGGGTTAATGCAGAAAATGTACTCCACCATCCATCCATCCATACAAGGGAGATCCCAGTTTAACTGGTGTGCAATGTGCATCCATCAAAATACAGGGAGATCCTTCATCCTAGTGTATCTGGTGTGCTCTATAATAAAAAGTAACTTTGGAGATTACTCAGTTATGGTAACTAATGACGTTGGGAGTGTTGTAGACACCATCCAGCAATTGTAGGGTTAATGCAGAAAATGTACTCCACCATCCATCCATCCAACCATTTAAAGGGAGATCCCAGTTTAACTGGTGTACTGTATAGTAATGGACAAAGTGCAGACCATAGGGACTGAGATACTGGGAACACTTACTAACTGGGGGGGGGGGGGGAGGGTTCATCTATATTAACAGATGGATCACTTGTAGTCATACAGGGAGATCCTAGTTTATCTGGCATGCTCTATAATAAATAGTAACTTTGAAGAATTCCCAGTTATGGTAACTAATAACACTGGGAGTCTTGTAGACACTATCCAGCAATCAGGCCCGTTGCTACAAGGGAGGCAAACCAAGCAATTGCTTGGGGCCCACGAGCTGGCCTGGGGCCCCAAGTATGGCCCTTGCCGCTCTTGTCGCGCTTCCTATATGTTGCAGCCACCAGAGCTCTCTATAGAGAGCCTGCAGCACTGCTGCCTCGAGTCGTCACTTCGCCTTCTCTGTAGTGTGGCCGAGCTCGTCTTCCTTTCTCCTGTCAGTCTGAACTCCGGCCAGGTACCGTGCTGGGCTTTGTGTGCTGGGGGGGTTGGGGGGCCTCCATGTCCATTTTGTTTGGGGCCCCCAAATTCGTTCAAACGGCCGTGCCAGCAATTGCAGGGTTAATGCAGAAAATTTACTCCACCATCCATCCATCCAAGGGAGATCCCAGTTTAACTGGTGTGCAATGCACATCCATCAATATACAGGGAGATCCTAGTTTATCTGATGTGCTATATAATAAATAGTAACTTTGGACATTACTCAGGTATTGGTATATTAGCTGATTCATGAAATATCACTCAGGAATCCATCACTTGTAGTCAGGGCCGCCATCAGGAATTATGGGGCCCCTTACACAGCCTCAGCTGCCACCTCTGAAATTGAGAAGCGGGGGAGGGGGGGCGGTCTGACGCGAATTGAGAAAGGGGGGGCCCTTTACATAAAAAAGAAGAAATAAAGAAAAATATATACTTTAATAAAAAATAAAAAAAATATATAAACAAAAATAAAAAAATAGACATTTATAAAAATAAAATGGGGGTTTGACACATGGGGCCCTGGGGACCTCTGAGCCCTTTAATACAAAAATATATATAAAAAAATAAAAAAATAAAATAATATAAAAAAAGGAGGGTTGTCATCCGGGGCCCTGGGGACCTCTGGGCCCTTTAATAATAATAATAATGTATATATATATATAAAACAAGTAAAACAATATTTAAATAATATATATTTTTTTAATTAAAAAAGGGGGGTTGTCATCTGGGGCCCTGGGAATCTCCGGGCCCCTGGGGACCTCCAGACCCCTAAAAAAAAATTAATGAATTAATAAAAAAATTAAATAAAAATATATTAAAAAATATATTTAAAAAAAAAAAAAAAAAAATAAAAAAGGGGGGTTTCCATCCAGGGCCCCCGGGGACCTCTGGACCTTCAAAAAAAAAAAATTGGCCTTTAATAAAAAAAATTATAAAAATATATTAAAAAAATATATATTTTTTTTTTATAAAAAATACATGAAAAAAGGGGGGTTGCCATCCGGGGCCCTGAGGACCTCCAGGCCTCTAAAAAAAATAAAAGAAAAAAAATTGTCCCTTTGATAAAAAATGTAATCAAAATATATTAAAAAAATATATATTTTTATAAAAAATAAATAAAAAAAGAGGGGGTTCCCATCCAGGCCCCTGGGGACCCCCGGGCCCCTTACAGGTGTACTGCCTGTACCCCCCTGATGGCGGCCCTGCTTGTAGTAACTAATAACACTGGGAGTCTTGTAGACACCATCCGACAATGACAGGGTTAATGCAGAAAATGCTCTCCACCATCCATCCATCTATCCATCCATCCAAGGGGATCCTAGTAGTGTATCCAGTGTTCTATATAATAAATAGTAACTTTGGAGATTACTCAGTTATTTGTATAGTTATTCAGTTACTCAGTTACTCAGTTATTTGTAGCACTGTCATGCTACCGGTTCCTCAGTTTTACGAAATAAGACTGAAGATTGTACTGACTGACATGCATAACCCACTCAAAGGAAGGTTACGGACAAGTATGCCCCACTCTATTTTTTTTCTTCCTCCCGGTTTTCCCTTTCCCCCCTGCTCTTCCAGATCCACACGGACATTTGTGTGAAGAACTCTTGAGAGGGGTTTGGGTTCAGTCATTTAGAGTGAGTGGGACTTTGCCAACTTCTTTCAGCATCGGAAGACTCCGCAAGGGAAAGAACTAGTTTTTTTCTTCCGTCCGGTGGATCGGATCGGATGCAAACGGACAGACGGTCCGTTTCCATCCGATTCCCCATAGGGGATAGCGGAGGAGAGACAGGACGGTCCCTGCACAGTGTGCGGGGTCCGCCCTGTCCGCCGACAGCTGAGCGGGACCCCCCGCTGAGCCGACGGACACACACGGAGCGGACCGAAAAACAGACCGCTCCGTGTGAAAGAGGCCTTTGGGCGGAATGGAGAGCGTACAGCCTCAATCCCGACCTTGGAGGTTGTATATAATCCAGAAAAATTGTATTGATGCCTTAAGATATATATATAGTAGAGTCATATGCTCTTCATTTTTCCTCTATACAGGTTGTTTTTTTATGAACCCACCTGTTGTCAACGCTGCGGAGAATGGGCAGTTAGATAGCGGGGTTGTGTATGTTTGTGTGTCATGTATAGATATATTGCTGTAATACAAGGTTTATAAGTATTTTCTTCCTCTTTTCCTTTTTTCCTCCTTTTCTGTACGTTTGTAGTATCAGGTCAGCATTTGAATTCAAATGCTTTGGGACACTGGGGACAGTGTCCATTCAATTGGGGGGGGGGGGGGGGTATGTAGCGCCGCCTTACTTTCTGTATGGGCGTTACGCTAAAGTTAGTGGGGAATGGGAGAGTTACGTGACTCCCATTCGCAATTTGTCAAATTTGGGCTGCTGCCATTTCCAGAACTGTCCTGTGGGCCGGTCTGCGCTCCAGGGGTGTGTTTCCACCCCTAGCTGGTGCTAGAGGGGTTCTGGCGGACTCTATTTCCTCAGCAGCCAATCAGGGGGGTTGGTTCCCTCATTAAGGCATGCTGAGGGAGGCTATATCTGGGGCGGCCGCCTTGGCCTGGGGGCCGTTTTTGCTTTCTGCAGGGTCCGAGTTCCAGGGGTGGCATCCACCTTCAGGGTGCGCGCATCCATGGACCCCGCAGCCGTGGCCTACGTGGCCGAAGTTGCGCACCATGCGGAGCTTCACTCTAACACGGAGAGGGATCCCAGTAGCTGCTGGGTCCCAAACCTTTCCTAAAAGGATCCCAGGCTGGGAGCTGTACGGTGGGGGATCGGCTTGAGGAGAACCCGGAGGCGGGTGATCCAATAGGGCTTGAACGAACCATCGGGGATCCAGTGACTCTAACTAAATCTATTGGGAGGACTCGCTTAGTTCAATTTCATGCTCACTCAAGTACTAGGCCTGTGGCAGAGGCCTGGTCCTCCCAACATTTGCAAGTGACGTTCCGGCTGCCAGGCCTGTGGCAGAAGCTTGTCCGGGGGCACTTTACCCATTCTAATTGGAGTGGCGACGAACTGAATTCATCATTGCTGAGAGTAAGGTTGTTCTCTCACCCTTTCGATATCCAAGGTCTGATACTCAAGCTCTCTCTCTCTCTCTCTCTCTCTCTTCGTTCATCAACCTTTCCTGTCCTGTACCATGGTGATGAAGGCCATGTTGGGCCTTGGAATAAAGCATTGAAGAAAACCCAACTAAAGACCGGACATTCGCTCTCTTCTCAACTCACAAGCATCACCCCTAGACACCTGCCAGGTAACACAACACGCCAATCCCACTTATACTCAGCGGCTCCTGAATGGGGTAGCGCTACACGGGTATAGTAACTAATATAACTGGGAGTCTAGGAGACACCATCTGACAATGGTGTACTTCACTATCCATCCATCCATATACAGGGGGATCCTAGTACTGTATCTGGTGTGTTATATAATAAATAGTAACTTTGGAGATTACTCAGTTATTTGTATTGGCTGGTTCATGAGATATCACTCAGGATCACTTGTAGTAACCAATGACACTGGGAGTCTGCAAGACACCATCCAGCAAATGCAGAGAAAAAACACTCCACCATCCACCCATCCATCCATCCTTCCATCATCCATCCATCCATCCATCCATTATCAATCCATCCTTCCATCAGCCATCATCCATCCACCCATCCATCCATTACCCATCCTTATACAAGGGAGATCCTACTGTATCTGGTGTGCTATGTAATAAATAGTAACTTTGGAGATTACTCGGGTATAGTAACTAATGACACTGGGGGTCTTGTAGACACCATCTGACAAAGGCAGGGTTAATGCAGAAAATGTACTCCACCATCCATCCATCCATATACAGGGGGATCCTAGTTTATCTGGTGTGTTACATAATAATTTGTAACTTCCATAGGTGTGCACAGGGGGCTCTCCCTAATCACTACGTGTGTTGCCGATTTTCCCCACTTCCCGGGCCCCCGCCCCTTATTGCCCCCCCCACTGTGCAGTTCAGCAGAGCTTCCCCTCATTTCAAATCTTCCCCTCAGATCTACAGCGGCTGCGCTTCCAAGTGCACTTGTAGTGTAAAGTGGATTGGCCTTTAGTAAATAAACCCCCCATTGTAACTTGTAGTAAATGTCATTTCAGGAGAGTCGTCTCAGATTATTGGGGATTATTGGAGATTATTGGGGATTATTGGGGGTTATTGGAGATTATTCGGGATTATTTGGGATTATTGGAGATTATTGGGGATTATTTGGGATTATTGGGGATTATTGGAGATTATTGGGGATTATTTGGGATTATTGGGGATTATTGGAGATTATTGGGGATTATTTGGGATTATTGGAGATTATTGGGGATTATTTGGGATTATTGGGGATTATTGGAGATTATTGGGGATTATTTGGGATTATTGGGGATTATTGGGGATTATTGGAGATTATTGGGGATTATTGGAGATTATTGGAGATTATTGGGGATTATTGGAGATTATTGGGGATTATTTGGGATTATTGGGGATTATTGGAGATTATTGGGGATTATTGGAGATTATTGGAGATTATTGGGGATTATTGGAGATTATTGGGGATTATTTGGGATTATTGGGGATTATTGGGGATTATTGGAGATTATTGAGGATTATTGGAGATTATTGGGGATTATTTGGGATTATTGGGGATTATTGGGGATTATTGGGGATTATTGGAGATTATTGGGGATTATTGGGGATTATTGGAGATTATTGGGGATTATTGGAGATTATTGGGGATTGCTCCGTCATCTATATTAACTGGTGGTTGATGGACTATTACTCAGGGTCACTTGTAGTAACTATTAATTCATGGGGAATTACTCAGGGTCACGTGTAATAATCAATGAACGTGGGAGTTTGCTAGACACCATCTGGAGATTGCAGGAATAATGCTGAGAAAATAGCAGACAATCCATCCATCCGTCCATTCGTCCATCCATCCGTCCATTCGTCCATCCATCCATCCATCCGTCCATTCGTCCATCCATCCGTCCATTCGTCCATCCATCCATCCGTCCATTCTTCCATCAATCTATCCATCCATCCATCCGTCCATCTACAGGGAGATTCCTGTGTAACTGGCGTATTGTATAATAATGGGGGGTATTAATGGCAGAGTACAGACCAGAGGGACCGTGACAGTGGGGACTTACTAACTGGGTGTAAAATAAACAATTGATCAGGGTCTCTGCATTAAGTGTTGGCTCATTGGGAATTACCCTCAGATTACCCAGGGTCACTTGTAGTAACTGTTGGCAGATTACCCATAGCAGTGTGGTGGCTGCATTCTCCTTTCATTTTTTTTGGGCCTTTTTCCCTCTGATTTCACCTGGTGATCTAGCCAATAACACACTTTCCAGATCGAAGCTGTGTCACAGCGCGAGATCCTCTTTCTGTGTGATCAGACCGGCCCTCTTCCTAATTCCTTCCTGTAATCCTAATGCATTGATAAAACTGCACAGAATGGCACGGACGAGGCTGCACTGATGGGCACTGATGAGGCTGCATTGATAAGCACTTATGAAGCTGCACTGATGGGCATTGATAGGCTGAACAGATAGGCATTGATAAGGCTGCACTGATAAGCACTGATAAAGCTGTACTGATAAGCACTGATGAGGCTGCACTGATGGGCATTGATAGGCTGAACTGATGGGCATTGATAAGGCTGCACTGATGAGGCTGTACTGATAAGCACTGATGAGGCTGCACTGATAAGCACTGATGAGGCTGCACTGATAAGCACTGATGAGGCTGCACTGATGGGCATTAATAGGCTGAACTGATGGGCATTGATAAGGCTGCACTGATAAGCACTGATGAGGCTGCACTGATAAGCACTGATGAGGCTGCACTGATGGGCATTAATAGGCTGAATTGATAAGGCTGCACTGATGAGGCTGTACTGATAAGCACTGATGAGGCTGTACTGATAAGCACTGATGAGGCTGCACTGATGGGCATTGATAAGGCTGCACTGATAAGCACTGATGAGGCTGTACAGATAAGCACTGATTAGGCTGCACTGATAAGCACAGATGAGGCTGCACTGATGGGCATTGATAGGCTGAACTGATGGGCATTGATAAGGCTGCACTGATAAGCACTAATGAGGCTGCACTGATAAGCACTGATGAGGCTGCACTGATGGGCATTGATAGGCTGAACTTATGGGCATTGATAAGGCTGCACTGATGAGGCTGTACTGATAAGCACTGATGAGGCTGCACTGATGAGGCTGTACTGATAAGCACTGATGAGGCTGCACTGTCATTCTGTGATTTTTATCGGGACTGCAACATTATGCCGGACACATCGGACACTTTTGACACATTTTTGGGACCATTGGCATTTTTACAGCGATCAGTGCTATAAAAATGCATTGATTACTATAAAAAGGCCACTGGCAGGAAAGGGGTTAACTCTAGGGAGGCGATCATCAAGGGGGTTAACTGTGTTCCCTAGTGTGTGTTCTAACTGAAGGGGGTGGGACTGACTAGGGGAAGAGATTGATTGGTGTTCATGCACAACAAAGTAACATTTCTGTCTTTGCAGATGACACCAAGCTATGCAGGGGAATAATGTCCTTACAGGATGTCTCCAATTTACAAGCCGACCTCAATGCTCTAATTGGGCGACTAAGTGGCAGATGAGGTTTAATGTTGATAAATGTAAAGTTATGCACTTGGGGGCTAAGAATATTCATGCATCATACATGCTAGGGGGAGTACAACTGGGGGGATCTGTAGTGGAGAAGGATCTGGGTGTTTTAGTTGATCATAAGCTCAATAATAACATGCAATACCAAGCTGCGGTTTCCAAAGCGAGCAAAGTCCTTTCTTGTATAGAGAGGTATGGACTCCAGAGATAGAGATATCATTTTGCCCTCCTGTACAAATCATTAGTAAGACCTCATCTGGAATATGCAGTCCAGTTTTGGGCACCAGTTCTCAAAAAGGATATCGGAGAACTGGAGAAAGTGCAGAGAAGGGCAACCAAACTGATAAGAGGCATGGAGGAGCTCAGCTATGAGGAAAGATTAGAGGAACTGAATTTATTCACTCTTGAGAAGAGGAGAATAAGGGGGGATATGATCAACATGTACAAATACATAAGAGGTCCATATAGTGAACTTGGTGTTGAGTTATTCACTTTAAGGTCAACACTGAGGACAAGGGGGCACTCTTTAGGTCTGGAGAAAAAGAGATTTCACCTCCAAATACGGAAAGGTTTCTTCACAGTAAGAGCTGTGAAAATGTGGAACAGACTCCCTCCAGAGGTGGTTCTGGCCAGCTCAGTAGATTGCTTTAAGAAGGGCCTGGATTCTTTCCTAAATACACATAATATAACCGAGTACTAAGTTCTGTAGGTAAAGTTGATCCGGGGAAAATCCGATTGCCTCTTGGGGGATCAGGAAGGAATTTTTTCCCCTCCGGTAGCAAATTGGATCATCGCTCTGCTGGGGTTTTTTGCCTTCCTCTGGATCAACTGTGGGTATGGAGTTGGGTGTATGGGATGTACTGTGTTTTATTTTGTTTGTTTATTTTTATTTTTTTATGGTTGAACTGGATGGACTTGTGTCTTTTTTCAACCTGACTAACTATGTAACTATGTAACAACACTTTCCCCGACTTGTTCATTCCCCGACTTAGTTGGGGTAGGCGGTACACTTTGGTGGAGGTGGGTCAGCTACGCCTTTGACCTCTGGGAACCCGCCTTCTGCCCTTTAGCCTCTGGGGGGGCCCTGTTCTAATATCTGAGTCCTAGCCTTATTCTTCAATGGGAAACCCTAACCCTCCCTAACACTAACCCTGACCCTAACCCTACTTCTACTCCTACCCCTATCCCTTCTTAACCCTGACCCTAACCCAAACCTTATCCCTAACCCTGACCCTAACACTACCCTACCCCTATCCCTGACCCCGACCCTAACCCTACCCCTACCGTATCCCTAACCCTACCCCTATCACTAACCCTGACCCTACCCCTAACCCTACCCCTGACCCTGACCCTAACCCTACTCCTATCTCTAACCCTGACCCTACCCCTATCCCTGACCCTACCCCTAACCCTGACTCTACCCCTGACCCTGACCCTAACCCTACCCCTATCCCTAACCCTACCCCTATCCCTAACCCTGACTCTGACCCTACCCTTAACCCTGACCTTAACTCTAACCCTACCCCTATCCCTAACCCTGACCCTGACCCTAACCCTACCCCTATCCCTAACCCTAGGTGGCGAGCAGACTGATCATGTGATCTGTAACAAGCAATCGTGGGTGCCCAGCGGTCATCGCGACTGCCAGGCACTCGCATCGGCTCCAGGGACGCGCCTTAGGTACTTATAGAGCCATCCTACAGCTATGAAGGCTCGCACAGGGGGGGCCAGCCTGTCGCAGTATAACTGAGGCGGCTGGTCCGGAAGCAGTTAATAAGTCAAACGCTCATTAGGAAGAAGTGCCGAAATGCGTCGAATACCTAAATTTGCTGTAACATTTCGCTCATTTTTATTGGGTTTCCTACACAACAACAATACAAGATCAATATTTTTTTTTTTTTTTTAACAAAGTTGCCTTTTTGTGATTGTTGAAGAGATACAAGGAAAATATGAAAGGAGATAAAGGTCATGAATGTGAAGAGCAAGTGAAAAGTACAGCGAGTATAACAAGGGTCACAAATCAAGACAAGATGGGCGATGCATAGTTATGAGGGTCTGCGTTTGTATGTACAGCGAAACGCGATACACTTTCATGGTAACAAGTGGGTAAGATTCATTTCATTAGATGGAGGATTCAGTAACCAATAGAAGCTTAGGGAAAGGAGAGGAAATGTTTAGAATGAAGAGATGAGAATCAACAAGAAAAATGAAAGAAAATAAATCTGAGGTCTATTAACCACTTGCCGAACAATGTGTTCATTTTCGTTTTACTCCTTTTTTTCCAGTTTTTCGGGTCATTCGCTGTGATCGCAATTTGTAATTTCATAAATTTGTAAATTTGAAAAATTTGAAAAATTCATAAATTTGTAAGTTCATAAATTCGTAAATTTGTAAATTCATAAATTTGTAAATTTGTAAATTCATAAATTCGTAAATTTATAAATTCGTAAATTTGTAAATTCATACATTTCTAAGAATTTACAAATTTATGAATTTACAATTTTTTGAATTTATGAATTTTACGTATTTACAAATTTACGAACTTATGAATTTTTTCAAATTGACTAATTTATGTAATTAGAAATTGCGATCACAGCGAATGACCCGAAAAACTGAAAAAAAATCATAAATTCGTAAATTTGTAAATGTGTAAATTCATAAGTTTGTAAGTTCATACATTTGTAAATTTGTAAATTCATAAATTCAAAAATTCGTAAATTTGAAAAATTCATAAATTCGTAAATTTGTAAATTGGGCTGCAGGTCTAAGCTACAGGCACCATTCAGATATTGCTATTTTCGGCCCGGCGATTCCCTACACCATAAGAACAATCATAGCGGCTGTTCCTCCTCTTGATCATTCTCACGGGTGACGAGAGGGGACTCCCCCCCCTCCAGCCGCCCTCCGTTGCTTCTACCGACTCACCTGAGGGATCGTGAGTCGGCGAGAGGATCCACCGGCCCCCGGTTCTTGACCATAGAGAGTCTCTATGATGTCTCTGTGGTATCCTCACATGAAATCCATTCTTGTTTAGTGTTTTACGTATCGTAGATTTGCTAACAGGGATGTTGGCATATGCCAGAGACTTTTGTAAGTCTTTTGCTGACACTCTAGGATTCTTCTTCACCTCACTGAGCAGTCTGCGCTGTGCTCTTGCAGTCATCTTTATAGGACGGCCACTCCTAGGGAGAGTAGCAGCTAGGGTTGTCCCGATACCACTTTTTTAGGACCGAGTACAAGTACCAATACTTTTTTTCATGTACTCGCCGATACCGAATACCGATACTTTTTTTTTAAATGTCATGTGACAGTTTTCGAACCACAATACAGACTAAGGATATTTTCTTTAGAATTATGAAGAACTCTAACTCAAGACATTATAAAAGAATAAAAATGAATAAAAAGGTTTTATTTGCTTGTCACGCAGTAGTAAAAAACTCAAAGAATTTTCACAGAACATGTTGATAAATACAAAAAAAAGTATTCGGCCAGGCATCGGGAGCATTTGTGCGAGTACAAGTACTCCTGCAAATACTCGGTATCGGTCCCGATACCGATACTGGTATCGGTACAACCCTAGTAGCAGCAGTGCTTAACTTTCTCCATTTATAGACAATTTGTCTTACCGTGGACTGATGGACATCAAACCTTTTGGAGATACTTTTATAACCCTTTCCAGGTTTATGCAATTCAACAATTCTTAATTGTAGGTCTTCTGAGAGCTCTTTTGTACAAGGCATCATTCACACCAGGCAATGCTTCTTGTGAAAAGCAAACCCAGAAATGGTGTGTGTTTTTTTATAGGGCAGGGCAGGGCAGCTGTAACCAACACCTCCAATCTCATCTCAGTGATTGGACTCCAGTTGGCTGACACCTCACTCCAATTAGCTCTTGGAGATGTCATTAGTCTAGGGGTTCACATACTTTTTCCACCTGCACTGCGAATGTTTACATGGTGTGTTCAATAAAAACATGGTGATATTTAATCCTTTGTGTGTTATTAGTTTAAGCAGACTGTGATTGTCTATTGTTGTGACTTAGATGAAGATCAGATCACATTTTATGACCAATTTGTGCAGAAATCCATATCATTCCAAAAGGGTTCACATATTTTTTATGGCAACTGTATGTAGAGATCACATGACCAATCCTTTGGCATTTGGCCATATGCCACGCAGCAGCTAAAGCAGTGTTCTACAGCAACAAGAAGTAGCTCAGCACTTCCAAATTTATACATAAGGGCCTTAGGGGTTGGTCATTCATCTGACACGACAAAGTCATGGTACGTTGTATTTGGAAACTGGTCAGCAGTAATTACGTTAAGTGTCACATATTGGAAGAGATAACAGATAGAGGAGTTTAATGGATATGAATTGGAGGAATGTCAGTACCACAATGGAACACTTCCATAATGGACTTTTTTTCTCTGAACCTATTACGCCTAAAGCCAAATCTGTGGGAAAGCAATGGAATAGGCTGAGTAGTCCGGAGCAGTGATGGGCACACAAAGCCCGGGCAGAATAAAGTGTATTGAACTTGCAGAAGAGGAATGATTTTCCACTGGATCGAGAGAGTAATAAAGGAGAAATAGACGTATTTATTTGTTGTTCCTTCCATCCATTTTCCAAGGGGAAAACGTATTTGCGATACGAAAAATGTGAAGTGCTCCTGTTTGTTCAACCACTTCAATACCAGCCTGTGATACCCAGGCCCAGATTTACTCCCTTTGCCGCCCCAAGGCCAGGTCCTTCAATGCTGCCCCCGCCTGCACAGTACAGGGGGGACATTATCCGCCGGGGGACTTTTTTGGCAGGACACTGAGAAGCGGGGGGGGGGGGGGGTGTTGCTGCCAAAAATGACATTGTGCTGTTGCCGAAAATGACAAAATGACATTGAGAACCGGGAGGGGGGTTGCTGCTGCCAAGAACTATCTCACCTCCTCTTCCCTCTGTTTTTTCTCCTCTCATCATCCGCATGACAGGGGGGAACTCCCGATATGAAAGTAAAAGTGTCTTCTCCTCTATGCCGCAGTGCCGCCCCTGCACCCACTGCCACCCCGAGGCCTGGCCTTGTTGGCCTTTTCTGGAATCCGGCCCTGGTGATACCCCTTTATTACTAGTAGGGTCATCCCGATACCACTTTTTTTAAGACCGAGTACAAGTACTGATACTTTTTTTCAAGTACTCGCCGATGCCGATTACCGATACTTTTTTTAATTTCATGTGACAGTGGCACATGTTGTAACGAGACCCTTGCTCGCTCGGTTTCGCTCTCCCGACACTCCTCTACTACTATTGGATCAGATTGCAGGCTGTATGTAAGTTCAAACAGGAAGACCTTTAATGGAATCACACAACACACTTTTATACAGAATTTGGAACATCCCGCCCCCAACCACCGCTTTCCTATTGGTCAATTGTAAAGTTCAGGCAGGTCTCCTTCATGCAAATGAGGACTTCAAAATGACTCAGCAGAGATTGGTCCGATAGCTTGAATAGAAGGACTGCTATGTTTAATGAGACAGAAGCCCCAGGGGGCAATCAATGTACACAACATCCAGACACAGAACAATGGAGCCGTTTGGAACCTTAAGATAGGGCAGAAGACCCCCCACTGTGTAACAGATTTCAAGTAGAAACACTTTAGCATTCCAAGGTACATGACACATGTGTCAGTATTTTATTTATTTTTTACTACTTTTTGTTATGTTTTTTTTACAATGCTTTCTTTTTTAGGGGGGAGGGGGAGTGGATAGTGTCAGTGTTTTTTATTATAATTTTTATTATTTTTTTACAATAATCTTTTATCATTTATTGCAATTTTTTTTAGCCCTGTTGGGGGGCTTTGGTGAGATATCAGGGATCTTAACACACCTCTGACATCTCCCCTTTGAGACAGAGAAAGGGACTAAGGACACAGATTCCCCACTCCCTTTCTTAGCAGCATTAGCTGTACTGAAAATGAATTGACAGGAGACAGAAGCTCCTCTCCATTCATAAACTGAAGCATCATAATCACAGGTTAAGATTTTTTAAGTTATAAGAATGGACAGAGTTAGTGATTACTGATTCTGTTCATTCCGAAAAGGTAGGAGCCAGATTTAGCGGCTCCTACCTTCGCTCTCCACCCTGACAGATCGAGGACAGAGGGGGTGGAGGAGGATATGGAGGGGGACATGGAGCGCGGAGAGGGACAGCAGAAGAACAGAGGGGGGACACGGAGCGCAGAGGGAGAGAGCAGAACGAAGGGGGGACACAGAGCATGGAGGGGGAGAGCAGAAGAACAGAGGGGGGACATGGAGCATGGAGGGGGAGAGCAGAAGAACAGAGGGGGGACATGGAGCGCAGAGGGGGTAAGCAGAAGAACAGAGGGGGGACACGAGGCACGGAGGGGGAGAGCAGAAGAATGGAGGGTGACATGGAGCGTGGAGGGGCAGAGTAGAAGAACGGAGGGTGACACGAAGCATGGATGGCAGAACACAACACCGGAGGGGGACACGGAGCGCAGAGGGGGAGAGCAGAAGAATGGAGGAGGACAGCAGTAGCACAGAGGGGGGACACGGAGCGCGGAGGGGGAGAGTAGCAGAACGGAGGAGGACAGCAGTAGCACAGAGGGGGGACACGGAGCGCGGAGGGGGAGAGTAGCAGAACGGAGGAGGACATCTGCAACACGGAGGGGGGACATGGAGCACAGAGTGGAGAGCAGCACGGATGGGGGAACTGGAGGAGGATACAGGGACAGTCAGTGGTGATTGGTGCGGCTTCAGAGGAGTTACAAGCACTGTTCACCGCTGTATAGATTTCACTAAAGCAGCTGAAAAGGGGGGGGGGTCCGGGGAGAAGCTGTCAGGCTGTATTAAAATCTATACAGGGAGATCGGTGATTGTAACTCCCCCCGCCATACCGATCATCCCTGACTGCCCAAGTATCGGGTGAAGCATCGGAGCATTTACCCCGAGTACAAGAACCCAGGGAAATGCTTGGTTTTGGTATTGGGACATTCCTAATTACTAGGATATGTTTCAGTTTTCCATGCTGTGATAATTTAACTGTCAATAAAGTTTCACCAAAAAAAATTGAACTTTCGCTTTGTGCGGTCGGTGCAAAGGGGTTAAAAAAAAATATATATACTGTATATATAATGTTTGGTGGGGTTTCTAAGTAATCTAGAAAAAAATACAGATTGTTACATGTAAATAAAAAGTGTCAGAAAAGGCCTGGAGGTGAAGTGGCAGATATTTGTATTGTATGTGTGAGCGGGACCCGGAGTCGGACCCGGAGGCCGGAGCTGGACCCGGAGTCCGTGGAATGGAGACGTTTATCTGGAGGACTGGAGGCGATTGGCGTGAGCCGTGTACGGTCTCTCCATTGTGTACGGAGCCCCCCTGGCTGTGTCTCTGGTGGCCAAAGCCTCGGCTCGCCGTTCACAACTGTTATTGCTTCCCATGTCAGTTCACGCACCGCTGGTCTGAGAACCGATAGAGACGAGGTGGAAACTCCGTCAGTCTCACGGCTGGGTGAGGAGTACGGCGCGCCATTCATCACCCGTGTGCGGAACACGCCATACACTTCGAATTGGAATGGATTGGTATAATAACGCACGAGCCCCTGCCGTATACATTCATCTGAATGATGGACTGCATTAGACTGCCTCCGAGTTATAACATTTTTACGGCGTTTAGAACCGCGCCTATGTATTTATGGTGGAAGATCGCACTAAAATATTACATTAAGTGCCGCTTGTAAAACGCATCTGTTACCTGATTGTACGTGAAATCAGGACTTCCTATGCTGAGGCTTCATTGGGAAAACTGAGTTCCCCATAACACCTAACAAGGAGTCATTATTACCTGTATAGGGCACATTCTTCAACCACTTAACTACCCAGGTACCTCTCATAGGTGTGCACACAGGGTGTGCCAGGTGTGCCTGGGCACACCCTAATCGCCCCATGTAGTATTGGTTCCCCCTGTCTCCCCGCTGCAGTGCTGCCAGCTTTGCTGCTCTCTGCGGTAGATGTTTCAGGATTAAAAGCGGGGGAAGGGGTTGGTAAATATTACCTTTGCCGGCCCCTTCCTTTTCTGAATGAACACAGTGAGTGATCTGTACCGATCGCTCCTCTGTTCATTCTTAACTGAAGACTAGTAAACTATGCTGCTCAGCAGGGCTGGTGCAAGGATTTTTGACACCCTAGACCAAACCTCATTTTGTCGTACCACCCTTGACTCCACCTCCTTTGCCGTGCCAATGTATACCCTACCATTTTAATGAAGCGCCCAGCAAATGCAGCCTCACCAGCGCCCATCAAATGCGGCCTTACCAGCGACCAACAAATGAGGCATTACCAGCGAACAACAAATGCAGCCTCACCAGCCACCAACAAATGAGGCCTTAACAACGACCAACAAATGTGGCCTTACCAGCTTCCATCAAATGCAGCCTTACCAACGACCAACAAATGCGGCCTTACCAGCGACCAACAGATGAGGCCTTACCAGCGCCAGCAAATGTGGCCTTACCAGCGACCAACAAATGAGGCCTTACCAGCGACCAACAAATGAGGCCTTACCAGCGACCAACAAATGAGGCCTTACCAGCGACCAACAAATGTGGCCTTACCAGCGACCAACAAATGAGGCCTTACCAGCGACCAACAAATGTGGCCTTACCAGCGACCAACAAATGAGGCCTTACCAGCGACCAACAAATGTGGCCTTACCAGCGACCAACAAATGAGGCCTTACCAGCGACCAACAAATGTGGCCTTACCAGCGACCAACAAATGAGGCCTTACCAGCGACCAACAAATGTGGCCTTACCAGCGACCAACAAATGAGGCCTTACCAGCCACCAACAAATGAGGCCTTACCAGCTTCCATCAAATGCAGCCTTACCAACGACCAACAAATGCGGCCTTACCAGCGACCAACAGATGAGGCCTTACCAGCGCCAGCAAATGTGGCCTTACCAGCAACCAACAAATGTGGCCTTACCAGCGACCAACAAATAAGGCATTACCAGCGACCAACAAATGTGGCCTTACCAGCGACCAACAAATGAGGCCTTACCAGCGACCAACAAATGAGGCCTTACCAGCGACCAACAAATGAGGCCTTACCAGCGACCAACAAATGATGCCTTACCAGCGACCAACAAATGATGCCTTACCAGCGACCAAGAAATGTGGCCTTACCAGCGACCAACAAATGAGGCCTTACCAGCGACCAACAAATGTGGCCTTACCAGCGACCAACAAATGATGCCTTACCAGCGACCAACAAATGTAGCCTTACCAGCGACCAACAAATGAGGCCTTACCAGCGACCAACAAATGGGGCCTTACCAGCGACCAAAAAATGATGCCTTACCAGGGCCAACAAATGAGGCCTTACCAGCGACCAACAAATCAGGCCTTACCAGCCACCAACAAATGTGGCCTTACCAGCGACCAACAAATGAGGCCTTACCAGCGACCAACAAATGTGGCCTTACCAGCGACCAACAAATGAGGCCTTACCAGCCACCAACAAATGAGGCCTTACCAGCTTCCATCAAATGCAGCCTTACCAACGACCAACAAATGCGGCCTTACCAGCGACCAACAGATGAGGCCTTACCAGCGCCAGCAAATGTGGCCTTACCAGCAACCAACAAATGTGGCCTTACCAGCGACCAACAAATAAGGCATTACCAGCGACCAACAAATGTGGCCTTACCAGCGACCAACAAATGAGGCCTTACCAGCGACCAACAAATGAGGCCTTACCAGCGACCAACAAATGAGGCCTTACCAGCGACCAACAAATGATGCCTTACCAGCGACCAACAAATGATGCCTTACCAGCGACCAACAAATGTGGCCTTACCAGCGACCAACAAATGAGGCCTTACCAGCGACCAACAAATGTGGCCTTACCAGCGACCAACAAATGATGCCTTACCAGCGACCAACAAATGTAGCCTTACCAGCGACCAACAAATGAGGCCTTACCAGCGACCAACAAATGGGGCCTTACCAGCGACCAAAAAATGATGCCTTACCAGGGCCAACAAATGAGGCCTTACCAGCGACCAACAAATGAGGCCTTACCAGCGCCCAACAAATGCGGCCTTGCCAGCGCCCAAAAAATGCGGCCTTACCAGGGCCAACAAATGAGGCCTTACCAGCGACCCACAAATGAGGCCTTACCAGCGACCAACAAATGAGGCCTTACCAGCGACCAACAAATGATGCCTTACCAGGGCCAACAAATGCAGCCTTACCAGCGCCCAACAAATGCGGCCTTGCCAGCGACCAACAAATGAGGCCTTACCAGCGACCAACAAATGAGGCCTTACCAGCGACCAACAAATGAGGCCTTACCAGCGACCAACAAATGAGGACTTACCAGCGACCAACAAATGCGGCCTTACCAGCGACCAACAAATGAGGACTTACCAGCGACCACCAAATGTGGCCTTACCAGTGACCAACAAATTAGAGGGAGCAAAAATCCCAAAATGCGAAAAATTATTATTATTTTTATTTATTGCGAATTATTTGAAATAACGAACACCGAATCTAAACTAATGGAATGTAACAAATTAATAATGATAAAAACAAATAACAATAGTTATTATTATTATTATTTGTTATTAATAAATAATAATTATAGCTTTTATTATTAATTATTATTTATTAATAACAAATAATAATAATAATATTATTATTAATAAAGTAAAATACGATGAATATTTGCAGGCAGCGTGGGCTCTAGGAGCAGTTGCTTTTGGGGCCCCCAACAATGATTGGACCCTGGGCAACTCCCCTTTTGCCCCGCAGTAAAGACGGCCATGCTTGTATAAAGTGTATCAATTGGTAGACACCTATACAATAGCATATTTTTAAGGCCAATCCTGTGGATAGCGAGGAGAAGCACCGGGCAGGGCCTGGACAAGGGGTTGGGCTGGAGGAGCGGCTGCCCTGGGCACAATGGTTAATTACAGGGATGTGGGTAGGGTTGCCTCCTGTCCGGGATTCACCCCGACAGTTGGGGTTTTGAATCATTATCGCTTTTGTTTATAGCGCAAAAAAAATAAAAAGCGCAGAGGGTACCACGTCACATGACTGCACAATTGTCAGTTAGGCTGCATTCACAGCTTCGCGTATGCGTTTTGCGGCGATTTGCGGCGACAAAAAATAGGCGTTTTGTCCCACGATTTGCGGCGTGTTTTTAACTGTGTTTTTTTTTTACATTGTATTGTCAGCTATGCGGAACGCCGAAGCCGCCCGATACGCGCGTCGAAAAAGGGTCCGGGACTTGTTTGAAATTCGGCGTTCAACGTTCTATCGATGTACGGCGTTCTGCGTTAGGAGATGCGAACAGTCTCCATAAAGAATAATGTAAATTCGACCCTCCGGCGTATTGTAGCATCGCGCTTCAGGCGTAAAAACGCCTAGGTGTGAGGCTCCATTCACACCTAGGCGTTTTTACTCCTGAAGCGCGATGCTACAATACGGTTCATGCTGGGAGTTTCAAATTTGGGGGGGGGGGGTCACACTCTTAGATTTCAGGGGTTCATGCTGGCACAGGTATTCCTTTACTTTGGGGTGTGTGACCTCCCCAAAGTTAAGGACTACAGGTCCCAGCGAAGTCCCCCAGAGCTGAAGATGTGAGACCCCCCTGCCCCCCAAATAGTGAAGAACTACAGGTCTTAGCATAAACCTATGAAATCTATGGGATCACACCCTTAGATCTCAGGGGTTCATGCTGGGTGTTGTAGTCCTTCAAATTTGGGGGGGGGGTCACATTTTTAGATATTATGTCACCCCCAAAAGTGAAGGACTACAGGTCCCACCATGAACCCCTCAGAGCTGAATATGTGACCGCCCCCCTCCCAACCAGTGAAGAACTACAGGTCCCAGCATGAACCAGTGAAATCTATGGGGGTCACAAAAAAAAGTATAAAAAAATGATCTTTTTTTTAGGAAGGGGGGGGGGTGTCCCTGAATGGTCACCCTATGCAGTATATTTCCAAGGCTGTTGAGTATTTCATTCCCGATGTTCGGTCTTCACCCCGGGAGCAGACAAGGACAAGATAAAAACTGTGATCAGCCTGTACAGTACTAGCAAATATTTAATTAAGGTTATGTATATACCGGCATCCGTTTTATTGTTTTCTCCATTATGTCCTTGTGAGGAAATAGAAAGGCCTTGTTATTAGTAGTTCTCTATTGTAATAATACGTTGGAGGACCCCACAGAGCCGGCCTGGAACACAGAGCTTTTATTTCCTCTATTAATACAGTGCAGTGCTATGAAGATTATCTTCTTTTTATCAGTAGACCTTCCAATCACATCACAATAGATATGTGTGACTAGGGCCACCATCAGGAGTTATGGGGCCCCTTACACAGCTTCAGACATGGGCCCCCTGGAGCAGAGAACCGTGGGGGGGGGGGGGGTGCTGCCGCCTCAAATTGAGAAGCGGGGGGGGGGGGCGGGCTTCCGCGAATCCGCGAATTGAGAAGCGGGGGAGTACCAGTATAAGCAGGGGTGCTGCCACCGAGAATTGAGGTCTGGGGGCTTTGGTTGCCGACGAAGAAAAAAAAAGAAAAAAAGGGGGGTTTCCCTGGGGACCTCTGGGCACCTTACAAAAAAAAAATAAAAAAAAAATTATTATTTCTTTTAATGTTTTTTTTATTAAAAAAAGGGGGGGTTGCCACCTGGGGCCTTGGGGACCTCTGGGCCCCTTACAAAAAAATAGAAAATAAAATAAAAAAAAATATTATTATTTCTTTTAATGTTTTTTTATTAAAAAAAGGGGGGGTAGCCACCTGGGGTCTTGGGGACCTCTGGGCCCCTTACAAAAAAATAAACAAAAATTTAAAAAATATTATTATTTCTTTTAATGTTTTTTTATTAAAAAAAGGGGGGGTTGCCACCCGGGCCCCTGGGGAATCTCTGGGCCCCTTACAAATAAATAAATAAATAAATATATATAAAAAAAATTAAAGGGGGATAGCCATCCAGGCACCTCAGAACCTCTGGGCCCTTTAATAAAAAAAAAAAAAAAATATTTTTTTTTTTAATGTTTTTTATTAAAAAAAGGGGGGTTGCCACCCGGGCCCCTGGGGACCTCTGGGCCCTTTAATAAAAATAAATAAATCACGGCTGATCATCGCGTGAACCAGGAAGTGTCGGAAAACAGCATTTCTCAGTTCGCACTGACAGAAAGAGCCGATCAACGGCTCTCCCTGCCAGGGGGGGGGGGGTCTCTGCTGATAATCAGCACATTGATTATCAGCACAGCCCCATCGGTTGTGCCAATCATATGTCATTCAATAGTGTCCATCCCTGTTCTGTCAGGGGTGAGGAGACATAACGTTTTTGTTCGTACTAAGTAGAAACAACGATATGTCTCCTCCCCCAGTCCCAGTCAGTCCCACCCTCCTACTGTTAGAACACAATCAGGGAACACATTTAAACCCTTGATCGCCCCCTAGTGTTAACCCCTTTCCTGTCAGTGACATTTAAATAGTAATCAGTGCATTTTTATAGCACACCATCTGGTGCTGAATGCTGGGGACACGTATCATTGGTTGCTAGGGTGCTGGCAGTCCTAGCAACCAGCCACAACGATGATGATGGCGGCAGCAGGAGGAGCCTGCGCTATAGACTGCAGGGGGGAGGGAGGAGTGGAGAACTCAGGGATCTCCTGATTATAGGAATCCTGGATGTGTGTAGAGTGTGAGATCACAGTGGATCTCCCTTGGGTCTCATGTGCCCGACACACACTGCACATAATAGGTACATGACGCTGGTATCTATAGGAGGAGATAGAGAAGAGTGGCAGGGGTATTTCTATAATTGAATGTTCCTTTAAGGCTTCATAAGATTACCAAGCCTTGCAGTTGGCTGTCTCTGCACATGGGTCTCTGCACAAGGGACTCTGGACAAGGGTCTCTGCAAGGGGGTCTCTGCACAAGGGACTCTGGACAAGGGTCTCTGCAAGGGGGTCTCTGCACAAGGGACTCTGGACAGGGTGTATGCAAGGGGGTCTCTGCACAGGGTGTATGCACGGGGTCTCTGCACAGGGCACAGGGGTTTCTGCACAGGGGTCTCTGCACAGGGTGTATGCAAAGGGGTCTTGGCACAGGGGTCTCTGCACAGAGTGTCTGCACGGGGATCTCTGCACAGGGTGTATGCACGGGTGTCTCTGCACAGGGCACAGGGGTCTCTGCACAGGGTGTATGCACAGGGGTCTCCGCACAGGGCACAGGGGTCTCTGCACAGGGGTCTCTGCACAGGGTGTATGCACGGGGGTCTCTGCACAAGGGACTCTGGACAGGGTTTCTGCATAGGGGTCTCTGCACAGGGCCTCTGCATATGGGTCTCTGCACAGGGGTCCTTGCAAAGGGTTCCCTGAACATGGTCTGTGCACAGGGGTCTCTGCTCAGGGGTCTCGGCACAGAGTGTCTGCACGGGGTCTCTGCACGGGGGGTTTCTTCACAGGTGTCTCTGCATGCAGGGTCTATGCACAGGAGGGGTCTCCACACAGGGGTCTCTGCACAGGGTTCTCTGCACAGAGTCTCCACACAGTCTGGGCCTGAAGAACCAATATAAAGCTGCATGCAGGTGATGAGGGGGACAATCAAGGTGTGTATAAGAAGCACGGTCAGGCTAATGCAGAGACTCTGCGATAACAAGGGGTTAATGGTGGAAGAGGCGTTGGCACAGGTACCCCCCCCCCCCCCTCGCCCGGTTAGAGGCGTCCGGTGGAAATGTGCAATTCTTATAAAATATTCACCATTCCTTCTCCTGGCCTCAGCACAATTCTTGAACACCATTGATCAGCCTTTCCCTGGAAATACCCCGCCGGTCCCGATGGGGGAAGGGGGTAGGCTGCCAATTAGACCCGGTGAGTGGCATCAACACACCTGCACCTGGCATGAAAAACGTTTAAATAAATATCACAAAGATCTCCTGGCATCGCTTTATTACTCTGCCAGCGCCCTGCAGAGGTTCACAAATCTCCCACACCAGCGCTGCACTCCTCCTGCTCAGAAACCTTGCAGTAGATGGAAACCAGAACTGAACGACGGTAAATCTAGTGCCATAATCAGTTATATAATACGCGTTTTTACTTTTTTATTATTATTATTATTTTTGGGTACATACCAGCGTTGTAAATCTCCTTGCAGCCTCTTTGCAGACACTTGTGGTCAGTGGCGGGTGGTGCTCAAAAATTTTGGGGGGGCTCAGACGAAAAAAATAAAAAGAAAAAAAAATTGCAGCCCCACTGTGCCCATCAAATGCAGCCACTGTGCCATGCCATGAAACGCAGCCACTGTGCCATTAATTGTAACCACTGTGCCATGCCATCAAATGCAGCCACTGTGCCATCAATTCGCACCACTGTGCCATGCCATCAAACGCAGCCACTGTGCCATCAATTGTCACCACTGTGCCATGCCATCAAACGCAGCCACTGTGCCATCAATTGTCACCACTGTGCCATGCCATCAAATGCAGTCACTATGCCATGCCATCAAACGCAGCCACTGTGCCATCAAATGCAGCCACTGTGCCATGCTATCAAACGCAGCCATTGTGCCATGCCATCAAACGCAGCCACTGTGCCATCAATTGTCACCACTGTGCCATGCCATCAAACGCAGCCACTGTGCCATCAATTGTCACCACTGTTCCATGCCATCAAACGCAGCCACTGTGCCATCAATTGTCACCACTGTGCCATGCTATAAAACGCAGCCACTGTGCCCATCAATTGTCGCCACTGTGCCAATTGTTACCACTGTGCCCTTTAATTGTCGACACTATGCCCACTGTCGCCACTGTGCCCATTGATGTCATTGTGCCCTTTAATTGTCGCCACTGTGCCCATTATCCCCACTGTGCCCATTGTCCCCACTGTGCCAATTGTCCCCACTGTGCCAATTGTCACCACTGTAAAATGCCCCTTCCCCGCCCCGACACTTACCTTTCTGGAAGTCAGCCATCCCTCGATGTCTTCTCCCGCCCTCGATGACACTCCAGCCAATCAGGTTACCGGTAACCAGAACCGGTGAACCTGATTGGCTGAGACGCCTGTCAGTCTTATCCAAGGAACGCACCCCGTACGTCCCGAGGATAAGCATCCAGAAGGTTGAGGGCTGTACTCGGAAAGCCTATCAGAGCACAGACAACCAGCTGCCGTTATTCAGGTGGCCGGCGCTCAAGGTCCGGCCATCTTAATAGACCAGCAGCAGCAATAACATAGATTTATACAATGCATGAATCTATGTTATTGTAATCAGTGGCGAGAGCCAGAGGGGGTGGCGCTCCAGCGCCCTCTATAGACGCACCGCCACTGCTTGTGGTCTACTACATGCCCTTCAGCCCATTTCCCAGGGTGGGTTTTTCTGATGGTTACAACAGTAGACTATGCCTGTGCAATGTGTGTCATCGTAGCCACCAGGGGGGGTGAAAACTGTCTTTCTGGCAAGATCGCTATGTATTTTTACACCAGCAACTGTTGTACAATATAAGTAGAGCAATGGTCAGGAATATATAATGTGCTTTGTGTGCAGTGGTCAGGAGTATGTCACAGTGGCGGTGCATCCATAGAGGGAGCGCAGGGGGGGCCACCCGCTCTGGCTCCCGCACCGCCACTGAATGCAATACACAGATTCATGCATTGCATGAATCTGTGTATTGTTGATGCCCCCTGGTGAGCGCCGGCCATCTGAATAACGGCAGCCGGTTGGCTGTGGAAGTGCCTATCAAAGTCAGCGGCTCCGATAGACTTTCCGATTACAGCCCTTAGGCAGCAGGCCGTGATCGGCTTCCAAATAGTTATTCTGGGGACGCCAGGGGGGGGGTGCGTTCCTTGGATAAGACTGACAGGCGTC
Organism: Rana kukunoris; assembly: GCA_029574335.1. Classification (NCBI taxonomy): domain Eukaryota; kingdom Metazoa; phylum Chordata; class Amphibia; order Anura; family Ranidae; genus Rana; species Rana kukunoris. Next base: position 8,475,669 of record CM056051.1, on the reverse strand, counting down.
CCAGCCAATCAGGTTCACCGGTTCTGGTTACCGGTAACCTGATTGGCTGAAGCGTCATCGAGGGCAGGAGAAGACATCGAGGGACCGCTGACCCCAGAAAGGTAAGTGCCGGGCGGGGGCAGCATTTTACAGGGCACCGTGGTGACAATTAAAGGGCAAAGTGGCAACAATTAAAGGGCAAAGTGGCAACAATTAAAGGGCACAGTGGTGACAATTGATGTTGGCACAGTGGTAACAATTGATGTGGGCACAGTGGTAACAATTGATGGCATGGCACAGTGGCTGCGTTTGATGGCACAGTGGTGACAATTGATGGGCGTAGTGGTGACAATTGATGGCACAGTGGCTGCGTTTAATGGCACAGTGGCTGCATTTGGCATGGCACAGTGGCGACAATTGATGGCACAGTGACTGCATGTGATGGCATGGCACAGTGGTGACAATTTATCGGCACAGTGGTGACAATTGATGGCACAGTGGCGAGTCATATACAGCCCAACATACAAGGCGCAGTGATCAGAAGTACAAAATACACTACATGGTGTATATACTGTAGGGCTCAGGAGTGCATACTGTACAGAGCACAGGGGATAGGGTTTCCCTCCAGTACAGAACTCTCCCCCCCCCCAACACACACACAACCATACAAAGCTCCCCCAGTACAAAATTCCCCCCACTACAGCTCTCCCCCCAGTACAGCTGCCCCCCTTACCAGTACAACGCTATAACAGTACAGCTAACCCCTCCTTCCAGTACATCTCTCCTTTCAGTGCAGATCCCCCCAGTACAAAGCTCCCCCAGTACAGAACGTCCTCAGTACAACCCCCCCCCCCAATACAAATTTCCTCCAATACAGCTCCGGCCCCCCAATAGTGCCCCCCCAGTACAGATGTAACTTTTACCTGTAAACCTCTCTTCCCAGTACAGCTCTCCCCCAGTACAGCTCCCCCAGTACAGCTCTCCCCTATTACAGCTCTCTCACCAGTACATCTCTCCTTTACTACAGTGCTTTGCCTTTACTACAGATTCCTTCCCCCGTACAAAACCTCCCCAGTACAGAGCTCCCTCTGTCAGTACAGAGCTCCCTCTGTACAACTCTCCCCCAGTACAAATTTCCCCCAGTACAGCTCCCCCTCCCCCAGTACAGCTTTCCCTCTTCCCTGTAAAGTCCTCTTACCGGTACAGCTCTCCTATAAATAAAGCTCTCCCCCCAGTACAGCTCACCCCTATTACAGCCCTCCCTCTAGTACATCTCTCCCTTCACCACAGACCCCCCCCCCCCCCGGCCCCACAGTTCAAAGCCTGCCCAGTACAAAGCTCCCTCGTTACAACTCTCCCCCGGTACACATTTCCCCCAATACAGCTCCCCCTCCAGTACAGCTACCCCAAATCTTTTCCAAGTACAGCTCTCCCCCAGTACAACTCACCCCATTACAGCTCTGCCTCCCGTACATCTCTACCTTCAGTACAGATCTCTCCTCAGTACAAAGCTCCCCCAGTACAACTCTCTTCCCAATACACATTTCCCCCAGTACAGCTCTTTCCCTGGTAAAATCTTCTCTAGCACAGGTCTCCCCCCAGTACAAACCTCCCCCATCCCCATACAGCTACCTCCCCCAGTACAGCTCTTTGCCCCAGTACAGCTCTTTCCTCAGTACAATGCTCCCTAATACAGCTCACCCCTAGTACAGCTCTCCCTCCAGTACAATTCTTTCTTCAGTACAGAACCCCCCTCCAGTACAAAGCTCCACCACAACAACTCTCCTCCCAGTACATATTCCCCCGGTACAGCTCCCCTCCCCACCAGTATAGCTCTCTCCCCAGTACAGCTCTCTCCCCCAGTGCAGCTTCCCCTCCCAGTACAGCTCTCCAACCCAGTACAGATCTCCCCCAGTACAGCTCTTCCCCGTGACAACTCTTTCCCCAGTACAGATCTCCCCCAGTACAGCTCTTCCTAATGACAACTCTTTCCACAGTACAGATCTCCCCCAGTAAAGCTCTTCCCCATGACAACTCTTTCCCTAGTACAGATCTCCCCCAGTACAGCTCTTCCCCATGACAACTCTTTCCCTAGTACAGATCTCCCCCAGTACAGCTCTTCCCCATGACAACTCTTTCCCAGTACAGATCTCCCCCAGTACAGCTCTTCCTAATAACACTTTCCCCAGTACAGATCTCCCCCAGTAAAGCTCTTCCCCATGACAACTCTTTCCCCAGTACAAATCTCCTCCAATACAGCACCACCACAAGTCTCCTCCCCAGTACAGCTTTCTCCCAGTACATATCTCCCCCTTCTCCTTGTTGATGCGGCTCTCCCCTTTCCATAACACATTCACCAGACCAGGCAGCCATCACAATCTTGGGGCCCTTTACACAGCTTTAGGCAGGGCCCTCCTGGAGCAGAGGATGGGGTTGGGGGGTGGGGGGAACAAGTGTAATCTCTTCTCTCCTGACGTGAGATAATAAGAGGGGGGCGGCCAGGCCATTGAGCACCTTACAGGTGTAATGCCCAATTTTTTTTTTTTTAAATATTGAAAAAAATGTAAAACAAGAGGGGTGCCAGCTGGGCCTTAAGGGGCCCTGGGGATCATCGGGCCCCTTACAGGTGTAATGCAAAAAATAAATAAAAAAAGATTGAAAAAATAATAAAAAACAGGAGAGGGACAGCCTGGCCTGTAAGGGGCCCTGGGGATCATCGGGCCCCTTACAGGTGTAATGCAAAAAAATTAAAAATAATAATAAAAAAACGGGAGGGGGGCCAGCCAGGCCCCTGGGGGGTACCATTGGGCCCCTTACAGATGTAATGCCTGTACCTCCTGATGGCGGCCCTGACTGGAGCCAAGGACAGCCTTTTTCACACTGAATTGCCTATTTCCAGACAAGTGTCAGGAGCAGCTCCTGATTCAGATGCTCAGTAGCTGTCAGCAGTAGCTTTGGACCCCCCCACCCTCCCCCCCTTGTCTACACCCCGTTTGCTGAGCTCCTTCTACAAAATTCTGGTTGCCTGACAATTTAGTTGTCATGGATATGTAGTATGCCTGGCAGCTTACCATCCTCCATGTGTTCATTAGAGGCCTGACTCTCTTTCTGGCTGCCTTTTATCATCTCTCCTCCCTGTATGGCTCCACCCCAGGCCATCCCAGAAACTCTATATTAACTAGTGTACTGCAGGTCTGCTTTGCTGATCAACGTTGTTTGTAAGCTTGTGTTCCTGCTTGCCGTGTGCTAAGGTAATCTCTCTGTGTACCGATTTTGGCTTGTCCCCGACCTCTCCTGTTTGCCTGTGACCCTGACCCATGGCCTGTCCCTTGGTTATCCTCATCTGCCTGTTGCCCCGACCTTGGTTTACCCTTCACTATCCCTTGTGTCCTAAGTGGCTGCTTCCCCTTTCTCCCTTCGGAGCGTGACCTGGGGGACTCCAGGGGCCGAGACCTGGGTTCAGTTGCAGCGAAGGCCATCCTCACCACTAGACGCTCTGGTGAACACCTGCTGGACCTTAGACTCCGCGCCCTGGGGAATCTTCCTGTCCATCCGCAGTAGTCTGCTATTGGGCTCCCTACCCTGGTGCACCCCTGACTCCTACGGGGTGCACTTGTCACCTGGCCACAGGTGACCTGACATTAGTTCTGTCTGAGTAAAGTATGCAGATCAGAAAATTTCAGAGCGTAGTCAGAGCTCCTGATTTGCACCCTTCAGACATTTCTGAAGCCGCTTGAATAATAGCCAGGCGACTAGTATTTTCAGAAGGAAAGATCAGCAAAGCAACGGCAGCCTCCTCAGTACAGGATTTCTTTAATGTCACACCAGAAGCATTTTTTCTCCAGCACAACTAAATTGGCTTTAATGCTCGGAAAAAAAGAAAAAAATTGGAGCCGCTGTCAGTGTTGCCGTAACTAAAGATACTCTTTGAGATTTTTGCCCTTTAATGTACTAAATGACTCCACACCGAGGAGGCCGACATTACCCTGCAGTTTAAAGATCATTAGATGGCATGAACACACATTTATTACAAAGGGATGTGTTTGGAAATACTAGAGGGAAAGATTTCGGTCTTGCCCTGAGGAACCAGTTAGTCTTCTTTTTTTATCTTCTAAACTCTCTAACCAAAGCAACTGTCGCTCTGTATTATGACATCACAAAAGCCACATAAACTCTTCCTATCATTTATACCAGCAAATCTCACGCAATTATAAAACTGCCACAGCTATTTATTGAGATTAACGCCCTCAACCACAAATGTATCCAATTGCCGACTGCGCACATCTACTGTGACAGCGCGCAGACTCACATATACAGTGCCTTGAAAAAGTATTCATACCCTTTGACATTTTCCACATGTTGTCATGTTACAACTGTCTTGGTAGGTTTGCAGTAGTACCAGTGGCGGCTGGTGCTTAAATTTTTTTTTTGGGGGGGGGAAGGGGGGTCGGGCGCAAACAAACTGAAAAAAACCCCATCAAATGCACATACTGTGCCCAACAATTGCTGCCACTGTGCCCATCAATTGCCGCCACTGTGCCCATCAATTGCAGCCAATGTGCCATCAACCGCAGCTACTATACCCATCAATTTCAGCCAGTGTGCCCATCAATTGCCGCTACCGTGCCATCAAACGCAACCACTGTGCCCATCAATTGCCACTAACGTGCCATCAAACACAGCCACTGTGCCCATCAATTGCCGCTACCGTGCCATCAAACGCAGCCACTGTGCCCATCAATTGCCACTAACGTGCCATCAAACGCAGCCACTGTGCCCATAAATTGCCACCACTGTGCCATCAAACGCAGCTACTGTACCGATCAATTGCTGCCAGTGTACCCATCAATTGCCATTACTGTGCCATCAATTGCAGCCACTGTGCCCATCAATTGTCGCCACTGTGCCGATCAATTGCCACCACTGTGTCCATCAATTGCCGCCACTGTGCCATCAAATACAGCCACTGTACCCATCAATTGCCGCTACTGTGCCACAAATGCAGCCACTGTGCCATCAATTTCCGCCACTGTGCCATGAAATGCAGCCACTGTACCCAAAAATTGCCGCCACTGTGCCATCAAACGCAGCCACTGTACCAATCAATTGCTGCCAGTGTGCCTATTAATTGCCGCTACTGTGCCATCAAACACAGCCACTGTGCCCATCAATTGCCACCACTGTGCCATCAAACGCAGCTACTATACCCATCAATTTTTGCCAGTGTGCCCATCAATTGCCGCTACTGTGCCATCAAACGCAGCCACTGTACCCATCAAACGCAGCCACTGTACTCATCAATTGCTACCACCGTGCCATCAAATACAGCCACTGTACCCATAATTTGCCGCCACTGTGCCATCAAACGCAGCTACTGCACTGATCAATTGCTGCCAGTGTGCCCATCAAATGCAGCCACTGTGCCCATCAATTGTCACCACTGTGCCGATCAATTGCCACCACTGTGCCTATCGCCGCCACTGTGCCATCAAATGCTGCCACAGTGCCATCAAACGCAGCTACCATACCCATCAATTTCTGCCAGTGTGCCCATCAATTGCCGCTACTGTGCCCATCAAACGCAGCCACTGTACCCATCAATTGCCACCACTGTGCCATCAAATACAGCCACTGTACCCATAATTTGTTGCCACTGTGCCATCAAACGCAGCTACTGTACCGATCAGTTGCTGCCAGTGTGCCCATCAAACGCTGCCACTGTGCCCATCAATTGCCGCCACTGTGCCATCAAACACAGCTACTATACCCATCAATTTCTGCCAGTGTGCACATCAATTGCCGCTACTGTGCCCATCAAACGCAGCCACTGTGCCATCAACTGCCGCCATTGTGCCATCAAATGCAGCCACTGCACCCATAAATTGTCGCCACTGTGCCATCAAACGTAGCTATTGTACCCATCAATTGCTGCCAGTGTGCCCATAAATTGCTGCTACTGTGCCCATGAATTGCTGCCAGTGTGCCCATAAATTGCTGCCAGTGTGCCCATAAATTGCTGCTACTGTGCCCATGAATTGCTGCCAGTGTGCACCCCCGCTGCCCGACACTTACCTGTCTCTGTGAGGCAGCGGGTCACGGGGATCTCCTCCACACTCCTCGATGTCTTCTTCAGTCCTCTCTTCCCATCCTCTGCTATGATTTGGACGCCTGATAGGCAGCGTCCAATCACAGCGCCTGTTGTGTCAGCCAATCAGGTGACAGGTAACAGACCCGAGCACCTGATTGGCTGAGAGGCGATTCAGTGTTAGGAAAGCGAATATTAATTTGCTTTTCTTAACGCAACGCTGTGTGAACTGCGAGGGCCCAGCATGGCAGTTCACAAAAAGATTTGGGATGACTTAAATGTTTTTTTTAAAAGCATGAAAAAAACGTGTTCGAAAAATTGCTGCGCAAATACCGTGTGAGATAAAAAGTTGCAACCTCCGCCATTGTATTCTGTAGGGTCTCTGCTAAAAAAACAACAACATATGTAATGTTTGGGGGTTCTATGTAATTTTCTAGCAAAAAAAATATGATTTTTTACATTTAGGATAGGGTGACCACATTACATGAATCACAGCACAGTGATTATACACAAAGAGGCAATATTTATGATGTGATTTAGAATGAGGATATTTATGATTTGCACCAATCACAAGCAGGGGGGCGGGGATTGTGTTTCTCCAAACATTCCCGGCCAGGACAAGTACTGTCAGTGAGTAAAGAGGTGATGTGGCGGCCTTTTTGGGGGCATCAGATTGGCCCGGGGGGGGGGGCTGTGCCAGTTTCATTCCGGGACACTGTATTGTCCTGGAATGAAGGTGCCCGGGACAGACCTGCAAAATGCGGGACATGTGGTCACCCTAATGTAGGAGTTGGCCCGGATGGGAAGTGGCTATGCAATTGCGCAGCATAATGTGATTTAGAATGAGAATATTTGTATAGAATTTCTGTACACAGGTTTTATTATTCTTGCACTTTAACCACTTATGGACCGCCTCCTGCACATTTACGTCGGCAGTATGGCACGGCTGGGCACAGGCACATACCTGTACGTTGCCTTTAGGAGCCCCAGCCGTAGGTCGCGTGCGCGACCTGGTCCGAAGCTCCGTGACCGCGCCCGCGGGACCCACGGAACCCACAGACCCGATCGACGCCGGTGTCCCGCGGTCGGTCACAGGAGCTGAAGAACGGGGAGATGTGAGTGTAAACAAACCTTCCCTGTTCTTCACAGTGGCAGTGGCAGTGATCGTCTGTTCCCTGATATAGGGAAAGGCGATCGAGTGATGTCACAAGTCTAGCCCCGCCCCATTACAGTTAGAAACACATATGAGGTCACACTTAACCCCTACAGCGCCCCCTTGTGAATGAATGAATGAATGAAAAACTTATATAGAGCGGCACATGCGAACCAAATCGCCTCTGGGCGCTAGTTGTCTCCGTCTCTCTTGACATCAGAAGAGCAGAGTTTTAATCTGTCTTCTGAAGGTCAGGTGGTTTTCCTCCAACCGAATGCTGGTTGGTGAAGCGTTCCAAAGTCTGGGACCCTGGACAGCAAACCTTCTTTCTCCTTTGGACTTGAATCTGGCTTTGGGTACTTTGACCAAATTTTGGTCACTGGATCACAGAGCGCGATTGCGGTTGTAGGGTTCTATTTTATCGCAAAGATATTGCGGGGCTTTTCCATGGATGCATTTATGGGTCAGACAGAGCGCTTTAAAAGCAATTCTGTCTTTTACCGGCAACCAGTGAAGGGATCTCAGCGACGGTGAGATTGATTCCCAGGGTTTTTTCCCAGTCACCAGTCTGGCGGCCGTATTTTGTACGACTTGCAGACGAGCGATTTGGTACTTTGGGAGTCCGAGGTAGAGAGCATTTGCATAGTCCAGTCTGGAGTTGACAATTGTTCCCACCACGACTGGCACATCTTCTTTGGGAATAAATGGGATCAGTCTACGTAGTAGGCGCAGCAGATGGTGAGATCCGCTGACTACTGACCCTATTTGTGCGTCCATAGTCATGTGGGTGTCAAATATGATCCCAAGACTTTTGACTTTGGCGCTAGGGGAGATGATCTGGCCCAGAATGGGCGGAGGTGTCCAGGTTGTTGTGAGTTGACTCTTGCGACTGGCCTGAAACAGAAGAAGTTCTGTTTTAGAATTGTTGAGTTTGAGATAACTCCTAGTCATCCACTTTTTTATTGAAGAGAGACAATTCTCTAAGCTGAGATGACGATCCTTTCTATTGCAGATGCGAAAATACAGTTGTGTATCGTCTGCATATGAGTGATAAAGTAGTTGTTGACTACTGATGACTTCAAAGAGAGGTCGAAGATAGATGTTGAAGAGCACCGGTGATAGAGGTGAGCCTTGGGGGACTCCACATGACACCGTGCGTTTTCCTGAAATGAATGGTCCCAATTTCACCGTTTGAGATCGGTTTCCCAAAAAAGAGGAGAACCATGGTAAATCACTCTTTGTGACTCCGGCTACCTCAGTCAGCCGAGTCAGTAGCAGTTTGTGATCTACGGTGTCAAAGGCTGCGCTTAGGTCCAGCAGAACCAGGAGACAAGATTCTCCTTCGTCTGCGGCCTCCAGAACGTCGTCCCATATTTTGAGCAGTGCTGTTTCCGTCCCGTGTCCGGGACGGAATCCCGATTGCAGTGGATCGAGTAAGTTGTGGGTATCTAGATGCTGTTGCAGCTGTTGTACCACCACTTTCTCCATTACCTTGGAGAAAACGTTTAGCATTGTTATGGGACGGCGGTGATTTGGGTCCTTGGGATCCAGGGTAGGTTTCTTCAAGATGGGCTGGATTGTGCCCTCTTTCAGCAGGGAGGGCACTATGCCTTCCTTAAATGACTGGTTTATAAGCTGCGTAATGGGAGGCGCCAGGATATTGGCACATTCCTTTAGTAGCTTAGTGGGAATGATATCATTAGGCGAAGTGCTGTTACGCAATGCGCCGATGATATTTTCTGTGTCCTCGATGGAAATGGGTTCCAAAGTGAACTTTGTTGGTTGTAGTGTATTCCTCTGGGTACTGTGTGGTAGCTCAGGAGTGTTGTTTTGCGAAATGCTTTCCCGGATTCCCTCAATTTTATTGATGAAGAAATCCGACAATTCATCGCAAAATTCTTGGGTGTCTGTGTTGGGGGCTTCAAGACAGTGTGGATTCATGGTCTGTGAGACCAGCTTAAAGAGATCCCGGGGGCGGTTTAAAGCGCTGTTGATAGCCATGGAAAAATAGTTTTTCTTGGCTTTGAAGATTTCTATGTGGTATCTTCTAGTTGCTGCTTTGTAGAAGGCGAGGTTCGTCTCGGAATCGTTTCTTTTCCAGGCGGCTTCTGCCCTTCTACGCTCTTGCTTCAGTAGCGATAGCTGGTTGTTGAACCAGCTTGCCTTGTTTTTCCGGGTAAGGACTTTGTGTTCTGGCGCTACTAAGTCGGCTGACTGTAGTAGGGCTGTATTTATGGCATCCAGAATATCTGCGGCCGTTTGTCTTGGTTGCATTGTTTTAATCTTATTTTCCAAGGTAGATTTGAAGAGTTCCGAATGGAGCTTCTTCAGAGATCTAGACCAGTGTGTTGTCACTGGCTTGGGTGTTTTTATCAATAGGGCCGTATTGGAAATTATGAATTTAATTGCATGGTGATCCGTCCATGGCAATGGTTCATTTTCCAAAATACTTACCTTCAGATTTTGTCCGAAGATAAGATCGAGTGTGTGACCTGAAGTATGTGTGGGCTCATGTACTAGTTGCTGAAGGCCTAATCCTTCCAGATGGTCGATACAGGCGTCGGCCACGGGGTCTTGTGAGGAGTTGGCCCAGAGATTGAAATCTCCGAGCAGCAAAAGGTGTTTGCTGGTTATGGCGTAAGTGGAGATGAACTCTGACCATGGGGGTAAAAACTGCGATTTAGGCTCTGGTGCCCTGGTTAACTCCTTCACTACCATTGACATTTTTACAGTAATTAGTCCATTTTTATAGCACTTTTCGCTGTGAAAATGACAATGGTCCCAAAAATGTGTCAAAAGTGTTCGATGTGCTACCCATAATGGTGCAGTCCCGAAAAAAAACTTTAGTAGTAAAAAAAATAATGCCATAAATCGATCCCCTATTTTGTAAACGCTATACATTTTGCGCAAACCAGTTGTTAAACGCTTATTGCGATTTTTTTAACCAAAAATAGGTAGAAGAATATGTATCGGCCTAAACTGAGGAAAAAATATGTTTTTTTATATATTTTTGGGGGATATTTCTTATAGCAAAATGTAAAAAAATATAGAATTTTTTTTTAAAAATTGCCGCTCTATTTTTGTTTATAGCGCAAAAAATAAAAACCGCAGAGGTGATCAAATAACACCAAAAAGAAAGATCTATTTGTGGGGAAAAAAAGGACGCCAATTTAGTTTGTAAGGCACATCGCACGACCGCGTAATTTTAATTTAAAGCGACGCAGTGCTGAAAGCTGAAATTTCGCCTGGGCATGAAGGGGGTATATGTGCCCAGTAAGCAAGTGGTTAAAGCGACGCAGTGCAGATTCGCAAAAAGGGGCAAGGTCCTTTAGCTGCATAATGGTCCGGGTCTTAAGTGGTTAAGTGATCGAGCGAACCCTTCTGCATAGAACAGAACAAATGAATGATATGTTGAATGCACGAGACGGACCTTTCATGGGGCATTGGAAGCAATCTGTCTGTGACCCCAACAGAGACAGAAAATAAGGGTCACATCTGTTCTGACCCATCAGCGCCGAGCATGCAGATGATTGTATTGCTCTATATTACTGCCGATAAAATGACCTCCAGAAAGTCAATCGGATTTCCCTTTCATGGCGGCCGGCACTATATCAGCCTTGCACAACTCCCTCCTAATTAGCTGCACAGGCTCATCAGAAATCATCTGTGAGCTCTTTATTTGGCCGAGGAACAGAGCATGCTGTGTAGGGAAACCAGGCCAGAGCCTGATACCCCCCGGAAGAGGGAGAGGGAGAGAGAGAGAGAGAACCTCAGACAGAGTCATAGAAAGAGACAGACAGGGAGGGGTGAAGGAAGTCTCACAACAGATACGGAGGGGAGAAGGGTTAAACAAAGTTTAATCAAGACGCTTCACAAGCTGATTATAGGATGAATAATCGCCGTACCAAGCTAGCCGCACACTGCAAAAGTCTATGGGTGATATATATCAGATCGGTTGACTTGGCACAGTTCAGTGCGGCACAAAAAATAATGGAAATGACACCTACTTAAGGCTACCGCTCTTTAATTTATTCATATAAAAAATATAAAAACATTATACATGGTATCCACAGTCAGGCCTGTACTGGCCATTGGGACTGCAGGGACTTTCCCAGTGGGCCGATGGCTCAGTGGGCCAGTTTCAGTGACAGCCTGTCAAAGTAATGGCTGCGCGGCTCGCCCTCCACTTCATGCAGTGATGTGGGAAGAACGAGAAATATACAGAGGAGAATAAGTGAAATAATAAAAGAGGTGAGTGAGGACTAGGGTGACCACGTGTCCCCGGATTGCCCAGGACAGTCCCACATTCTGCAGGTCTGTCCCGGGGCACCTTCACACTGGGACAATACAGTGTCCCGGAATGTAACTGACACAGGTCCCAGCATGAACCCCTCAGAGCTTAAGATGTGACACACCCCCAAAAAGTGAAGAACTACAGGTCCCAGCATAGATCTGTGAAATCTATGGGATCACACCCTTAGATCTCACGGGTTCATGCTGGGAGTTTCAAATTTAGGGGGTCACATTTTTAGATATCAGGGGTTCATGCTGGGATTGGTAGTCCTTTATTTTGGGGGGGTGTGACCGCCCCGAAGTTAAGGACTACAGGTCCCAGCATGACCCCCCCCCCCCCCAGAGCTGAAGATGTGAGACCCCCCCCGCCCCCCCAAATAGTGAAAAACTACAGGTCCCGGCATAAACCTGTGAAATCTATAGGATCACACCTTTAGATCTCAGGGGTTCATGCTGGGTGATGTAGTCCTTAAAATTTTGGGGGGGGTCACATCTTTAGATATTAGGAGTTCATGCTGAGACTTGTAGTCCTTCACTTTTAGGGGGATGTGACCCCCAAACGTGAAGAACTACAGGTCCCACCATTAACCCCTCAGATCTGAATATGTGACCCCCCCCCCCCACCAGTGAAGAACTACAGGTCCCAGGATGGACCAGTGAAATCTATGGGGTCACAAAAAAAGGTATATGAAAGGGGGGTGTCCCTGAATGGCAGTTTGGACACCCCCCTCTTAAGCTCTGAGGGGTTCATGCTGGGACCTGTGTCAGTTACATTCCGGGACACTGTATTGTCCCAGTGTGAAGGTGCCCTAGTGAGGACTCCTTATGTTATGCTACTTATGTTTTTTTTTTGCACAATTGCGTATAGTTTATATACTGTTTTTATGCTTGTTTGCAAAATTAAAGTGGGCCGGTCTGGATGAAGTCCAGGGCCAAATTTTTGTCTCGGTCCAACCCTGTCCACAATCCCCTTGCCTTTTCCCCCAATAGGGGAAGCCACCCCCACACAAACCCCCCCCTGGTGCCTTTCTCCCCCCAAAATTACAGGCTAATCCCACCAGACCCCAGTGGCGGTGCGTCCATAAGGGGGGGCATGGGCTCTGCCCCCTCTCTCCTGGCACCGCTCTATCATAACGCAGGGCTTCAAAATTTTGCTCGCCCACTCGCCAAATGCAAAGGTTAATTTGTTCTGGTGAGCACAGTAATGCCCTGTACATTTATTGATAGAGCGGGTGGCTTGCAATGTGATCTCCAAGTCCTGGGATCAAATTTGCATTCCACTTGCGCTCCAGGCCTCATTTTGAAGCCGGTTTCCGGCTCCTTCGGCCACGCTACTACACTGGCAGCGCTGCTGAGGGGATAGGTGCAGGAGAGGTTCGCTCTCCACCGCCATGGGGGACACGAGGAGAGGTCCGCTCTCAACCTCCATGGGGGACACGAGGAGAGGTCCGCTCTCCACCGCCATGGGGGACATGAGGAGAGGTTCGCTCTCCACCTCCATGGGGGACTCGAGGAGAGGTCCGCTCTCAACCTCCATGGGGGACACGAGGAGAGGTCCGCTCTCCACCACCATGGGGGACATGAGGAGAGGTCTGCTCTCCACCTCCATAGGGGACACGAGGAGAGGTTCGCTCCCCACCTCCATGGGGGACACGAGGAGAGGTCTGCTCTCCACCGCCATGGGGGACATGAGGAGAGGTCCGCTCTCCACCTCCATGGGGGACACGAGGAGAGGTCCGCTCTCCACCTCCATGGGGGACACAAGGAGAGGTCCGCTCTCTACCTCCATGGGGGACACAAGGAGAGGTCCACTCTCCACCGCCGTGGCGGACACGTGAAGGAGAGTGGGAACTCTCAAAGTGGGAACCCAGTCACTTACTGGGTCCCCTTTGCTGTTCAGATGCTCTGGGTCGGCATGGCCCCGGAACCAGGAACACCGCGTAGCACACACACGCCCCGGCCAGGTAGGCCATAGCGCCGCGTCGCCCTAAAGGTGGGTGCCACACTGGACAAAGAAGACCCAGAACCAATGGCGTCTGCCCCCATAAATACCCCTCCCCAGCATGTCCAGTGAGGACAAGCCCTTGTGATTGGCTGCTGGGAAAGAGCACCCAACCTTGACTCCACTGCTGCCACCCGCAGCACCGGGGCTGGAAGAACACCCCAGCACAGCAGAATGTGCTCACAGTACAACTGAGACAGAGAGAGCATTTAGCTACTAACAATCTGGATCAGAGTTTAACTACACTCTGACCTACCCTTAACCACTTCAGCCCCGGACCATTTTGCTGGTCAATGACCGGGCCACTTTTTGCGATTCGGCACTGCGTCGCTTTAACTGACAATTGCGCGGTCGTGCGACAAGGCTCCCAAACAAAATTGGCATCTCTTTTTCCCCACAATTAGTGCTTTCTTTTGGTGGTATTTGATCACCTCTCCACCTCTTTTTTGTTTTTGTTTTTCCCAGGACTTTTTTTCTCAAACAATAGGTGCTGGAACTCAACCACGACCCCCCCCCCCCCCCAAAAAAAAACCTCCACCCACACACACCCTCCAAATCACATCAAATAGTGGGTGTGGTCAGTCAAATTTCACAAACAGTAGGAGGGTCTTAAAGGGGCATTAAATACCAGGATTGCATTACATACAGAGTGCAGCGTTACACAGAGAGTGTAGAGCTATCACTTGTAAACACAGAAACCAGACTTCTGTGTTTACAAGTGATTATGGTGAGCAGGCCCCCCCAAGGGTCTGAGCCAGAGGTGGTGGAACTGAGTTCCACCAAGTTCCCCCTGAAAAAAAGCCCTGGTTTTTGCGCTATAAACAAAAATAGAGTGACAATTATGAAAACAAAAATATTTTTTACTTTTTGCTATAATAAATATCCCCAGAAATATATAAAAAAAAACAATGTTTTTACTCAGTTTAGGCCGATACGTATTCTTCTACATATTTTTCGTAAAAAAAAAAATCACAATATTCGTTTATTGGTTGGTTTGTGCAAAGGTTATAGCATTTACAAAATAGGGGATAGTTTTATGGCATTTTTATTCATTTTTTTTTTTACTAGTAATGGCGGCGATCAGCGGTTTTTATCGGTTCTGCGACATTATGGTGGACACTTCGGACACTTTTGACACATTTTTGGGACCATTGGCATTTTTATAGCGATCGGTGCAATAAAAATGCATTGTATTACTATAAAAATGCCACTGGTAGGGAAGGGGTTAACACTAGGGGGTGAGGAAGGGGTTAAGTGTGTTCCCTGGGTGTGTTCTAACTTAAGGGGGGTGGGACTGACTAGGGGAAATGACAGATCGCTGGTCATACATTGTATTAACAGACGATCAGGCATTTCTCCCCCTGACAGGACCGGGAGCTGTGTGTTTACTCGTTACAGATTCCGGATCTGTAACAAGCGATCGCGGGTGCCCGGGCAGTGATCGCGCCTGCCGGTCCCGCTCGTTGGGACCAGGGGCGAGCGGGGGGGGGAGCGTGCGCCTCCGGTGGCGCGCACGTGCCCCTAGTGGCCGAATCTCGAGATGATGTAGATCTACGTGATCTCACGCAGGGGAGCCGACCTGCCGCTGTATAACTGCGGCGGCTGGTCGGCAAGTAGTTAAATTTAAATAGCACCAGTACTATAAAGTACATAGGCGCTACACTAGGATGCCATTAAAGTTTTATGTGCGTGTAAAGGTAGGCGTCCCAATACATTTGGTTACATAGGGCCAGATTCACAAAAGAATTACGCCGGTGTATCTACAGATACACCGGCGTAATTCGAATATCACGCTGGCGTATCATTGTTTTGTATTCACAAAACACGATACGCCGGATTTGGCTAGGATCCGACTTGCGTAAGTCACTTACACCGTCGGATCCTAAATGCAATAATACGCCGGCCGCTAGGTGGCGTTTATGTTGATTTCTGCGTCGAATATGCAAATGAGCCGATACGCCGATTCCCGAACGTTTTTGTGCCGCGTCGACGTAGTTTACGTTGTTTCCTTAAGCGTAAGGTTACCCCTGCTATATGAGGGGTAACCTTACTTCAGTCCGCCGTATGCCATGTTAAGTATGGACGTCGGGACAGCATCGTGTTTTTCCGTTGTTTGCGTAACTCGTCGCGAATAAGCCTTTACGTTAATTACGTTGCCGGCGTAATCGCTGTATTTGCGGCGTACGACGGAGCATGCGCAGTGGCCTACGTTTAAGGCCGGCACATGCGCAGTTCGTTCGGCACGGGGGCGCGCTTAATTTAAATACAAGCCGCCCCCTTTGAATTACGCGGCCTTACGCCGGGCCATTTACACTACGCCGCCGCAAATTACGGAGCAAGTGCTTAGAGATTACGGCACTTGCTCCTTTAAATTGCGGCGGCGTAGTGTAAATAGCTTACGCGCCGCCGCAGGATGTACCTGAATCTAGCCCAGCCTTTCTCAACCTTTTTACCGCTGGGAAACCCTAAAAATTATTTTCAGGTCTCGGGGAACCCCTGATAAAACCCATTTATTGGGGGTCAGTGGGAACAATGCTCATTACTTTGGTGGTCAGTAAGAAGAATTCCCTTTTTTAAAGTAGTGGTCAGAATGCCCCCCTTACAGAGAACTATGAAGATCATTGGTGTAATGCCACTGGCTCCTCCAAGTGGAATTGGCTCAGAACTATGTAGGCACCATCAAACAGGAGGTAAATCAGTCACAGCTCAAGGAACCCCTAGCCACCTCTGGAGGAACCTTAGGGTTCCACGGAACCCTGGTTGAGAATGGCTGATCTAGCCCATAGTGTATCCATACCTGGTCTCAAATTGTTTCACAATGCCTATCATTCTGTAAAATAGCCGTGTTCATGAAGTATTCCACCGATGATCAAGGTAGGCCGGGGCAGCACATGAAAACCTTCAGAGCTTGCATGATGTGCTCTGATCACTTGATGTGCAGGTCTGGTGGAGTAACAGAACATTCCAAGGGTCTCATCATTCCTAATGATAAGGAGAATGAGACTTTAAGGTCCGTTGGGTCAGGGGTGATGAGATTGGCTGAGTATTCTGGAAATTGCTGTGGAATATCCTGAACTCTATATAAAAGGGACAATAATAAAAGAAGAACATTAAGATACGGGGAGAACCTTGAGTAGAGACATTTATGGTTCTTAGAACTGGAAGAATCGAGTCTCACATGACCAGGTAACGGTAAACGAAGTATCTATAGGGATGCGGAATATTGATTCTTATTGGAACACGCCGTGTGCTCTACTAAATGCCCAGAGTTTTTTCACCGTAATATTGGCTGGTTAATGGTCCAACACATAACATTACTGGACCCATGCAATTTATTTCTACAGACCATCATTCTTGACAGAGATTGACTTTCATTCTTTGCTCTAAACAAGACATCTAGTGAACCTTAAAGAACCATTTTTTTTTACAATGACACAACCTGGGTGCAGAGAATGTTATTTCTACACCTCTGGAATCAGGTCATGTGTGAAATATTTAAAGCTCAACTTCCACAAGCTGATGACAGAACAGTGGCGGTGCGTCCATACAGGGCGCCGGAGCGCCACCCCCTCTCGCTCCCGCACCGCCACTGAATACAATACACAGATTCATGCATTGTATGAATCTGTGTATTTTCCTCTGCCGCCGACTATTCAGATGGCCGGCCCCCTGGTGAGCACCGGCCATCTGAATAACGGCAGCTGGTTGGCTGTGGAAGTGCCTGCGGCTCTGATAGGCTTCAAAATAGCTATCAAGGGGATGCAGGGGGGTGCGTTCCTTGGATAAGACTGACAGGCATCTCAGCCAATCAGGATCATCGGTTCTGGTTACCGGTAACCTGATTGGCTGAAGCGTCATTGAGGGAGAAGACATTGAGGAACCGTGGAAGGAGGATGGCTGACCCCAGAAAGGTAAGTGCCAGGCGGGGGGCAGCATTTTGCAGGGCACAGTGGCGACAATTACCGTATTTATCTTCGTATAGCGCACACCGGCGTATAGCGCGCACCCCTAATCTAGAAGGGAAGTTTCAGGAAAAAAAAATACTTACAGTTTGAATGCCCCTCGTCTGTGTCTTGCCCGGCGTCCATCGGCGGCCTTGTCCGGTCCGGCGTCCGTCTGTTGCCTTGGTGGTGTCCTCCCCGCTTCTCCCGCGCTGTCTCTGAGCGCCGCCGCCGACATATACCGAGTGCAGTACACTCGGGTACACTCGGCTAGGCTCGGCTCCTCTCGCATAAAGGCTAGGAGGTGGCACAGGGCGTGACCATGAGCGGAGCCGAGCGTGGCCGAGCCTAGCCGAGTGTACTGCGCTCGGTATATGTCGGCGGCACTAACAGACAGCGCAGATCGGTGTATAACGCGCACACTGATTTTAAGGGGAAAAAGTGCGTGTTATACACCGATAAATACGGTAATGTGCACAGTGGCGACAATTGATGTGGGCACAGTGGCGACAATTGATGTGGGCACAGTTGTGACAATTGATGGCATTGCACAGTGGCTGCGTTTGATGGGCACAGTGGTGACAATTGATGGGCACAGTGGCTGTGTTTGATGGCATGGTACAGTGGCTGCATTTGATGGCACAGTGGATGCGTTTGATGGCACAGTGGCGACAATTGATGGCACAGTGGCTGGGTTTGATGGCATGGCACAGTGGTGACAATTAATGGGCACAGTGGCGACAATTGATGACAAAGTAGCTGCATTTGATGGGCACAGTGAGGCCGCAATTGTTTTGTTTTTTTCCCGTTTGTTTACGCCCCCCCAAAAATTTCGAGCACCAGCCGCCACTGGCCAGTAGGGTTAACCTGTGTAGCACTACCCCCGAAGGAGCTGCTGGAATATTTTCGGGTGGCATGTTACCTCTATTTCCTCGGCGTCCAGGGTGACAGATGAGAGTTAAGAAAGTTCAATGTCCACACTTTACACTTCTTTTTCTAGGATTTATTCTGTAGAACTTGGCAAAGAAAGAAGATGTGGATGAAGGGGTGGAACGGTAAACCAGTAGGTAGGTTCAGGTGTGAGATTTTAATCCGGAAACACTTCTGCTTCCAGTATAAAGTTCTCGTCGCCACTCGTAGCCAGAGTGGGCATTGCTCACCCGGATAGGTCCCTCTCACCTGCCTAGCAGCAAGAGTGGCGCACAGAACAAAGTACAGTCTCTGCCACAGACCTTCCCTTGAGTTGAGACACTTTCGGTCCAGAATCCCCTAGCACAAGATTCAGCACCCGGATCTCTTCAGATTAATTTCTGTATAACTTAGGACTGATAGGGGATCACCATCAAGCCTCTCAGTACGTGGTGCATCCTTCAATGAAGTTTCCAGGCCTCTCTTGAGACACCAGCCTCGTGCTTGGTCCTCTCCAAGATAGGTCCTTCATCAAGCGGCTTCCTCTCTCCAGGACGGACAGCACAGGATCACCTTGAAAAGTCTGACTACTGGGCCTACTCAACAGATCACAACCCCGGACCAACGTGGTCCCGGAGCCAGGATTGCAGGAGCACACACCCCCAGCCAGGAGGGCCATGAGGTGGTGGGACGACAGACCAGGGATCGACGACCCCGATCTAGTGGCGTCTGTTCCTTAAGTATTCCTCAGCATGCACAGCGGGACGATCAACCCCCACTGATTGGCTGCCGAAGGGAGACACCCAATATTACCCTGACTTAGCTGCTGCCACCCATGGCCTGGGGTGGTAACAACACCCCAGGCGAACAATGGTGGTCAATCTCAGCACAGCCACAGCTGAAACAAGAGCCAAATTTAGCCACAATTATATGTGTCTGAGTCAACTAACAACTAAATTTAAAGCAGCGCCAGCCCAACAGGGGCAGGCCGCTACATCTGGATAATCCTCTCTCACAAGATTTTGTAGCCAGTAGTTAGTTAACTGTAGAGCAGCTTCACAGTACCAGAACCTTTAAGCCATCTGGCAGTACTGTGAAGGTAGATTAGTTTAGGTACGTCCTCCAACCGAGTCACCAGGCCCTTCCTGAGAGACCAGCCTTTGTCCTGGCTCTCTCCAGCAAGGGGTCCTCCCCTGGATCTCCTCAGCTTGGCTTGGCTTCTTCCACGCAGGCAAGAAAGCCTAGGACCACCTCTAGATTAGTAGGCCCCAGACAGGCTTACTAGGCCTACTTGCAGAACTTGCAGCAACACAGAAGGGCCCTGAGGTAAAGAGAGAACTAGCACATGGTGTCTGTCCCATAAATACCTTCTCCCAGAATGCACAGCAGCCAAGAACCTCCTACTGGGCTGTTTCTGGAAAAAGAATATTCATTGCAGCTTAACTGTGTTGTAATTCTCATGCTGGCCTGTGGTACCAGTGACACCTACGGGCAACAGAGAGAAATGACACAACTCAAATTCAAGGCAGAAACCAAATAAACTTTGTACAATCAATTAGAGCTGTTAACAGCTCAGCCAAAAACAAAATTTACAACATAGCCCCAATTATTTAGGAACAGGGCGCTACATCAGTAATGCCCTGTAATGCCCTGTAGCTGGGGCACTGGATTAAATGCAATGCATGAATATATCTTTGGTGAGCGAGAGATGGCAGGAGAGAGTGGGCGGCGCCCGTGCGCCCCTTATAGACGCGCCGCCACTGGTAGGAGAGCTTCTTACCGGGAAAGATCTTGTTATCACATGGATCTTCCCACTTCTTGGAAAATCTATATGTTTGCAAAGGCAGATCTTCCACCAGTGTTGCCAACCTACCAGATTGAAATTTACTGGCATGACAACTGAAATTTACTGGCGCAGCCACGTTTTTACTGGCATTTTACAAAAGTTACTAAATTAAATTTTTAGGTGCAAATTTCAGTATTTAGGCTACAAACAAGTACAATAGGCAAATAGCAATGTGATTTAAGGTAGATATTTAGATAAAAAAACATATTTTTGTTATTTTAGATATAATAAGAGCAAATTATTTAGTCACATCACCCCCTGCCTCCACCCCCCTCTGCAACCAACACCCCCTGCCTCCACCCCCCTCTGCCACCAACACCCCCTGCCTTCACCCCCCTCTGTGGTGCCACAATCTCCCCCTGCCTCCAATCTCCCTCTCCCTCAAATCTCCCCTGCCACCATCGTCCCCTGCCTCCATCCCCCTTTGCGGGGCCACCAACAACCCCTGTCTCCATCCCCCACCCTCTGCCACCAACACCCCCTGCCTTTTCTCACCTCTGCCACCAACACCCCCTGCCTTCACCCCCCTCTGCGGTGCCACAATCTCCCTCTGCCTCCAATCACCCCCTGCCTCCACCGTCCCCCTCTGCAGTGCCACCATCACCCCCTGCCTCCATGCCCCCCTGCGGTGCCACCAACAACCCCTGTCTCCATCCCCACTCTCTGCGATGTCACCATCCCCCTCTGCGGTGCACTAACACCCCCTGCCTCCAATCTCCCCTGCCTCTAATCTTTCTCAGGCCCCTTGCCTCCAATCACCCCCAGGCCCCAGCCCCCAATCACCCCCTGCCACTAACACCCCCTGCCTCCAATCTCCCCAGGCCCCCTGCCTCCAATCACCCCCTGCCTCCATCGTCCCCTGCCCCAATCCCCCTTTGCAGTGCCGCCAACAACCCCTGTCTCCATCCCCCACCCTCTGTGGTGCCACCATCCCCCTCTGCGGTGCCACCAACACCCCCTGCCTTCACCCCCCTCTGTGGTGCCACAATCTCCCTCCAATCTCCCCCAGGCCCCCTGCCTCCAATCTCCCCCTGCCTCGATCGTCTCCTGCCTCCATCTCCTTCTGCGGTGCCACCAACATCCCCTGTCTCCATCCCCCACCCTCTGCGATGCCACCATCCCCCTCTGCGGTGCCACCAACACCCCCTGCCTCCAATCACCCCCTGCCACTAACACCCTCTGCCTCCAATCTCCCCCTGCATACAATCTCCATGCACAGTTCCAAGCCGAACCGATGTCCAGGGCCGGACTTACCATTGGGCTTGACTGGCCCCCCTCTTTTTTTTTTTTTAGGGGTCCGAAGGTCCCCACGGGCCCGGAGGCCCCCAGAGCCCCGGACAGAAACCCCTACTTTTTTTTTATTAAAAAAATATGTTTTTTTAATATATTTATATATATTTATTTATATATATTATTATTATTATTTTTTATATATATATATATATATATATATATATATATATATATATTATTAAAGGGCTCAGAGGTCCCCAGGGCCCCATGTGGCAACCCCCCCCCCTTTTTTTATTTTTTTATAAATGTTTATTTTTTTATTTTTGTTTATATTTTTTTATTTTTTATTAAAAGGCCCAGAGGCCCCCTCCCCCTTTTTATGTTTTTTTTAAATAAATGTTTATTTTTTTTATGAGTCTGGAGGTCCCCAGGGCCCCAGACAGCAACCCCCACTTTTTTTTTTTTTTATAAAAAAATATGTTTTTATATATATATATATATATATATATATATATATATATATATATATATATAAAATAGCCGACACACAGATTCTGCGGGACTTTCCGCTTCTTCCCGCAGTCCCGCGAAAGGGTTAATTTTCCCGCACTGCAATAGGAGGCAGCACGGAAGCAGGAGGAACCAGAGCGGTGTGTGGAGGCTGCTGAAGGGAAGAAAGCCGATGACAGTCTGTGGCCCTGGCTGTCGGCACAGATGAGAGGCACCCCCCCCCCCTCTCAACAACTGCAAAACCTCCCCCCAGGAGGAACCGCAGCGGTGTGGGGATGTCCGCTCAACAACTTTAATGCGCACCCCCGCTCAACAACTATGATCCCCCCCTCGGTCCAGGGGGCCCCTTCAACACTCAAGCCCAGGGGCCCCCACCACCCTAAGTCCTGCCCTGCCGATGTCGGCTATTTTTACTGGCATATTCCCGCAACCACGGACCTTTACGGATGGGGGGGGGGGGGGCGTTTTTACAAACTGTCCGTAAAAATACAAACGGTTGGCAACACTGCCTTCCACTAATTTAAAGAAACATAAGAAGGAATGGTTCACCATGCATGCGCTGCTTAGGGACATTTTCCCAATTGCACTGAAGATTGCCAATGGGTCCTGCTGGTTTTGAGGACGGACAGATGTCTCGTTAGTCATTCTTGCAGCTTGTCCGACCCAGAAAAGGTTCAAGAGATGTGTGTGTGTGTGTGTGTGTGTGTGTAATAATTGATTTGTTTCCTGGCATAAAAAAAAAAAAAGATGTCAAAATGACTGATTAACAAATATTGATCAGACTGATCTCCAGCCGGACAGAAATCATTATTGACAGACGCTGGAAAACAGAAAACGATTCCATTAAAAATTGTGAGAATGTGTAACTGTATGCATTGAAAAGTAAAGCCGTAATAACCCCAAAAGCAAATATTTATTATATTGCAGATTTCCATTTTTTTTAGATGTGACGGCTGCATTTGTTTTCTTTTTTAACCTCTTCGGAAGATTTACCTCCCCCCATGACCAGGCCATTTTTTGCGGTACAGCACTGCGTTATTTTAACTGACAATTGCGCGGTCAGGCAATGCTGTACAAATGAAATAATACAAATGAAAAAATAAAATTAATGTAATTTTTTTCCCCACAAATATTTTGGAGGTATTTGATGACCTCTGCGTTAAAAAAATGTTGTGCTATGTAAAAAAAAAAAAAAAAAATGACACTATTGAAAAAAAAACAATATTTTTACTATAAAACAAATCCAATAAAAAAAAAAAAATGAATTTCTTTAGGTCTAAATTTATGTGAAGAAATTTGATTTAAAAAATAAAAGAAAAAATTAATCAAAATTCCAGTATCTATCCCATGGTTTGTAGACGGTATAACTTTTGCACAAACCAATCAATATACGCTTATTGGCCCAGATTCACGTACATCTGCACATTATTGGACCGGCGTAGCGCACCGCCTTTACGTTAGACTTGCGCAATTTTGCCGCGTAATCACCCTATTCTCGTAGCTTTTGCGCAGAAAATTGCGCATGCGTAACGTTTTTTCAGAGGCGTAAGGCGGAGTAATACAAATTGGGAAGGACGTGGGCGTGTTACATTGAAATGAGCCGTGACCAGGGGCGGACTGACAACTCATGGGGCCCCCGGGCAATAGAAGATTATGGGGCCCCCGGGCTTACAGATGGCCACCAAGCCAGGTGGCAGTACAGAGGCGGGGCAGCTAAAATCTCTGGATTTTCACATCAAAAGCATGTCAGTTTTGGACATATCAGGGACAGATGTAATAAAAACACAGATTTTTACATACTGTCCCTGGTTTTAATGAGCCTGGCAACCCTGATGGGGCCCCCTAGTGGCATGGGGCCCTCGGGCAGTGCCCGAGTTTCTCAATGGTCAGTCCGCCCCTGGCCGTGACCCCATGCAAATGAAGGGCCGACCGGCTCGCGCATGCGCGCTTGAAGGAGACCATGGTCAGCTCCGCTGTGCGCATGCTCACAACTCGGGAGCGGCGCAATCAGTGAAATTGGAAATGGACTAGGGCAACGTTGTGAACTACGCAAACAGCATAAATAGACAGACACAAACGCACTTCCTTTGCAAAAGTACATCCCTTTGTCCCTTCCCATTTAACCAAGTGCTTTTGTCCTGTTGTTCGTTGCGTTGTGTTTTATAGTTGTCAGATTAGTGTTCTGTGTGATCAGGTGGTTGTTAGTAGATCTTTGAAAGGGTTTTTTGATAAGTGTTTGAGAGACTGTTTGTTTGATATATTTCTGTTCGTTTGTTTTCTTGCTGTTTGTTTTTGTGACTGTTTCTTGCTGAGTGCTTGTGTGATTTTTTGGGTGTTAGTTTTCTCTTTGTGTGTGTTCTTGCTTGATTGGTTGTGCTTGTTTTTGTGAGTGATTTTTGTTGACTGGGAGTGATTTTTTTTGGAAGTATGACAGAGAGAAAACGAAAGCTCAATTTTACAGTGGGGGAAAAAAGAATTCTTGCCCGGGCCATTAGCGATTATGGGCGTTTCCGCCATGGCCCGGACAGTGCCAACACCAACCCGGCCAGGAGGAGGGAGATTTTGGATATGATCACTGAGCAGGTCAATTCAGCGGGGGAGGGGGAGACACGGACCCGGTCTGGGATTGACAAAAAAATTAATGACCTCCGGCGTCTGGTCAAACAGAAGCTGTCCAAAATGCTTGCCCATGCCAGGGGCACAGGAGGGGGCCCACCATGTCGTATTAGGCTGACAGCGGAGGAGCGTGCGGTGGCCCTGACCTTTCATCGGCATTAAGTTGAGGGCCTGCCCAGCTTTGACTCAAGTCCGGAGACCGTGGTGCCAGGTGCCAGGTAAGTATTTTTTTTTAATATCAGGTGTGTAGCATGTGTGGGGGAGGGGGTGAAAGGGGATATGTGGCAAGTGTGTGGATCCTCCAACCTGTGAATGTTTTGTGTCATCCACAGATGTGCAGGAGGGTGCAGGGCCATCTGGCCTGACCGCACCATCCCCAGGACAGCAGCCTAATGAGGGCCCCCCCAACAAGGCCGGAGTCCGCGGAGGAGGTTCAAGAGGAGGAGGAAAATCGTGAGGAGGAGGAGAATCATGAGGAGGAGGAGTCCATGTCAGGCACTGGACGTTTGGTTTTTGAGGACTCTTCCCCTCTGGCTGGCAGCAGGCAGCCCTCCCTAAGGGGGAGCCCCCCCCCCTCCTCCCCCAACATGGCTCCCCTCCCAAGGGCCTCCCCTTCTCCCCGGCCACAAGCATCAGCTGGAGGCAGGAAGTCGTCCCAGAACACCAGGGGGGTGGTCGATCTCCTGCCCGCCACTCTGAGAAGGGACCAGTTCCTCCAGACCCGCCATCTGGGACAGGTCAGCCAGACATTGGTGCGGATGGAGGAGAGCCTGTCCTCCATCAAGGATACGCTGGGGAACCTGGACTCCCACTCCCGGGCTTTCACAACCTGCCTAAACGACCTGCAGACTACATCAGCAGGCGTTGGGCAGGATGTGAGGGCCCTTACCCAGGCTATCCAGGCCAACACGGCAACACTTGGTGCTGCCCTGGACAGAATAGCCGTGGCCTTGGAGGGCAGGCCGCCAGGTGGGCAGAGATCAGGGGCTGCTCCTCCTTCCCCGGTTTTACCCCTCCCCATGAGTCTCCCCTGAGAAGCCGGGGCCGTGGCCGGGGGCGCCCCAGGCGTGGCTCACGTAAAGGGCAATAATTATTTTTTTCCCCTTTTATTTTTTTTTATTTTTTTTTTGCTGGAAATTTTTTGCTTTTGCAGGTAATTTTTTCTTTTTTTTTGGGTTGTGAATGCTGTTTGAATGTGGGGGTGACATTCCTGCCGGAAAAGGGGTGTCACCCTCAATTTTGGTGGAGAAGAGTTCCCCAGGACCAGGGGGAAGTGATCCCCAGGTCCGTGTGAATGGTGTATGAATGTACAGTGACATAATTGGAGCCGTGCCGTGGCGTTGCTGCTCACAAGTCCTGCATGGTGGACTGGTGCCAATCCAATTTGATGAGGATGTGGGGTGTGTGTGCTAGGGACCACAGTGTTGTGCATGCATGCATTCTCATTGTGCCATGATTAATGTGTGTGTTTAACGTGCAAAGATGCCCAATGTGAGTTGTCTCCCGGCTGCTCTTCCCTTTAGAAGACGGGGGACCCTCGGTTAGGGGGGGATTGTCTGGTTCAGGGGTCAGGTCATCACGTAGGCCAATCTGCAGGTCCTTTCTTTCTGCGAAGTTGTGCAGCATGCAACATGCACCGATGATCTGGCACACAAAGTTTGGGGAATACAAGAGGGTACCCCCAGACTTATCCAGGCATCGGAAACGTGACTTTAGGACGCCAAAGGTGCGCTCCACCACTGCACGTGTTTGGGCATGTGCTTGATTGTATCTTTCCTCTCCTGGGGTTTGGGGGTTCCGGATAGGAGTCATGAGATGGGGTCCCATTGGATATGCAGAGTCACCTGTAAGGGAAAAGACAGGAGGATGTTAGTCCTGCATGTGCCCCTTGTGATGTGTGCATCATGGGAGGGGATAGTCATGCCTGACTCCCATGTCACTCACCAACCAGCCAGGTGTCCCCATACACGTTCTGATCGAATTCCATTCGGATGGGGCTCTGATTGTATATGTAGCTGTCATGGCTGGACCCTGGGTGTTTGGCACGGACGTGCCATATGAGGCCTTGGGCATCGACTATCACCTGTACGTTGATGGAATGCCAATGCTTCCGATTGCGGTACATGTGCTCTGTCTCCTGGGGGGGCTGGAGTGCCACATGTGTGCAATCAATGGCCCCCACAGTGCGTGGGAATCTGGCAATTCTGTAGAAATCTGTCATTGCCTTCAGCCGCAGCTCCTCAGTGGTGGGTTTGATGATTTGGTTGGCCATGCGTCTGAGAATTGCAGGGACAACCTGGTGCACACATCTGCTCATGGAGGATTGTGACATCCCAGCCACCACTCCACTTGTACGCTGAAAAGAGCCACTGGCAAGGACATGGAGTGTTGCCATGACCTTGACCAGTGGCTGCACTGCATGTGAGCGGTGTGTTGGGCTGGTGATGTCCTCCTGCAGGGTTGTGGTTAATTCCAGGATGGCATGAGGGGTGAATCTGAAGATGCGATACACCTCAGAATCACTCATGCCAAACAGGTCTATGCGGGTACGGTATATCCTCTCCCGTGCCCTCCTCCGTGCCCTCATCCTTCTTTGTTCATCCAAAGTCAGTAGTATAGCTATGTGCAAGGATGCCCCTGGCATGTTGGCATACAGATTGTTGAGCAACACGTGTGACTGCTCAGCTCCTCACTAACAGTGTTGCTTTATCTAACAAGTAGACTGTTTTTCTCTTTTTAGACCAGCTTTTATATGCTCTAATTTTAGACAGGACATTTTGCTGTTGCGCACACTGCGTAGCCTGCGCTGCCCCAACGTTCTTTTGTGGATCCCCGTAAGTCCCTCATTAGCATATTTGACTAGCAAATCAATGGTCTGTCTAGCGCACTTTTGCGCGGACGGATGCGCCAGTCTAACGAAATTACGCTGGACAAAAAAAGTCGATTTTTTCCGTATCTCGTTCTGGGGATGCCGTGCATCAAAACGCACGCGCACATTTCGACTTACGCACGCGCATCTCCTGTTGCGCAGGCGTAATCGCTCTGTGAATCTGGGCCATTGAGTTTTCTTTTACCAAAAATATGTAGTAGAATTTTTGGTAAACAAAATTACAATAAGCATATTTGCGCAAAAGTTCTACCGTCTACAAACTATGGGATAGATACTGGAATTTTTTATACTAGTATTGGCAGCTTATAGGGGAACTGAGATATTGTGGCTAACAATTGGACGCTAACTGACACTTTTGACACTTTGAGGGAACCAGTGACAGTGAAATATGCACTGTCATTGTACTAATGACACTGGCTGGGAAGAGGTTGGGCATCTAGGGGCAAGAAAAGGGTTAAATGTGTGGCTAGCCAGTGTTTGTTTACACCGGGTGTGGTGCTCTTTAGGCCCGGGGGTTCACATATGTGCGGCCCCGGTTCCCAGCCTGGGGTCCTGCGCATCCCTGTTCACTGGTTCAGATGTGAATCAGGTCCAAATTTTTGCCTGAATTTGCCCCAATTGATAGGTACAGTGGCAACAATGGCATGGCACAGTGGCTGCGTTTGGCATGGCACAGCGGTGACAATTGATGGCACAGTGGATGCGTTTGGCATGGCACAGTGGCAACAATTGATGGGCACAGTGGCGACAATGGCATGGCACAGTGGTGACTATTAATAGCATGGCACAGTGGCGACAATTGATGGGCACAGTGGCGACAATTGATGGGTACAGTGGCGACAATGGCATGGCACAGTGGTGACTATTAATAGCATGGCACAGTGGCGACAATTGATGGGCACAGTGGCGACAATTGATGGGTACAGTGGCTGCATTTAATGGCATGGCACAGTGGCGACAATTGATGTGCACAGTGGCGACAATAGCATGGCACAGTGGCGACAATTGATGGGTACAGTGGCTGCGTTTGATGGCATGGCACAGTGGCGACAATTGATGGGCACAGTGGCTGCGTTTGATAGCATGGCACAGTGGCGACAATTTTATAGCACGGTGGCTGCGTTTGATGGGCACAGTGGCGGCAATTGATGGGCACAGTGAGGCTGCAATTGATATGTTTTTGTTTTTTTCGTTTGTTTACGCCCCCCCCCAAATTTTAAGCACCGGCCACCACTGAGTATAAGGATTAAAAATAGTCCATGTAGCTGGAGAGAGTTTAGTTCTGCTTTAAATGGATGAGTTGGGGAAACATCACGTTGAAAGTGCGCCTTTCTAATCGGGATAAAAAATGCCGGCGCTCTTCCAGTCTCGCTATGTTTATTCTCCTCTTCTCCGACTCCCGCGCCCGTCTACTGCGCACAGTACATCTCTGTTCAGCCAGCAAGAGCAAATAAAAGAACGGCGGCCGGCGGGTATAAAAAGCATACTATTGTGTACTCCCAGCCCTGTTGTATTATATGTCCACTCCGGCGCAGTAAAGTACGAGTGCTCGCCACTTTTTTCCTCTAATACATTTCACTCAATCTCCAGGAGAACTCCGCTCCCTCCCTGTACTTTATATAATGGCGCTCCTAGTAAAATCAACATAATATTCTGTTTAAAAAAAAAATCTTTTAGTTCAGAGAACGGAAGCCATCGCACGTTGTTCCTTATAGAAGCAGCAATCTGGGAACGATGGAATAAAAAATAAATAAAAAATGTGGCAGATTTAGTACATGTGATTGTATGGAGGATCCATAAAATGGGACCATTTACCGTATATACTGTGCCCATTGCAGCCTTACTGTGCCCATTCTGACTGTGCCCATTGTATCCTTACTGTGCCTATTGCAGCCTCACTGTGCCCATTGCAGCCTTACTGTGCCCATTGCAACCTCACTGTGCCCATTCTCACTGTGCCCATTGTAGCCTTACTGTGCCCATTGCGGCCTTACTGTGCCCATTCTCACTGTGCCTATTGCAGCTTTACTGTGCCCATTGCAGCCTTACTGTGCCCATTCTGACTGTGCCCATTGTAGCCTTGCTGTGCCGATTGCAGCCTTACTGTGCCCATTCTGACTGTGCCCATTGTAGCCTTATTGTGCCCATTGTAGCCTTACTGTGCCTATTCTCACTGTGCCCATTGCAGCCTTACTGTGACCATTGCAGCCTTACTGTGTCTATTGCAGCCTTACTGTGCCCATTCTGACGGTGCCCATTGTAGCCTTACTGTGCCCATTGCAGCCTTACTGTGCCCATTGCAGCCTTACTGTGCCCATTCTGATTGTGCCCATTGTAGCCTTACTGTGCCCATTGCAGCCTTACTGTGCCTATTCTGACTGTGCCAATTGTAGCCTTACTGTGCCCATTCTCACTGTGCCCATTGCAACTTTACTGTGCCCATTGCAGCCTTACTGTGCCCATTCTGCCTGTGCCCATTGTAGCCTTACTGTGCCCATTGCAGCCTTACTTTGCCCAATGCAGCCTTACTGTGCCCATTCTGACTGTGCCCATTGTAGCCTTACTGTGCCCATTGCAGTCTTACTGTGCCCATTCTCACTGTTCCCATTGCAGCCTTACTGTGCCCATTGCAGCCTTACTGTGCCCATTCTGACTGTGCCCATTGTAGCCTTACTGTGCCCATTTCAGCCTTACTGTGCCCATTCTGACTGTGCCCATTGTAGCCAAACTGTGACCATTGCAGCCTTACTGTGCCCATTCTGATTGTGCTCATTGTAGCCTTACTGTGCCCATTCCGATTGTGCCAATTGTAGCCTTACTGTGCCAATTGTAGCCTTACTGTGCCCATTGCAGCCTTACTGTGCCCATTGCAGCCTTACTGTGCCCATTCTGACTGTGCCCATTGTAGCCTTATTGTGCCCATTCTTACTATGCCCATTGCAGCTTTACTGTGCCCATTCTGATTGTGCCCATTGTAGCCTTACTGTGCCCATTGCAACCTTACTGTGCCCATTGCAGCCTTACTGTGCCCATTCTCACTGTGCCCATTGCACCCTTACTATGTATATTTTGGACTGTGTTCATTGTAGCCTTACTGTGCCCATTTGGACTGTGCCCATTGCAGCCTAACTGTGCCCATTGCAGCCTTACTGTGCCCATTGTAACCTTACTGTGCCCATTCTCACTGTGCCCATTGTACAGCCTTACTGTGCCCATTGTAGCCTTACTGTGCCCATTGTAGCCTTACTGTGCCCATTGCAGCCTCACTGTGCCCATTCTCACTGTTCCCATTGCAGCTTTAGTGTACCTGTATTCTTGACAGGCTGCGGGCATTCATTTTTCAAAAGTCGCGGAACACAGTGTCAAATGCCTATCACGGACCAGGGGGAAGCCGCGACTTTTGAAAAATGGACGCCCGCAACCCGACAGGTACGCTGACTATAAGCCGAAGGGGCTCCTTTCAGCCCTAAAAAGGGGGCTGAGAAACTCGGCTTACACTCGGAGTATATACGGTACCTCTTCGATTCCACTTTGCCGGGCTTTGATTGAACAGAGCTTGGACACTTTACAAATGCCGGACTGTAGATTTATGTGCGCATACACTTATACATCACTGGCAAAAAAAAGGTCACTAGAGACCTAAATCACCGATAATGAACGTGCGGGAAGACTGCGCTCAACTGAATGAATGCGGCTATTGGCAGCTCTAATGCTGTGTGGTGGAATATATACAGTACAGCTGTGAAAAAGTATTTGCCCCTGATTTTTTGGCATATTTGCCACACTTAAATATTACAGATCCAGGGGTGGCCCGTCCATCGTGGGCTTATGCTGCGTACACACGATCGGAAATTCAGAAAAAAGAAAACCGTGTTTTATTTATTTTTTCTGATGGAATGTTGGCTGAAACTTGTCTTGCACACACACTGTCACATAAATGTTGTCGGAAATTACGATCGTCAAGAACGCGGTGACGTACAACATGTATGACGAGCCAAGAAAAATTAAGTTCAATGATTCCGAGCATGCGCCAATTTGATTCAGAGCATGCGTGTCCTTTTGTGCGTTGGAGTTGCATACAGACGACCAGAATTTACGACAAGAACTTTTCTTATAATTGAGAACCAGCTCTAAAAAAAATTGTTGTCGGATATTCCGACAGAAAAAGTTAGATTGAGCCTACACACGGTAGGAATTTCGGACCAAAAGCTGACTTCGGACTTTTCTTGTAGGAATTTCCCATCGTGTATACGCGGCATTAAAGCGGAGTCCCACCCTGAATTTTTTTTTACTTACCAGATTCGCCCTGTTGCTATGTAGTCAGAGGTGTTGTCATGGCGGTGCAGGGCCGCCGGGGTGGGGTGACACCGGGGCCGCAGCCTGCCGCTACACACTGTATTACATAATTATTTTAAAAGCAGCGCGGTGGAGTGAGGCTGTCTATGACACTCCCCCGTCAGGTTAAGCTGTCAAGCAGCCCCTCTGGGATCTCCAATATCAGTCCTGTGGCCAGAGTTGGTGGGCGGAGCTGTGGATGTGGTTGCCTCCACTCCTCCCACAGACTCCTTCACTATGGCTGATCGCGTAGCTAAAGGAGATATAGGGGTGAGGATATAGCGGCCCCGCCCGGGTCTTCATCTGCAGCCAGGAATGATTCTGTAAGTTACTGAACAGCACAGTATCACAGCATAGTCTTGACCTGCCGTATGCCAACCCAATCTGCCCCATGCCACTTCAAGCTTCCCTATGCCACCCCAACCTGTCCTATGCCACCCAACCTGCTCTATGCCACCACAGCCTGCCCTATGCCAGCTTAATCTGCTACTATACCACCTTAACCTGCCCTATAACACCCCAACCTTCCCTATACCACCCTAACCTGCCCCATGCCACCCTAATCTGCTACTATACCACCTTAACCTGCCCTATAACACCCCAATTTGCCCTATACCACCCTAACCTGCCCTATGCCACCCTAATCTGCTACTATACCACCTTAACCTGCCCTATAACACCCCAATTTGCCCTCTACCACCCTAACCTGCCCTATGCCACCCTAATCTGCTACTATACCACCTTAACCTGCCCTATAACACCCCAATTTGCCCTATACCACCCTAACCTGCCCTATGCCACCCTAATCTGCTACTATACCACCTTAACCTGCCCTAAACCACCCTAACCTGCCCTATGCCACCCTAATCTGCCACTATAACACCCCAACCTGCCCTATACCACTCCAACCTGCCCTATACCACCCTAACCTGCCCTATATCACACTATACTCTGATTTGCAGGGGCTGTTTGGGGGTGCAACCCATGATCATGCGCTGCCTGCAGGATAGGGGAGGTGACACTATGTTTTGCCGCACCAGGTGACACCAACCCTAGTGACGCCACTGTATGTAGTCCTCCTAATCTGCCACTTTTTAGTCGGACGAGGAGGAGGTGGGGCTTTGTTCCTCTGGACAGCCGCCGACTGACTGCGTGAAACAGCGGGTGACTCGAGTATAAGCTGAAGGGGGCTATTTCAACACAAAAAAAATGTGCTGAAAAACTCGGCTTATACTCGAGTATTTATTTATTTATTTATTTTTTCCAGGCGGAACTCCTCTTTATCACAAGTTACTCTATGAGATGCTTTACTGTCAACCACCTTCATTAATAAAATTGTATTCTCGAGTGTTGAGCGTGTCATAAAGTAATATATAGGGCCAGATTCTCAAAAGACATACGCCGGCGTTTCGTAGGAAACACCGTTGTATCTCTTTTTTTTTTACTGGGTATCTATGCGTGTGATTCCTAGAATCACTTACGCATAGATACAGTGAAGATCCGACAGATGTAAAAACACTTACACCATCAGATCGTAGATGTAATGACATCGCTGGCCGCTAGGTGGCCTGTACGTTGATTTCTTATTTGCCTATGCAAATAAGCCTAATCCGACGATTCCCTAACGCTTTTACGCCGCCCCGTCGTAGTTTACGTCGTTTCCGTACGCGTAAGGTTACCCCTGCTATATGAGGGGTAACCTTACGAAGTTCCGTCGTATGCCATGTTAAGTATGGCGTCGGGTCAGCGTTGTCTTTTTCCGTCGGTTACGTTGTTTTACCAAGTCGTTCGCAAATAGGGATTTACGTAAACGACGCTCACGTCGGTTTCATTCACTTTTTCCGACGTGAGCTGGAGCATGCGCACTGGGCTATTTTTGAGGCCGGCGCTTGCGCAGTTCGATCGACGCAGGGGGCGCGCTTAATTTAAATACAAGCCGCCCCCTTTGAATTACGCGGGGATACGCAGAGCCATTTACACTACGCCGCCGCAATTTACGGAGCAAGTGCTTCGGGAATACGACACTTGCTCTGTTAAATTGCGGCGGCGTAGTGTAAATGGCTTACGCTACGCCAGCGGCAATTGTACCAGAATCTGGCCCATAATCTTTTTCCGTGTTTGACAGATAGAACTTTATACAGCAATCCATTGTCTGGGTGGAGTTATTGGTCTCGTATTTTCTCCCAATTGCAGAAATGTCACATCAGGCTTCATCGGGCCCTAACCCCAAGAGCTCACCGGGGTCTCATTTATCAGCAATAATTGTTCTGCAGAGCATGTCCGTTCCTCGGAACATTAAAGAGATTAGGGTTAGAGCTGCTGAGGCCACAGATTCCGGCCTGTCAGCGATGGGAGAGGTCAGCACTATCTGGACACGGCCTGATTCAGCATCTCCTCAGGACGAGGTGACTCTGCACCCCCCCCCCCCCGTCACAGGCTAAAAAGAGAACAGAAAATCCATTGCTGAGGAGGGGGATTAACGCATCACTCGGAGGCTGATTTGCATGCCTTTGTAAGCAGGAATAAGGTGCGGAAATTAGATAAAACATCCAGAAGTTAAAGTGGACCTTTTCCCAATCCCAGCGGCGGCTGGTGCTCCAAATTTGGGGGGGGGGGGGCGCAAGCAAACTGAAAAATTCTGAAAAAAAAAAACATCACTTGCAGCCTCACTGTGCCCATCAAACGCAGCCACTGTGCCCTTAAAACGCAGCCACTGTGCCCCAACTGCTGCCACTGTGCCCCAACTGCTACCACTCTGTGCCGAGTGCTGCCACTGTGCCCCAAGTGCTGCCACTGTGCCCTTAGTGTTGCTACTGTGCCCCAAATGCTGCCACTGTGCCCCCACGTGCTGCTTCTGTGCCCCAAATGTTGCCACTGTCCCCTAAGTGCTGCTGCTGTGCCCCAACTTCTGCCACTGTGCCCCAAGTGCTGCCAGTCTGCCCCAAGTGTTGCCACTGTGCCCCCAGCCATCTGCCTGGCACTTACCTTGTCTTGGGTGGGCAACGGGTGACGGCGGCAGGCGGCGAGCGGTGTCCTCCATTTTCTTCCCCGACTCCGATGTCTTCTCCCCGCCGCTCCTCCTCTTGTCCTCTGCTACGGGGAGCACAAACAAACTGAAAAAATTGGGGGGAAAAAAACATCAATTGCAGGATCACTGTGCCCATCAAACGCAGCCACTTTTCCCATCAAATGAAGCCACTATGCCATCAAACGCCTGATAAGGCGTCCAATCATAGCGCCTGTCATTTCAGCCAATCAGGTAACAGGTAGCACAGACCCGGCGCACCTGATTGGCTGAGAGGCGGTTCAATGTTAGAAAAGCGAATTCCTTTGCTTTCCTAACATACAGCTGAGTGAGAAGCGAACACACAGCGTTGCGCCCGCTTCTCACATTTTTTGGCGCCTATTAGAGCCTCTGGCCTTAATCAGGTGCTTCCAAAAAACACCAGCCAGACCACCGAACCCCCCCCCCCCCCCCCCGCTACCGTTCTACCGTTCCCCTGTGGTCTAAGACAGCTGGATAATCCCATAGGGCGGCAGATGAAGCTATATCCTTTCAGGTGGCATGGCCTTCTTGTTCCCATGCGGTCAAAGACAGAAAAAAAACTCAGGAGTCAGGAACACTCAAGAAGCTCAGAACTAAGGAGAGAGAGCCTGACCTCCCACATATTTATATGGACTGGGCAGGAAGGCAGGACCCAAAAAAACAGTAAACCGGCATCCCACCTGACACGTACCTTGGAGGTGAGCCTGATGTGCAGAGGGAGACCTCTCATGCAGCCACTGCTCCGGAGCCACTGGAGTTGGGACAGTGACCGTAGGAGCACAGTGAGGTACAAGTGCCTGCAGGGTTCTCTAGGCTGGAGATGATGACGGCTGGCAGAGACAGGAACCGGCTTGGAAGCTGTGGATGCGGGTCAGCGGGTGCAGGTGCATGCAGATGCAGGTGTGCTGAGGGGCAGCGGATGCAGATGCGCTGAGGAGCAGCGGATGCAGGTGCGCTGAGGAACAGCGGATCCAGGTGCGCTGAGGAGCAGCGGATCCAGGTGCGCTGAGAAGCAGCGGATGCAGGTGCATGCGAATGCAGGTGCGCTGAGTAGCAGCGGATTGAGGTGCACGCCGATGCAGGTGCGCTGAAGGGGCATCGGATTTAGGTGCACACAGATGCAGGTGCGCTGAGGGGCAGCGGATTTAGGTTCCACGTGGATGCAAGTGCGCTCAGGGGCAGCGGATTCAGGTGCAGGCGGATGCATGTGCGCTCAGGGGCAGCGGATGCTGGTGCACGCGGATTCAGGTGCAGGCGGATGCATGTGCGCTCAGGGGCAGCGGATGCTGGTGCACGCGGATTCAGGTGCGCTGATGGGCAGCGGATTCAGGTGCACACAGATGCAGGTGCGCTGTGGAACAGCGGATGCAGGTGCACGTGGATGCAGGTGCGCTGAGGGGCAGCGGATGCAGGTGCACGTGGATGCAAGACAGTAGACAGGAGCAAGGTCAGACTAGCCAGGTAATACCCAGCAGATCAGTCAGGTAGAAGCGGCGGGCAAGGAATGGTCAGAGTTCAGGCTGGGTTGATAACAGAGGATCAGGCAGACAGGTAAATAGAGAAAGGTCAATGAAGCCAAAAGTCAGGACTGGAGATAGCAGCGAGGTCAGGAAGCCGGGTCAGTATTGGATCAGATGCAGGTTCAGGATCAGGTCACAGGGTAAAGCTGCAAATCAAACAGCAAAGGACCGATGCAGCTGGAACCCTTTTTAAAGGCCACTGGGTGCCAAGGTAACGTCTTGGTGATCTGCGCACGCGCATTGGCGCACATCTGTTCACCGCTGGATGCCTGTTAGCTGAAATGCGCCTGAGACCTGTTGCAGGACTATGAGCAGCATGTCCATGGTACCACCAATCAGTACCAGGACAGGTTCATCTAGTGCCCAGGGCAAGGATGTGGAACTGTGCCCCCTCTCCCACTGTTAATGCATGCAGTAGAATCAGTTCACTGTCCTCTGTCTATTCTCGCTCCTCTTCCTCTGCAGTGCCCGAGGACAGCTGCCCACCCCTTGTCCCGGCCCTACCACCAATTAACCCTTCCTTCCCTACCTTAGGCAGTCTATGCTTCTTGCTATATAATGCATTCCTCCTGTAGGCACCTGCCTACATGGCTTCGTGGGTCAACCAAGGACAAATGTTGCAAAAAGATACATTGTAACATTTATTTTGTACACATAAAACACAGTTGACCTGAGTAACCCCGGAGCATGAACACACAGAAGCACCTGCCGAAGCCCGTCCTGCCGCTGCGTGCCCGTCCATTAACAAAGGCCGCTGGCATGCATAAACAAAACGCCCCCTGCAGGCCGGAGGGGGCCTCTGCACTGAGCCCCAACCTGTAACACGAGAATTCAACACGCTGCGCATTATAAGGCCGCAAATCATGGAGGCCGCGGGAAGGAGGAGGACATTACTGCCGGTACGGAGGATTTGTTTAGTCCACGCAGGGGGAGGATTGAAGGATAAGTGTCAAAAATAAAAACATTTATGGTGTCCATAGTAACCGTTCAGACTCCAGCTGTCAGTTTGTAGTGGAGGTGAAGAAGAAAAAAATGTAGCAAATGAATCTTCACTGGATGGAGAGATCGTCTATGATCGGCGTTCTTTAACCACTTCAGACCCGAGCCTCTTTCTGAGATTCGGTGTTTACAAGTTAAAAACATTTTTTTTTTTGCTGGAAAATTACTTAGAACCTCCAAATACTTATACTTTTTCTAACACCCTAGAGAATAAAATGGCGGTCATTGCAATACTTTCTGTCACACCGTATTTGCGCAGCGGTCTTACAAACGCACTTTTTTGGGGGGGAAAAAATACACTTTTTTTGAATAAAAAAAAATAAGACAACAGTAAAGTTAGGCCAATTTTATTTTTTTATATTGTGAAAGATAATGTTACGCCGAGTAAATTGATACCCAACATGTCACGCTTAAAAATTGCGCCCCCTTGTGGAACGGCATCAAACTTTTACCCTTAAAAACCTCCATGTTTAAAAAATTCGACAGGTTTTTGGAGTTACGGAGGAGGTCTAGGGCTAGAATTATTGTTTTCGTTCTACCGATCGCGGCGATACCTCACATGTGTGGGTTGAACACCGTTTTCATATGCGGGCGCTACTCGCGTATGCGTTCGCTTCTGTATGTGAGCTTTGCGTGGCGGGGCGCATTTAAGTTTTTTTTTTAATTATTTATTTATTTTTCACAAAAAATTGTGTCCCTTTTATTCCTATTACAAGCAATGTAAACATCCCTTGTAATAGAAAAAGCAAAAATGCTCGTATTGCGAAACGCTCGTTAACTGTATTCGGGTGTTCAGAACTCTGCTGCTTAGTCTAGTTGCGCTACATACAGCAACAAGTTATACACTTACTAATGTTACATATTTCTAACTCAGGAAGACTCGTAAATATCTGAAATCTACCTTGTTACTGCATTAAAATATCTCAATAATTCAGCCTCTCATCCCGTATATTAATGGTTTGTACTGGGAGCTGTCCAGTGCTGAAATACTGGTAGGAAACTATAATGGTTTGGTCCTATTTTTCTTAAAGCCATTTTAACCACTTGCTTACTGGGCACATATACCCCCCTTCTGCCCAGGTGAAATTTCACATTCCGGCACTGCGTCGTTTTAACTGACAATTGCGCGGTCGTGCGATGTGGCTCCCAAACAAAATTGACATCCTTTTTTCCCCACAAATAGAGCTTTCTTTTGGTGGTATTTGATCGCCTCTGCGGTT
Source organism: Rana kukunoris (assembly GCA_029574335.1). NCBI lineage: Eukaryota > Metazoa > Chordata > Amphibia > Anura > Ranidae > Rana > Rana kukunoris. The sequence goes on along the minus strand of CM056051.1, from coordinate 8,437,092 downwards.
TTTATTTTTTGCGCTATAAATAGGGTTGAGCGAACCCGAACTGTAAAGTTTGGGTTCAGCACGGACTTTGGGTTTTTCCCGAACCCGAATAATTGATAAAAGTTTGGGTCCGGGTTCGGAGTTCGGGAAAAAAAATGCGCGGAGGTCCCCACAAATTCAATAACCACACCCCAAATTTTTTAAGAAAAAATGAAAGAATGACGCGCCAGAGCTTGACGCTTCTTTTATACGGGAGGCAGGCCACGCGTCACGTGACCTCGTCCCCCTCTGACGCACACTGTGCTATGTCACTGGGATAGCCCAATCCTTAGTAAGGAATAGGGCTATCCCAGTGACGTAGCACAGTGTGCGTCAGAGGGGGACGGGTTACGTGACGCGTGGCCCGCCTCCCGTATAAAAGGAACGTCAAGCTCCGCCGCGTCATTCGCAGAGCTGTGCTCTGAGTGGATGGATCTTCGCTGGATCGATCACCCGTCGCTGGAGAGAACACCCGTCGCTGGACCAATCACCCGTCTCGGGAGAGAACACCCGTTGCTGGATAAAGGACAACGTTGGAGCAGGGCTCAGCATCGATCGTACACCGCTGGATTAATTGGTTTAATTGAGTTAATAAAAACATTTTTTTCTACGGTGTGTGTGTTTTTTTCCAAAGAACTATTTACACTTCTTTCATGAAATGGTAGAGGTACAATGTACCCCATTACCATTTCACACAGGGGGGGGCAGGATCTGGGGGTCCCCTTTGTTAAAGGGGTCTTCCAGACTCTGATAAGCCCCCTGCCCACATACCCCCACAACCACCGGGCAAGGGTTGTGGGGAAGAGACCCTTGTCCCCATCAACATGGGGGACATGGAGCTTTGGGGGGCACCCTCCCAATGTTGAGGGAATGTGGCCTGGTTCGGTTCAGGAGAGGGGGGGGCGCACTCTGTCCCCCCCTCTTTTCTGCGCCCGGCCAGGTCAACGCACTCGGATAAGGGGTCTGGTGTGGATTTTAGGGGGAACTCCACGCCATTTTTAAAAAAAAATTGGGGTGGAGTTCCCCTTAAATTCCACACCAGATCTGAAGGGTCTGGTTATGGATATTTGGGGGGAACCCCACGTCATTTTTTTTTTAAATTGACGGCGGGGTTCCCCTTAATATCCATACCAGACCTAAAGGGTCTAGTTATTAAATTTGCGGGGACCTCCGCGCATTTTTTTTTTTTTAAGTCTGTGTCCCATTGACTTCAATGGTTTTTCGGGGTTCGGGTTTCCGAACCCGAACTTTTTTTTTAAAGTTCGGGTTCGGACCGGAACCCGAACATCCAGGTGTCCGCTCAACTCTAGCTATAAACAAAAAAGAGCGACAATTTTGAAAAAAAAAATACAATAATTTTTATTTGTTGCTATAATAAATATTTTTGGTAAAAAAAAAAATAAGCGACTGGTTTGCGCAAAAGTTACAGTATAGCGCCTACAAAATAGGGGACAGAATTATAATTTTTTTATTATTTATTTTTTTACTAGTAATGGCGGCGGTGCCATAGTCCCATAGTCCTATGCCCCAGTTGAAGAGCTATTTGCTCGAAACATGTAGGGTACATAGCCTGCTACAGCTAATCTATATACCACGCTTTGCTCCTTGTGATCACCTGTACTTACCTCTTCATTTTGGCTAGTACCTTGATGTTTTTATTACTTTTTAAATGTTTTTATGACATTTTTTACTTTGCTTTATCAATAAAGCTGCCTTATCCCTCCATTGGGTTTAACCGCACTATGTGGAGCCTCCCTCTATTTTTTACATGTCCTTCCATGTGATTTCCAATCTATGAGGAGCCTCCTTTTTTTTCAACACACCTGTGACGCCCAAGTTGGATGATTCTGGACTTTATTGGATGTCTTCAGGGTTCCTTCCATGGATATTACCAGTCCGGTGACCTCGTTTATACTTGATTGACATGCTGCCGCTGGTCAGTAGTGTTGCTCACGAATATTCGCATTGCGAATATTCGTAACGAATATTGCATATTCGAGTATTCGCGAATAAATCGAATATTGCGGTGAATATGCGCTATTGCAAATATTCGTATTTTTTCAGATTTATTTTTAAAACAGATCACATCCTAGTGATCTCCATCGACGTCTAAAAGCATTGCTGGTATGATTAGAGACCCTGGGCCGAGTAGCTGAGGCGATCCTTTTATGTTGCCGAATATTGGCAATGCGAATATTCGTATTACGAATATTCGCTAATACTTTCTCTGCCCTTCTGTGTTTTGTGTATATAAAAAAAAATAAAAAATTAGCTTTAGTTTAGTCATATAAGTTTGTGTAAGTAGAGTTAGTGTTTAGTGCATATTAGTTTAGTAATCCAGGAAATGATCTACGTTTTCGCGTGTTGACAAGAATTTCGCAATCAATTTCGCATTAGCGAAATTTCGCATTCGCATTAGTGAAATTTCGCAATATTGTTATTTGGACAAAATATCACGAATATTCGATTTTAGCGAATATTTCTCGAATATTCTTCTATATATTCGTGATATATCGCGAAATCGAATATGGCGTATTCCGCTCGTCACTACTGGTCAGTGTGTCCACCTTGTCCGGTAAGAGCATCCAATCTCTTTGATTACCTTGGATTATACGGTGGATACTTCATTTGAGTCTGGGAATCCAGAAGTGATACGCCTCACCTCACATGTTCAACATCACTGAACCATTTGGGACTCATCTCTTTATACTATCACTGTGGTGTTTTTGGACTTACTTACCTATAGTCTATTTTCTATATGTTTTCCATGCACCTTTGCATGGTTCTATATGTTTATATGCGTATAAGCACCCAGTCACATGATTGACACTTCAGTAGTACAGCTGATTAGTGTTTATTATATTTCTCTTAGCGCCACATTTTTTGTTTTTCTATTTTGTATACAATGGGCCAGATTCTCAAAAGAGATGCGATGGTGTATCTCAAGATACACCGTCGTATCTCTGTTTTTTTCACTGGCTATCTATGCGTGTGATTCCTAGAATCACTTACGCATAGATACAGTGAAGATCCGACAGGTGTAATACAATTACACCGTCGGATCGTAGATGTAATTACTTTTCTGGCCGCTAGGTGGCCAGGGGTCAGCGTCGTCTTTTTCCGTCAGTTACGTTGTTTTACTAAGTTGTTCGCGATTAGGGCATTGCGTAAGTGACGATCACGTCGTTTTGACGTCGGTTTGAACTACACTTTTCGACGTGAGCTGGAGCATGCGCACTGGGCTTTTTTCCCGGCCGGCGCATGCGCAAATCGATCGACGCGGGGGCGCGCTTAATTTAAAAACAAGCTGCCCCCTTTGAATTACGCGAGGATACGCAGGGCCATTTACACTGCGCTGCCGTAAACTACGGAGCAAGTGCTTTGGGAATACGGCACTTGCTCCATTACATTGCGGCTGCGTAGTGTAAATGGCTTACGCTACGCCGCCGCAGATTCTATGTGAATCTGGCCCAATATTGTTCTATTGTTGATGCAGGCAGCTATTTCACACACTTGTCTATTAGTAGCGCACCTTTGCCCCAAATTTTTTATTCAATAACATAATGTATGGAAAGTGGGAAAAACAACTGCGCTAATTATCAAAGAAAAACAAAAAACAATGTAGCAGCCAGCACACAGACAAACAAAGTCAAAGTGAACGTGGAGAAAGAAAGTGCAGCGCTATACTAATTAGTTTTGTGAAAATGCTGCCAAATTCACATGACATAACAATGTGAAATCAAACAAAAATTGTATGTAAAAGCATAGTAAAAGACAATTGTACTCAACATGTGTGGAATACTGATATAGGCCATACATATGTTGGCAAACTGATGAGTGAAAAAACCAAACAAAATAAACAAAAATGAATAGTTCATAGGTGTGTCCAGGGGCGGACTGACAACTCATGGGGCCCCCGGGCAATAGAAGATTATGGGGCCCCCAGGCTTACAGATGGCCACCAAGCCAGGTGGCAGTACAGAGGCGGGGCAGCTAAAATCTCAGGATTTTCACATCAAAAGCATGTAGGTTTTGGACATATCAGGGACAGATGTAAAAAAAACACCAATTTTTACATAGTGTCCCTGGTTTTAATGAGCATGGCAACCCTGATGGGGCCCCCTAGTGGTATGGGGCCCTCGGGCAGTGCCCAAGTTTCTCAATGGTCAGTCCGCCCCTGGGTGTGTCCCAAATGGATGAATGAAATCTTCACATATGATGCCAGTTCAAGGAAATTAAGACAACAATGATGGCTTGTCTGTAGCAACCTTCAGACTATCAAAATCAATGGAAATGGATACTCTTACCAGCTGTGGTGGTTGTGGGCGGCGGTGTCGATGACGTTATCGGCGCCGCGCCCACCTACTTTGGATTGGCTACAGATCTTTGTGCTGTCCATTGTCTAGCTCTCCATATGACATTGGGCAGGCATGGGGGTGCGGTTAGCTACGAGCAACGCGGGTTGGATGTTGTTCCTTCCTACATCACCGGACCCGCCCCTCAGTCTTTCCTTGCTCTCATTGGTTATTCTGTGTGTCCCCAACAGACGGATTTCTATGTGGTTCCTGTTTCTTTATTGTCATGCACTGCATTAACTTAGGTTTTGGGCGGACCTTTTTGTATGGGGTAGTGCTGTGGTCCATTAGAGTGGCTCAGTGTTGCTTATGGCAGTTGATCACGGCCCCTTACTGGTCACTACTCATAGGGCATGCATGTTTTTTTTTTTTTTTTTTTTATTGTATGCTGCTTTGCTGTCCATTGGGATATATGTTTCGGTAAAGTTTGAATTAGATGCTTATTACTATTTATATGTCATTATATATACTGTATATGCTTTATACGTTTACCTTTTTGATTGCTCAATCATGTCAAACATTGGTATGACAGATCCTGCTTTATATTTGTATATTAGAGCATTTGTTTTGATGTACTATATCCTGTCAAGATTGTCCACTTCCTGTCTCCTCCCTTTCAGGGGTGGAGTTCCGGATTAGGCTGGGTTCACACTACGATTTTCCCGTCCGTCAGCCGCATACGATTTCAGTTTTGAAAACGTACGGGCCCGTACGGGAAAACGCATACATAGACAATGCATTGCAAATCGTATGCACTCAGATGCATCCGGGTGCGTACGATTTGCTGGCAAAACGTTTTTTTAACAGTACACAAAACCGTGTTCGACCACGGTTTTGAGTCAGTTTTTGAAACCGTATGGCAAACGCATAAGTTTTTTTTTAACATTAAAGTCAATGGAAAACGCACATATGTGCGGTTCCATACGTATAAACCGTATGCGTTTTTCATCTGTGCATGCGCATTTTCAAAACAAGAAATTATTTTTTTATTAAATGACACTAATTCCAAAAACGTATGCGTTTTTTTAATCAAAACCGGATGGAACCGTACGCACTTTTTGAAACCGTATACGTTTTATAAACGCATACGTTTACGTACGGTTCAATCCGTTTCAGCCGCATACGTTTTTTCATATAAATCGTATGCGGCTGACGGATGGGAAAATCGTAGTGTGAACCCAGCCTTACTTGTCTTATTTAAACTCAGCAGTGTGGGGGTACAGACAGATGCCCCTGTTGATGGCTTTGAGCCGAAACTAGTCGGGTAACATCCATAGTACCCCATACTGCTTTTAGATATATTTTTCACGTGATTTTATTCATTTATTTTAAATAAAGCCTTCATTGTTTTTTTGATCTGCACCATTGGGAGCATTTCTTTTTTCTTTTTCCCATGCCACACATGTTGTGTTGATACATGAGCCTGGCCATCCCTCCATTGGCCTTTTGTTTTCCGGGTTCCTGTTCCTGAAGCGAGGTATCCGACCAAGATTGAATCCATCATCTCAGCTGGAGTGACCATCGCTGCAAAACCTTTCACGCACAGAGCCCAGGGTCCGCTGTGACCACCATGCCTGATCTGACTTGCTGTTAGTACTAACATGTGAGTCCACCACAGCTGGTAAGAGTATCCATTTCCATTGATTTTGATAGTCTGAAGGTTGCTACAGACAAGCCATCATTGTTGTCTTAAAGCGGAATTTCACCCTAAATATAAGATCTCCCATGTGATCCAGCATACTGGCGTCAGCGCCAGTATGCTGTTTTTTTTTTTTTTTATCCCACACTTACTGTATTATCCAGTAATTTCATTTTTTTCCCCCGCGGTGGACGGCGCCAGTACAGCACGTCACATCTTCCGAAAATACCCAATATGGACTCGGGCAATCTCGGAGAAAATGCGGCGCCTGCGCACAGACCTAGGAGCTGACTGCGCAGGCGCCGTATTTCTCCGAGTCCTATTTCGGAGGGCGTGACGCGCCATAGCCGTAGGACTCGGAGAAATACGGCGCCTGCGCAGTCAGCTCCTAGGTCTGTGCGCAGGCGCCGCATTTTCGCCGAGATTACCCGAGTCCATATCGGGTATTTTAGGAAGATGTGACGCGCTATACTGGCGCCGTCCACCGCGGGGGAAAAAAATGAAATTACTGGATAATACAGTAAGTGTGGGATAAAAAATAAAAAAAACAGCATACTGGCGCTGACGCCAGTATGCTGAATCACATGGGAGATCTTATATTTAGGGTGAAATTCCGCTTTAATTTCCTTGAACTGGCATCATATGTGAAGATTTCATTCATCCATTTGGGACACACCTATGAACTATTCATTTTTGTTTATTTTGTTTGGTTGGTTTTTTCACTCATCAGTTTGCCAACATATGTATGGACTATATCAGTATTCCACACATGTTGAGTACAATTGTCTTTTACTATGCTTTTACATACAATTTTTGTTTGATTTCACATTGTTATGTCATGTGAATTTGGCAGCATTTTCACAAAACGAATTAGTATAGCGCTGCACTTTCTTTCTCCACAATCACATAATGTACCTGTACTTTCTAGTTTTGTTTTTGCATGTTATTGGCTCTGTGGCCTTATAGAGCCACAGAGCCAATACAGGGCAGTGATGGTTTGGAAAACGAAACTAGAAACTAGACACACAGTAATCACAACTCATTGAAGTTAGTGACCACAGAGAGAAAGCTCCCAGCACTGTGGTCATCAGGAAACAGACAACCAGGAAGTGTGGAGATCAGAGAAGGATTACAGCAACTTTAGAGCAAAAAACGAACAATGAGGGCATGAAAACAGCACTGCATTAAGGTAAAGGAAGCTATTAAGATAAAAAAAAAGTTCTTTTACAAACTCTTTAACCATTTGCTTACCGGGGACTTACACCCCCCTCCTGCCCAGACCAATTTTCAGCTTTCTGCGCTGTCGCACTTTGAATGACAATTGCGCAGTCATACAACACTGTTCCTATAACAACATTTTTATCATTTTTTCCCCACAAATAGAGATTTCTTTTGGTGGTATTTGATCACCTCTGCGGTTTTTCTTTTTTGTTAAAAAAAAAGACATATTTAATTATTATTATTTTTTTATATTTTGTTATAAAATTTTGCAAACAGGTAATTTTTCTCCTTCATTGATGTACGCTGATGAGGTTGCACTGATGGACACTGATGGGCTGCACTGATGGGCACCGATAAGTAAGCACTGGTGGGCACTGATAAGGCGGCACTGGTGGGCACCGATAAGGCGTCACTGGTGGGCACCGATAAGGCGTCACTGAGAGGTGGCACTGATGGGTGGCACTGAAGGGCATTGATAGGTGGCACTGGTGGGCACTGGCAGGTGGCAATGGCAGGTGGCACTGGCAGGTGGTATTTTTGGGCACAGAGGAGGCAGATGTGCCTCCTTCTCTTCGGGACCGATGTCCCTTGTAAACAAGCTGGTGATCTTCTTTTTTTTTCTCCTCACGCTGTCAGCATGAGGAGAAAAAAAATGATTACCGATCCTTTGTTTACATCATGTAATGTCATGGCTGACAGCTGATCACGTGGTAAGGGGTCTGGGAACGGCCCCTTACACGGATCTGTGATCCACCGAGCCCATCTGAAAATTCTAAATAACTAACTAACTAACTAATAACAAATAACAAATAACAAATACATTTTAGGTATTGGGATTTCCTTTCAAATTTGGCTGTTAGTGAACGTAATGAATACGAATTAAGAAATTATCCAAAATAACAAATGCCGCATTTAAACAAATGGAACGGAATGAATCAATAATAAATAATAATAATAATAATACAAATTAATTTGTCACATTCCATTCATTTATATACGGCATTCATAACTTTGGATACATTTGTATTTGTTACATTCGCTAACAGCCAAATTTGGAAGGAAATTCCAATACCTATAATTTAATAAGTTAGAAATAGTTAAATTATTATTAGTTAGTTATTTCACATTTTTCGGGTTTTCGAACTTTTGGATCTTCGTTCTTTAGAATTTTTCGGATTTTCATTCACATTTTCAGATTTCCAAATTTTCTATTTTCCGAATATTCAAATTTCCAAATTTTCAGAAAAATTTATGAATTTGTCTAAATTTGTTAAAAAACGAATTCAGAACTAAACAAATTGCACGTGTCTAGTATCAACATCAGAGTCCACCCCTTACATCAGGAGTCCCCTTCAAAGAACTGAAAACAGAAGACAGGACTGTGAGGTTTTGTCCAGTCGGATTCCAGCTTTTAGACCTAAACAGAAGGGGCCAGATTCTCAAAGACTTACGCCGGCGTATATCTCCGCGTATGCCGTCGTAAGTCCGAATCTGCGCCGTCGTATATGCGCGCCTGATTCTCAGAATCAGTTACGCATAAATTCGGCCAAGATACGAGCGGCTTAAGTCTCCTACGCCGTCGTATCTAGGGTGCACAGGTGGCGCTTCCGTTGATTTCCGCGTCAAATATGCAAATGAGCTAGATACGCCGATTCTCGAACGTACGTGCGCCCGTCGCAATTAGTTACACCGTTTACGTAAGACATACGCCGGCGTAAAGATAAAGCAGCTCTCTAGGTGGCGCAGCCCATGCAAGGTATGGACGTCGGAACAAGCGTATCTTTTTACGTCGTTTGCGTAAGTTGTACGCGAATAGGGCTGTGCGTAATTTACGTTCACGGCGTAGGCAGTGTTCGACATATCTTAGGCATTCTATCCGACGCATGCGCACTGGGATACGTCCACGGACGGCGCATGTGCCGTTTGTTAAAAGCGTCAATTACGTGGGGTCACGATTAATTTACATAAAACACGCCCACCTCTTCCACATTTGGATTAGGTGCGCTTACGCTGGGACATTTACGCTACTCCGCCGTAACTTAGGACGCAAGTGCTTTGAGAATACTGCACTTGCAATTCTAAGTTGTGGCGGCGTAGCGTAAATACGATATGCTACGCCTGCTCAGAGTAACGTCGACCCTACGTGAATCTAGGCCAAGAAATATAACTTTAATCTGACGTAATCCTATAAAAAAGTTGATAAATTGTTTCACTTCAGCTTTGATACCTAATGCCGGAATTCCATCGGAGAAAAATAGAACATGTTCAATATCTAAACTCCGATGGAATTCATTGGAATTTCCGATGAAAAAGCTCTGATGGGGCTACCATTTTCCGGCATAAGACTCCAGTTACAGAAACATGTTAAAAATGAACTCTTGTAAATTCGAAAATTCAGAATCCAGAAATGCGGAGAATCAAAAATAAGAAAGAAAATCTGAAAATGCTAAATAATAACTAACTAATCATAAATAACGAATACATTATAGGTATTGAAATTTCCTTTCAAATTTGGCTGTTAGTGAACACAATGAATACGAATTTATCTGAAGTTAAAATTATCCGAAATAACGAGTGCCGCATCTAAACAAATGGAAAGGAATGAATCATTGTCATAGATATGTGCATTCCCGTTCATACGAATGTTATTTTCGTACGAAAATTTTCATTTTCTTACCCGCGGGATAATGTGTACATACGAAAAAATTAAAGCACCAAAATACGAAAACGAGGGGATTACGAATGAGCCGCATAACGAACAACCGCAAATATGAAAATACGACAAAACGAAAATGGCAAAAGAACGAAAATGACATCTATAACAAAAGATTTGCATTCTGTATTTTGTTTGAATCCTGAAAATGACATCTATAACAAAAGATTTGCATTCTGTATCTTGAATCCTTCTTTTTCTTTTGGTATTTTCAGTCGTATGTTCATATGACATCTATAACAAAAGATTTGCATTCTGTATTTTGAATCCAAAATACGAACAGAAAAAGGGAATTCAAAATACAGAATGCAAATCTTTTGTTATAGATGTCATATGAACATAAGACTGAAAATACGAACAGAAAAAGGAATTCAAAATACAGAATGCAAATCATTGACGAAAATTCACGAAAATTATTGTCTAACAAGTAACGAACATGAATTAAACTGAATAACGAACCATCCCGCATGTACGAAAATAAAACGCTAACAAAAATACGAAACGATCGGAATACGAAAAAATCGCGTTGTACCAAAAACGAACGGGAACGAACAGGAAAACGGGCGTCTTACGAAAAACGAACGGAAACGAACCTACGGAATGATACGAAACAGAACAAAAAAAAAAGAAAAAAAAAATTCTGTGCACATGTCTATGAATCAATAATAAATAATAATAATAAAAATAAATTTGTCATATTCCATTCGTTTAGATACGGCATTCGTTATTTTGGATAATTCATAACTTCAGATAAATTTGTATTCACTAACAGCCAAATTTGAAAGGAAATTCCAATACCTATAATTTAATGGGTTAGGAAAAGTTAAGTTATATTAGTTAGTTATTATTTCAGAATTTTTTAATTTTCGGGTTTTCAAACTTTTAGATTTTCATTCTTATTTTCGTTTTTTTGAATTTTAGGATTTTCATTCATATTTTCAGATTTCCGAATTTCAGAAATTGCGAATTTTTGAATTTCAGAAATTGCGAATTTTTGAATTTCAGAAATTGCGAATTTTTGAATTTCAGAAATTGCGAATTTTTGAATTTCAGAAATTGCGAATTTTAGAATTTCAGAAATTGTGAATTTTCAAAGTTCAGAAATTGTGAATTTTAGAATTTCCAAAATTGCAAATTTTAGAATTTCCAAATATTTGAATTTCCAAATATTCTGAAAAATCTATGAATTTGTCTAAATTTGTTAAAAAACGAATTCAGAACTAAACAAATTGCACTTATCCACATCAGAGTCCCCCCTTACATCAGGTGTCCCGTTTAGAGAACTAAAGAGAAGACAGGACTGTGGCATTTTGTCCATTCGGATTCCAGCTTTTAGACCTAAACAGACAAAATATACCATATTTTTCGCCGTATAAGATGCACTTTTTCTTCCCCAAAACTGGGGGGGAAAAGTTGGTGCATGTTATACGGCGAATACAAATTTTTTTGTCTGACCGATCCGAATTCGATCCGCGGAGCGTACGTCACCGCAGCCTTGGGAAAGGCCGCGGCTTTGGCCTAGCTCCGGAGCGGTCGGCCATCTTGGTACACCTGGTGGTGGTGCACGCTGACGTCATCACCCCTCTGCTCGTGGATCCTCTATTCCTACCAAAACGTGCGCCGCGATCTATTCTGCAACAGTTTGTTGGACTGGCTATTAGGGGGCAGGGGCAATATTATTACTATGTGGGGGCAATGTTACTGGCTATTATTACTATGTGGGGGCAATGTTACTGGCTATTATTACTATGTGGGGGCAATGTTACTGGCTATTACTAATGTGGGGGAAGTGTTACTGGCTATTACTAATGTGGGGGTGGTGTGATGGTGATGACGAGTGAGGGGGCAATGGTGGACATTACAGTGATGAGTGGGGGCAATGGTGGACATAAAATATACTACTACTACAGTATTTGGTTCAGAATCTTTTTTTTCTAGCATTTCCTCCTTTAAAATTGGGTTTGTCTTATATTCCGGAGCGTCTTATACGGCGAAAAATACGGTAATAAATAACTATTAAATTATAGGTATTTGAATTTCCTTTCAAATTCATCTGAAGTTATGAATTGTCCGAAATAACGAATGCCACATCTAAAGATATGGAACGGAATGAATCAATAATAAATAATAATAATAATAAATTTGTCACCTTCCATTCGTTATTTTGGATAATTCGTAAATACAGATAAATTCAAATTCGTTACATTCACTAACAGCCAAATTTGAAAAGAAATTCCAATACCTGTAATTTAATAGGTTAGAAAAAGTTACATTATTATTAGTTAGTTATTATTTCAGATTCTTGAATTTTAGTTTTTTTCTTTTGGATTTTCGTTCTTATTTTTGTTCTTTTGAATTTTTGAATTTCCGAAATTGCACATTTTAGAATTTCCGAAATTGCACATTTTAGAATTTCTGAATATTCGAATTTCCAAATATTCAAAAAAATTTGTGAAACGGGTTTTCGATATTTCAGATATTTCTGAATTAATGAATTTGTCCAAATTTGTTAAAAAAAATTAGTAACGAAACTAATTGCACGTGTCTAGGATCCACATCAGAGTCCCCCCTTACATCAGATGTCGCCGTCAGAGAACTAAAAACAGAAGACAGGACTGTTAGGTTTTGTCCCATCGGATTTCAGCTTTTTAGACCTAAACAGAAGAAATATAACTTTAATCTGACAGAATCCTATACAAATTTAATACATTGTTTCCCTTTAGCTTTCATACTTAAGGCCCTGTGCCTCTTATCATACCAAATGAATGACTCCAGTTACAGAGACATTTTAAAAATGATCTCTACAAACAGTAACAATATAAAATTCCTATCGATTTGCTTAGTCGACAGAGATGTGAACAATAAAAAATAAAATAAAATAAATGGTGTACCGCAATAAATAAAGTTTTATTCGTAATGCATTAAAACTGCGTCTGAGCCCATTGACCTCCTATTGAGTAATCTCTGAATACCGGCCAGCAAAAACAGTAACTTGCACCAAGTACAATGTTTTTAAACTTTAGTCCTTGAGTCATTTTTTCATCTTCCCATCTATTAAATCTTCTGTCGTTGTTTTAATTTTCAAAAGCAAAACAATTTTTTTTCTGCCAGTAAATCCCTTATACAGCCCGCTTCCTGTTTCCTTATACAGCCCACTTCCTGTTTCCTTATTCAGCCCACTTCCTGTTTCCTTATACAGCCCACTTCCTGTTTCCTTATACAGCCCACTTCCTGTTTCCTTATACAGCCCACTTCCTGTTTCCTTATACAGCCCACTTCCTGTTTCCTTATTCAGCCCACTTCCTGTTTCCTTATTCAGCCCACTTCCTGTTTCCTTATTCAGCCCACTTCCTGTTTCCTTATTACAGCCCACTTCCTGTTTCTTGTCTGGTCATTAGCTTAGACTTATGACATCATGTACAGCTCTCTATCTCTCACTCTTGTGAGAGTTTGCCCGGAGGGGAGGGGGTATGAGTCATAAGAGCGCCAATGAGAGCTGCAGAGCTGGGGGTGTACCTCTGTAAATCCAGGAAGTAAACAGGCAGCAGCTTCAGCTGCCCACAGTTAAAATGGCTGCAGCCAGACTCAGTGGAGGAAGGCTTTACAGGTGCTTTAGAGGGATTAGAAAACGCCATTGTGTTAGTGAGAGCAAACAGATCCCCATCATTGGTTTTATTGGATGGAATAGTGCCCCATTGCTGGTATCAGTGGAAGGAATGTTGCCCCGTTGTTGATATTCAAGGTAGAAGTGATGCCCCATTGTTGGTGTCTGTGGGAGGAATGGTGCCCCATTACATAGTTACGTAGTCAGGTTGAAAAAAGACATAAGTCCATCCAGTTCAACCAGAAATAAATAAATAAATAAATACAATCCCATATACCCAATTCTATACCCACAGTTGATTCAGAGGAAAGCAAAACCCCCAGCAGAGCAGGAGCCAATTTGCTACAGCAGGGGAAAAAATTCCTTCCTGATCCCCCGAGAGGCAATCGGATTTTCCCCCGGATCAACTTTACCTACTAATCTTAGTACTCAGTTATATTATGTACATTTAGGAAAGAATCCAGGCCTTTTTTTATAGCAATCTACTGATCTGGCCAGAACCACCTCTGGAGGGAGTCTGTTCCACATTTACACAGCCCTTACTGTGAAGAAACCTTTCCGTATTTGGAGATGAAATCTCTTTTCCTCCAGATGTAAAGAGTGCCCCCTTGTCCTCAGTGTTGATCGTAAAGTGAATAACTCAACACCAAGTTCCTCTAATCTTTCCTCATAGCTGAGCTCCTCCATGCCTCTTATCAGTTTGGTTGCCCTTCTCTGCACTTTCTCCAGTTCCCCGATATCCTTTTTGAGAACTGGTGCCCAAAACTGGACTGCATATTCCAGATGAGGTCTTCCTAATGATTTGTACAGATGATCTCTCTCGGATCCCCCCCAGGTCCTTCTCCACTACGGATCCCCCCAGATCTTTCTCCTCTATGGATCCCCCAGATCCTTCTCCACTGCGGATTCCCAGATCCTTCTCCACTACGGATCCCCCCAGATCCTTCTCCACTATGGATCCCCCCAGATCCTTCTCCACTGCGAATCCCCCAGATCCTTCTCCACTACGGATCCCCCCATTTGTACTCCCCCTAGTATGTATGTTGCATATTCTTAGCCCCCAAGTGCAGAACTTTACATTTATCAACATTAAACCTCATCTGCCACTTAGTCGCCCAATTAGACAGAGCATTGAGGTTGGCTTGTAAATTGGAGACATCCTGTAAGGACATTATTCCACTCCATAGCTTGGTGTCATCTGCAAAAGACAGAAATGTTACCTTTGATCCCAGACCCAATATCATTTATAATGATATTAAAAAGTAACACTGAACCTTGGGGTACACCACTGATAACCTTGGACCATTCAGAGTAAGAATCATTAACCACGACTCTCTGAATTCTGTCTTTTAGCCAGTTTTCTATCCATTTACAAATGGCATTATTGGTGTCTGTGGGAGGAATGGTAGTTCATCATTGGTGTCTGTTGGAAGATTGGTGCCCCATCACTGGTGTCTGTTGGAGGAATGTTAGTCCATCACTTGTGTCATGTTGGAGGAATGGTGCCCCATCACTTGTGTCATGTGGGAGGAATGGTTCCCCATTACTGGTGTCATGTGGGAGGAATGGTGTCCCATTATTGGTGTCTGTTGGAGGAATGGTAGTCCATCACTGGTGTCTGTTGGAGGAATAGTAGTCCATCACTGGTGTCTGTTGGAGGAATAGTAGTCCATCACTGGTGTCTGTTGGAGGAATAGTAGTCCATCACTGGTGTCTGTTGGAGGAATAGTAGTCCATCACTGGTGTCTGTTGGAGGAATAGTAGTCCATCATTGGTGTCTGTTGGAGGAATAGTAGTCCATCACTGATGTTTGTTGGAGGAATGGTAGTCCATCACTGGTGTCTGTTGGAGGAATGATAGTCCGTCATTGGTGTCTGTTGGAGGAATGATAGTCCGTCATTGGTGTCTGTTGGAGGAATGGTGCACCATCATTGGTGTCTGTGGGAGGAATGGCCCCCCATCACTGGTGTCATGTGGGAGGAATGGTGCCCCATTCTTGGTGTCTGTTGGAGGAATGGTAGTCCATCACTGGTGTCATGTGGGAGAAATGGTGCCCATCTTTGGTGTCCCTAGATAGCATGGTGCCCCAAGAGCCGGAGAAAGGCAAGCAATGGGACACATCTGGCCCATGGGCCACAGTTTGGAGACCACTGTGCTAGGGTCTCTGCTTTCAGAAGATTTATAATATTTGAGAGGGGGGGGGGTTAAAATATTCAGGCCTAAAACTATTTCCTAAACCTTGCATGCAAAAACAAAAAACAAAAAATTGCTCTGTCAGCAAAAAGTGATTCAGATGATCCGACTTCCTCTCCATCTTGGATGGGACTACTGATACCAGCATGACTGGGATATGATATACTACAACTGATTCTGAACTACCGGCAGACCATCTCATCTGTATTGCAGACCTTTTCATGGGCAGATATGGAGTTAACTAATCCACCTTTTCTCTTCCCAGCAAGTGAACTCGTCAGCACTCCGAGGTTTAACTCTTCCGTCTGTGTTCATCCTCGCTTCCAATTCTAGGAGTCAACAATTAATGCTGCTCCATTAATCACTACTAATTAACTTCATTGATTGCCGGTGTTCAGGGATCTCACCGAGGGGTCTCCATGAAGCCGGGCTGGATTACACGGTGATGGGAAAACAGCAGCGCTTGCATCAGCATTACCTTTGAATTTTAGGGTTACGAAGAGAATCCGAGACGAAAAGGTAAAAAAAGAAAAGGCACGCCGCATAATCAACGAGGGATGCAGTTAGAGTCAATGCTGTGACTCGACAAGTTTCGTGCTTTTGTCAGCGCTTCTTCAAAAAGTCTCTTAATAAATTTTGATAGATTAGTAAGACAAAAAGATATCCATTGGTAATTACTAGTATTAGTAAGCAAAGAAGTAAGGCCGCGTACACACGATCAGACCGGTCCGATGAAACTGATCTTAAGACCAGTTTCATCGGACCAATTCGATGGTGTGTACGGCCCGTCGGGCCGTTGTCCGTCAGACCAAAGCTTTAAAACTTGCTTTAAAATCTGTCCGACGGACACCTGTCTTTCGGACCAAAACGATGGTTAGTACACAAAATCATCGGACCAAAAACCCACGCATGCTCAGAATCAAGTCGACGCAAGCTTGGAAGCATTGAACTTAGTTTTTCAGCACGTCGTTGTGTTCTACGTCACCGCGTTCTGGCCTGATTGGATTTTTGGCCCGATGGTGTATACGCACATCAGACCATCAGGCCACTTCAGCCTGGTCCGATGAAAACGGTCCGTCGGACCATTCTTATCGGACCGGTCTGATCGTGTGTACGTGGCCCAAACGTCCGTCATATAGCTATTGTTCAAGTTAAGGGCTAGTAGTCCCTATGGCAGATACAAATAGTTGAAGGGTATAGATCTCACATGGATAGATTATAACACACTGCCACTGGGAAGGTAAAGGTAGGTGGAAGCCTTTTCATAGGTTGCAACGGGGACCACAATGAAGGTCCCAGAGGTATTGATGCTACCAATAAGGAGCAAGGAATCTCCCTGCTCAGATACCAGCGGTGGTAGTAAGTGTAATCCACGAGCCTCCCAGGAGGCTGCAGCTGCATATATATCCCCTATCCACCCAGGGCTGGACTGGGACAAAAATTTGGCGGGGATGTCCAAGATGTTGTAAGTTGATTTTTACGACTGAAACAGAAGAAGTTCTGTTTTGGAACTGTTGAGTTTAAGCTAACTCTTTGTCATCCAGTTTTCTATCAAAGAGAGACATGTCTCTAGACTGAGATGATGATCCTCTTTGTTGCAGATGTGAAAGTACAATTGTGTGTCATCTGCATATGAGTGATAAAGTCGTTTTTGGCTGCTGATGATTTCAAAGAGAGGTCGGAGATAGATATTGAACAACACTGGTGACAGAGGGGATCCTTGAGGGACTCCGCATGATACTGTGCGTTTTTCAGAAGTGAAAGGTCCTAACGTCACTGTTTGCGATCGGTTTTCCAGAAAGGAGGAGAACCAGGATAAATCAGATTCCGTGACTCTGGCTACTTCAACTAGCCGAGTCAGTAAGAGTTTGTTGTCTACTGTGTCAAAAGCTGCGCTTAGGTCCAACAGAACCAGGAGGCAAAATTCTCCTTCGTCTGCGGCCTCGAGAGCATCATCCCATATTTTGAGCAGTGCTGTCTCCGTCCCGTGCCCAGGATGGATACCCGATTGCAAAGGATTGAGCAAATTATTGGTATCTAGATGCTGTTGCAGCTGTTGTACCACTACTTTCTCCATTACCTTGGAGAAGATGTTTAGGCCTGTTATGGGACGACGATGTTCAGGGGCCTTGGGGTCGAGGGTGGGTTTTTTCAAGATAGGCTTGATTGTGCCCTGTTTCAACAGGGTGGGTACTATGCCTTTCTTAAATGATTGATTTATAAGCTGCTTGATAGGTGGCACCAGAATAT
This sequence comes from Rana kukunoris, assembly GCA_029574335.1. Classification (NCBI taxonomy): domain Eukaryota; kingdom Metazoa; phylum Chordata; class Amphibia; order Anura; family Ranidae; genus Rana; species Rana kukunoris. Next base: position 8,419,099 of record CM056051.1, on the reverse strand, counting down.
CGGCGCATTCCTTAAGCAGTTTGGTGGGGATAATGTCATTAGGCGCCGTGCTATTTCGCAAGGAGTCAATGATGTTTTTGGTAGCCTTAATGGAGATGGGTTTTAGGGCAAACCTTGTTGACTGCGGCCAATTTGTGTGAGAGTTGGGTGTAGGACTTGGGGGCGGATTTAGGGGGGTACTGTTTTGCTGAATGCTTTCACGGATCCTTTCAATTTTGTTAACAAAATAATCCGATAATTCATTGCAAAATTCTTGGGTGTCAGAATTGGGGGCTACCAAACAGACCGGATTCATGGTCTGGGTGACAAGCTTGAAGAGTTTGCGGGGGCGGTTTAGGGCATTAGTGATGGTGTTGGCCTTGAAAATTTCTTTGTGGTATTTTTTTGTTATTACCCTATAGATGGTGTGATTTTCATCTGAGGCGCTTCTTTTCCAAGCTGCTTCCGCTCTTCTGCGCTCTTGCTTTATCAACGCCAGCTGGTCATTAAACCAGCCGGCGTTGTTTTTTCTGGATGCAAGTTTTGCGTTTGGGTGCTACTACGTCGGCCGACTGTAGTAGCGCTGTGTTTATGGCATCCAGGATTTCAGTGGCTGATTGATGAGATTGTTTGTTTTTATTTTGTTTCCTAATGTTGTTTTGAAGAGTTCCGAATGGAGCTTCTTCTGAGATCTCGTCCAGTGCGTTGTCACTGGTTTCGATGTTTTTGTTGAAGGGGAGTTTTTGATAATTATGAATTTGATTACATGGTGGTCTGTCCATGGTAGCGGCTAATTTTTCAGGATTTTTACTTCCAGCTCTTGTTTGAAAATAAGATCAAGGGTGTGGCCTGAGGCATGCGTTGACCCACATACTAGCTGCTGCAGCCCTAGTGCTTCCAATTGGTCAATGCAGGCGTCAGCAACGGGATCCTGTGGGGAGTTGGCCCAGAGGTTAAAGTCCCCCAGCTGCAAAAGATGTTTGTTGTTTAGGGTGTAAGTGGAGATGAACTCTGTTAAAGAATAGTGTTGCTCACGAATATTCGCATTGTGAATATTCGCTACGAATATTGCATATTCGAGTATTCGCGAATAACTCGAATATTGCGGCGTATTTTTTCAAATTTATTTTTAAAACAGATCACATCCTAGTGATCTCCATCAACGTCTAAAAGCATTGCTGGTATGATTAGAGAGAGACCCTGGGCCGAGTAGCTGATGCGACTCTTTTATGTTGCCGAAAATTCGCATTGCGAATTTTCGGCAACATAAAAGAATCGCATCAGCTACTCGGCCCTTCTTTTGCATCAGAGCCAATCAGAATGACTCGAATATTCGACAAACGGAATTGGTGTGCAGCACAGGCTAAACCCCCCCGGGACACATGAACAGCGCTCTTTACCAAGGCTCCTGACTTACTGGGCTGCCCTATATTGGACACTTTAACCTGGTCTAGCCTAGTTGATTGGATACTTACTCCTCCCTGGTTATGTTCCATGTTTACTGCTGTGATTAGTCCCGGGTCTGTTTCTTGATTTCTGGCTTTATTTCAGAAATACACGTGTTCATCCTTATATGATGACTCGCTGCCAACCATAGGATATATATATATTTTTTGTGTATCTTGGAGTACTCTGTCGCATTGAGCTATTACAAGCCATACGAATACTTATTTCTTCATCTTCGATGTAATCGGATGGATAGCAATTCTTTTGATGTATGAAATTAGCAATTATATACTACCAGCCCTCTCTCAAACTCGCCCTGAAGAAGCCGCTAGGCGAAATGCGTAGGCGAGATGCAAGCTAACATTGCTTATGTATATTCTGTATACCCTGTTTTTGTATATTTTATTCTTTGTTTTTGGATTTTATGATATATAATTAAATATTTTTTCTTAACTTTTATGTCCTTGTGATTGCCTGAAAAAGTCCGCCTTTCTATTACCCTATGTAGTATTTTTCTATTTTTGATTCAATTACTTCGGATGTCGGCTACATGTGAGTGCTTTTATGTTTCCCCATTCCCTATATTTTCGACAAACGGAATATTGCGCGATTATCTTCTCCGCCCTTCTTTTGCATCAGAGCCAATCAGAATAACTCGAATATTCGGCAAAAGGAATATTGCGCGATATTCCTTTTGCCGAATATTCGAGTTATTCTGATTGGCTCTGATGCAAAAGAAGGGCGGAGAAGATCATCGCGCAATATTCCTTTTGCCGAATATTCGAGTTATTCTAATTGGCTCTGATGCAAAAGAAGGGCGCATCAGAGCCAATCAGAATAACTCGAATATTCGGCAAAAGGAATATTGCGCGATTATCTTCTCCGCCCTTTTTTTGCATCAGAGCCAATCAGTATAACTCGAATATTCGGCAAAAGGAATATTGCGCGATTATCTTCTCCGCCCTTCTTTTGCATCAGAGCCAATCAGAATAACTCGAATATTCGGCAAAATGAATATTGCGCGATATTCCTTTTGCCGAATATTCGAGTTATTCTGATTGGCTCTGATGCAAAAGAAGGGCGGAGAAGATAATCGTGCAATAGGAATATTGCGCGATTATCTTCACCGCCTTTCTTTTGCCCCCTTATTCTCCTTTCTTTTAAGTAGAGTTAGTGTAGAGTTAGTGTTTAGTGCATATTAGTTTAGTAATACAGGAAATGATCTCCGTTTATGAGAATTTCGCAATCATTTTCGCATTAGCGAAATTTCGCAAAATTTGTTTTGGATTAAATATCACGAATATTCGATATTAGCGAATATTCGCGAATATTCTTCTATATATTCACGCAATATCGCGAAATCGAATATGGCGTATTCCGCTCAACACTATTAAAGAAGAGAGAAGCTGCGATTTTGGACCGGGTGGTCTGTAGCAGAGTAGAATATGGACGGTTTCCTGGGGATTTGTTTGAAGTTGCAGCGAGAGGGTTTCCATAAATGGAAGTGGGCTTTGGCAGATTGGTTTAGTGATCTTGTGGATCACCGCCAATCCTCCTCCTCTTTGCCCCACTCTGTTTTCTGTTATTATGCGATAATTTTCAGGCACCAGTTCACTTAGAATGGTGTTACAGTCAGCTGTGAGCCAGCTTTCTGTAATAAAGAGACAGTCTAAATCGCATTGTAGGATGAGATCATGAATTTCTAGTCGGTGTCTTACTGCCGATCTTGAATTGACCAGAGCGCATGATATGCGCTTTGGTTGGGATAGGTTGGTGTAATTTTTGGCTGTCGATGGATTCTAAACAGTCGATCTTTCTTTAAGGCATTTTTGGTGGCGGTCGGTAGTATTGAGGCAAATGGCTTTATACCCCAAATGGTTACTGCCGAGTATCTCAGATTAGTCATGGTTGTTGACGCACTGGGGGGCAGATGTATTTGGGGGCAGATGTATTATCGGGGGGGGGGGGGGGTTCCGTGATGCTGGGAGTGAGGATTCGCAGAATCCTACCTCCCTGTTTGATCCAGAGGAAGGCGAAAAAACCCTGTCCGTGCTATGCCAATGTGTCGTGGCAGGGGAAAAAAATTCCTTCCTGACCCCCCAGGGGGCGATTGGATGGATCCCTGGATCAAGATACTGCGGAAACCTGTGGTAACTTTCAGGGGGGGAGAGTGGGGGGGTGTACCCAATAAGGAGTTATTGGGTTGTGAATGAGATGGGGGGTGAGAACCAGGGGGTGTACCAAGATGGCCACCGGCTGAAGGTCTGTGCTCCAGCTGGGGGGCTGTGCAGGTGGGTGGCCAGATCCTAATAGCGATGGGCTGCTCGGGTATCTGGAGGTGGATGGGAAAGGACGGCTGCTAGTGGTAGTGGTGAGAGGGGGTCCCCCTGTAGCCCTGTGCCAGGGCCTTACCTTTAAGGAGGGAGCCAGGAGGGAACCAGAAGCCAGGGGAAGGCAGATCAACCTGTGCTGGTGCACGGTCAGAGGGAGGCTACGGGTGGGGGAGTAGCCTTGCTGGGAGCCAACTCGCTGTCTGTCTGAGCCCTGAGTGGAGCGACTTGTGCGGACTGTCCGGAGCGTCCTACTGATCTGCAGGAACTGACTGATTGACTTGGATGATGATTTAGTGGAAGTAAGTGGGTAAGGGGTGGAACCAAGGAACGGTGCTCGGAGGTGGGTAGGGGGTGGAGTCAAGGGGTGACTGTTATTGTCATGGGTTTTCAAATAATAATAATAATTTAATATTTACTGGCAAAAATGTGAGATTCGCTTAGATGAACTATGAGTCCTTTTGGGGACCTTTCAGGGAAAAAAAATGTGTCCAAGACATGAACAATTGGATTAGTTATCTATAACATTTACAGCTGTTGTGTTCAAGCAGAGAGTTTGGAACAATCAGGGCCGGATTAACAGAGGGGCTGATGGAGCTGCAGCTCCAGGCCCCTTTCTCAAGATAGGCCCATTTGCCCCAAAAAAAAAAAAAACATTTTTTTTATTTTTTTTAGATCGACTTCGGGGGTTGTAGCTCGATGACCAGAGGTCACAGAAACCCCACATTTGGGGGGTAGTCAGTTGAAGACCTACCCCACAACCGGTCAAAATATGGGATGGCTATCATTTATGGTTCCGGAGATACGAGCCTGCTTGCACAGCCTGTCAGAAGCTACATACAGAGCGGCCATTATAAATACAAGCTGACACACTGCAGCAGACTGAGAAAAAAAATCATCATTTGTTTTTTTGCTAAAAAATTACTCTATGGTGGTTTTTGCAACTTTTTATGTTGCACGGTATAGAGCTGCATGATTCTGGCTAAAACGACAACTGCAATTTTTTTGCTTAGAAGACAGATCGCCATTCTCTCACGATTTGTGCGGCATAACATCATCTTTCAGATTAAAATGAAAAAAAAAAAAATGGGCTAACTTTACTGTTTTGTTTTTATGGTTTTTATTATTCAATGAAGTGGGCAAATGCAGCGTGACATAAAATATTGCAGCAATTGCCATTTTTGTCTCTGCTAAAATATATATAATGTTTGGCGGTTCCAAGTAATTTTCTAACAAAAAATATTGGTTTTTAACTTAAACAAGTGGTTACATTTCTTGCATTTACACACAGAAGTTTGATCTAAAAAGGAAGTTGGTTACAATGTTTCATGTTGTTTACAAACTTGGCAGACAGTCGGATATTTCCTTTACACACAGAAGTTTATCATTTTGATATAAGAAGAAAGCTTTAGTTACAATGTTTCCTGCTAAGAACTTGGCAGATTGCCCAGATATTTTCTTTTGACAGCTGAAAGTCTCTCCACTTGTTATATGAAAGAATCAGCAAACTGCATTGGAGATGTCAGGGGGGTTGAATCAAGATCACAATTTTAACGATTAATTGTGCAGCTCTAGCACGGTACTGTATTTGCGCAGCAATTTTTCAAACATGTTTTTTTTGGAAATAAACTGTTTCATACATTAAAAAAAACACTAAAGTTAGCACGATTTTTTTTTTTTTTTGGTAGATTAATAGATTGACTTGTGTAAAACCAGCTAGCCCATACATAGATCGACTATGGCTGGTCTCTGCATAATTGGTGTAATTTCAATTCATGTATTACCCGCTTAACCACTACGCAGTCCCTAAACATCCTTCCACTCCTATACATTGTGCCCACTGTCATACCCTCCACACTCCTCTCCTGTACACAGTGACCACTGTCATACTCTCCACACTCCTCTCCTGTACATAGTGCCCACTATTATACCCTCCACACTCCTCTCCTGTACATAGTGCCTGCTGTCATAGACTCCTCTTCTGTACATACTTCCCACTGTCACACCCTCCACACTCCTCTCCTATACATAGTGCCCACTATCATACCATCCCCATTCCTCTCTTGTACATACTGCCCACTGTCATACCCTCCACACTTCTCTCCTGTACATACTGCCCCATTATACCCTCCACACTTCTCACTGGTACATACTACCCTCTGTCATACCCCCACACTCCTCCTGTACATACTGCCCACTGTCATACTCTTCACACTCCTCTCCTGTACAAACTGCCCACTGTCATACCCTTCACACTCCTCTCCTGTACATAGTACCTGCTGTCATACACTTCTCTCCTGTACATACTGCCCACTGTCATACCCTCCACATTCCTCTCCTGTACATACTGCCCACTGTTATACCCTCCACACTCCTCTCCTATACATAGTGCCCACTATCATACCGTCCACACTCCTCTCCTGTACATACTGCCCACTGTCATACCCTCCACACTCCTCCCCTGTACATGGTGCCTGCTGTCATACACTTCTCTCCTGTACATACTGCCCACTGTTGTACCCTTCATGCTTCTCTCCTGTACATGATGCCCACTGTCATACCCTCCACACTTCTCTCCTGTACATTGTGCCTTTTGCCGTACCCTTTGCACTCTTCTCCTGTACATAGTGCCCAATGTTAGACCCTCCACATTCCTCTCACTCACCTGCACATACTTCCCACTTATATACCGTCCGTACTCCTCCCCTATGTCGCTTACCCACAAAAACAGTTCTTTAAAATTATACTGAATACCCTCAATGTTACCAGCTCTAGAATGGACACACTTTTGTTAGTTCAACTAAAGGAAATCTCAGTTCTCATATTTGTTCTGTTCCATTATTAGAACTTATTTAATTTTGTGATTACTACTGTGATGTACAGAGGAACATCGGGGATCTCAGCTACTCTAAATATAGCACTTGTGAAAAAAAGGGTCCCTGAAAATATTTTTTAAATGTTGGCAACTATGCACTTATGCACTGCCCAAGGGCCACTGGGTCAGTGGGCCCCATGAGAGGTTTCTGGGATCCTGGGATATTAAAGCGGTAGTAAACTTTCCTGACATTAGTACTTTTTAGAGGCCCTGGGGTAGGTTATGCCACAATGTACAAGTATGCACAGCATATTAGCACATTAGGGTACACTTAAATTTTCAGACTGGGCCCTCCATTGCTGCGCTGTAATTCTCACGCATTTATTTATTATTTATAAAAGGCCCCACCAAAATCCTCAGCACCAGGCCCATGATGTTCTTAATCTGGCCCTGGGAACAATGACGGTTCTCATCACAGGACAAAGAAATGTTGTCCCAGCTTTAATAGACAAACAAGAAAATGTTTACAAGAATTGTTGGTTAGAAAACCTACAATAGAGAATATTTTTCACAGATAGCTAAACTGACCATCTTTTCATGCACCCTTGGTGGAAACTAAAGACCAGGCCTGATGTGTACTCAGAAAGTTTAGAACAATGATAATACCTTTCTCACCAAACAAGATGTTTGAACTGGTTTCAAGTGGACACTGACGTTGGCTCTAGCTCAGGGGTGTCCAAACTTTTTTTCAAAGAGGGCCAGATTTGATGAAGTGAACATGCGTGAGGGCCAACTATTTTGCCTGACATTCTTTGAACCATTAAAATTCGGTCTAAGTGTGTTTGTCCAAACACTAAAACTCCCAACAAGAATTCTCTTGCCTTTGTGGCTGTGTGTGGTGAAGAGATGAGCTCGGGCATGTTATTTGGATATACTGTATACATTTATTTTATGGCCCAAATGAATCCCAGAGCGCTGCTCAGGACTAAGGATGAGCTTGGGCGTGTTATTTGGATATAATGTATTTATCGGCGTATAACACACACAAGCTTACCATTGCCAAATGCAGCCTTACATGTGCCATAAATGCAGCCTTACCATTGCCATCAGTGCAGCCTGATCGATGCCCATCTGCAACCTCGGAGGGCAGAGTATGGGGGGTGGGACAAGTGCTGACAGATTACAAACAGGAGAATCTCTTGTTTACTCTGTGGCCGCTTTAATACAAAGTCCCGCCTCCTATGATAGACAGAAGAGTCGTCCAATGGCATCCTAGGAGGCAAGACTTCCAATACAGACGCTGCCGAGTAAACAGGAGATTCTCTTCATGTAATCTGACAGCGCTCGTCCTGCCCCCTCCAAGGCAGCGCCGATAAATACAGTATATATCTTTTGTGGCCCTGGGGGCCACAAACAATATATATCCAAATCCCCAGGGGGGCCATATTAAATCAACAGGGGGGCCGCATTTGGCCCGTGGGCCAGACTTTGGACATGCCTGCTCTAGCTGAACTAAAAACAATGGCTGGTGTTGACTAAAAAAGAATCCCTAAGGAGAAATTGTTTACACAGCTGAGCTATTATCCTATCTTCATTAAGAGACAGTCCTTGTTAGAAGAAAGAAATATCTAAATATATATATATATTGTGACAGGGTACACGATTGTATGTACACCAGTGAGAGACTGGAAAGGTCAGCGTTCCCTGCCCTGGAAGGGGTTAAGCCTGGCCAACAGGAAAACCTCCTCTCTTTTCCCTATTATAGGGTGACCAGACATCCCCAGTTTCAGGGGACAGTCCCCTGATTGAGGACACTGTCCCCGGACCAAGTCTGTCCCTGGTTGTGTCCCCAGATTTAATTTAATAGGGGGCAGGAGCAATTTCAAAGACAATCAGTGCAGAATAAAAATAAAAATAAATTAGGGAAGGGGGATCAAGTTAAGCTGAGCTGCTGATTCACTGATGGGAAGGGGGATCAAGTTAAGCTGAGCTGCTGATTCACTGATGGGAAGAGGGATCAGGTTGAACTGAGCTGCTGATTCACTGATAGGAAGGGGGATCAAGTTAAGCTGAGCTGCTGATTCACTGATGGGAAGGGATATCGGGTTGAGCTGAGCTGCAGATTCACTGATGGGAAGGGGAATCAAGTTGAGCTGAGCTACTGATTTACTGATGGGAAGGGGAGTCAGGTTGAGCTGAGTTGCTGATTCACTGATGGAAAGGGAGATCAAGTTGAGCTGAGCTGCTGATTCACTGATGGGAAGGGAGATTTGGTTGGATTGAGCTGCTGATTCACTGATGGGATGGGGGGTCAGGTTGAGCTGAGTTGCAGAGTCACGGATGTGAAGGGGTCAGGTTGAGCCGAGTTGCTGATTCTCTTATGGTAGGGTGACCAGACATCCCCAGTTTCAGGGGACAGTCCCCTGATTGAGGACACTGTCCCCGGACCAAGTCTTTAATAGGGGGCAGGGGCAATTTCAAAGACAATCAGTGCAGAATAAAAATAAAAATAAATTAGAATTACACCCCCCCACTCCGCCGTGCCTACTACCATAGGGGGGTTGTATTTTTCCCATTATCTGTGCCCCTTTCTGATGATCATGTGCTGGTTGGAGTGGAGGGAATATTTCTTCAGCTTCGCTCGCATGTTCTTCTGCCTTGGCTCAAATCCTGGCCAGCCACCTGCCTGCTTATCTCCTTGCCTTCCCTGGCGGAGTGATCTTCCTCCGCTCCCCATCCAATAGTAGCCGGGGGCTGAAGAGTAAGACTTGAGAGGCCTTGAGGCGGGTGGCGACGGGCAGAGAGTCGCTGATTGTTGCCATTACTAGTAAAGAAAAAAATATGTCCCCGGATTTAATTTTAAAAATCTGGTCACCTTACCCTATTAATTAACAGTCACCTGGTAAGGAAGTGGGAAGTGAGAGCTCAGTGTGAGAGGCATGCTGAGCTGGACGGACAGGTTGGAAACTGTCTGCATTGGAGGAACAAGGTCTGTCACAGATAATTGTTATTTGGACTGTTATGCTGTTTGTTTTATACTGGAGGCTGGAATAGCCCCTCCAGTACATTGTAGTGAGGGACACTACTGTTAGTTAGCCTCCTAAATTGGAGTAGGCCATTTTGTTTTGTATTATTTTGAGTGCAATAAAGCCGTATTTATTCCTTACGGTCAGCGACTTTGCCGCATTACATTACCTGCTATTTCTGCGACTTTGTCAAGATATATATATATATATATATATATATATATATATATATATATATATGACACATGAATATGAGTTTAAATCGAAGTGTGATTATAAAAATATAAATTAACCTGTTGCACATATCCACATTAATAATTATTTTGCATTGATTGAGGGATATAACCTGTGCATGTTTATAGAAAACCTGTTTTTAAAAGATATACATTTTTATAAAGGAAGATAGAAGCATGTTATGTAGGAGTTAAAAATATACTAATTGTATTGTCGTATATAATATAAAGTAACCAGAGTGTGTATATATGTGTGTATGTATATAAATATATATATATGCTGTGTTTTTTTTTTTTTTAAATGCCCCACTTACTGTGTAATCCTTAATTTTGATTTATTTCCCCCGCGGTGGATGGCGCCTGTATAGCCCGTCACGGCTTCCAAAAATATCCGATTTAGGACTCGGGTATTTCCGGCGCTATGCGGCGCCTGCGCACAGACCTAGGAGCTGACTGCGCAGGCGCCGTATTTCTCCAAGTCCTATTTCTCTTAGAAATACAGACGTCACCACGCTCTCAGCTGATCGGCTCAGTAGTCGCAAGATTCGATCCGACGGCGAAGCACCGAGCATCTGTTTCGATATTCTTTTGTCATTCGATACACAGTGCCGAATTCTGTTTTAATGCTAGAAGTGCCCTGTTTATGGCCATAGCTTGTATTTGATGTCAGTTAGTTTGGAATAAATCCTTTGTTTTTAACAAACTGCACAATGGAATCCTTCTTTTCTTAATTCACATACCACTGGTCTTCCTGCCTTGGATACACCATCCTTCCTGGAGTTCCGGATGTCATTCCTTCCCTTGATGAGAGTTTTCACCTGAAGTGCTGACAATCCTGCATCGCAACTTGGAGGATCATATTCGACCATCCAACCAGGAGAGACACCATAGTGTGTGCAATGCCCCAAAGACCCGTCAGGGTCCAACCATCTGGTAAGCGGCCACCTGTTTATTAAATCATTGACCAGCTTTACCTTCAGACAAATATAATGCCGAAGTAACATGGATGTATGAATTCAGAATTGAACCTTCATCTTGAATTTTTCCTTGTTGGAACTTTCTTTTTCACTTAATGTTTATTCATTTTAATGCATCCTATTTGCTCCTAAATTAGTAGCGCACCTTATTTCTGTTACACATTTGCTCTAGGAACCCACTATTGGTTTCTTTTTTGGTGCAGCACTATATACATATTTTTATATATTTTTTTTCACTGTTTGTTTCAATTGTGTTTTTTTTTTTGGTTCACTATCTTTTACCTGTTACAGGTGTGGGATTAGCGCGGATTGTCTTGCCTTACATGGTGGAGGAAGCGCCCATGTAGGGATGACTCAGGACTGACTCCGATGGGGAGGGGCACACTAGCACAATGCATGAGGACATATTCTTATCCCATGAAGATCCATAGAAAACCACTGCAACCATTTTAACTTTGGTCACTTGCAAGTAGGACATTTTGGAATTGGTAATTATGCCATTTTTGATTTTATCTTGAATCTATTGTTGTTTCAAAAATATTGAAGTATTGAATATCTTGCAATGATGATTTGTTCTCATGATCAATAACTGGTAGATTTTTCCTTAGGCCTCGTACACACGAGGCAATCTATTTGTTCAAATCGGTCGGACCGACTAATTTGAACAAATCTGTCTGATAGGATTTTGGTTTGCTCGCGTGTACACATGAGCAAACCAAAATCCCCGCCAGCAGACGGCGCGCTGACGTGTCGGTGACGTGGCGGTGACGTGGCGGTGACGTTGACGCCGCCACGTCACCGCACCAGGAAGTAAAACACTTCCGCGCATGCGCCGAATCCATTCGGCGGCGGTGCGGGGCGACATGTCTGCTGGTAAGTGTACTAACCAGCAGACATGTCGGGCGGACGGATTCCCACCCGATAGATTTCAAAGCATGCTTTGAAATCTGTCGGGTGGCCAAATCCGTCGGCTCGGCCGTACACACGATCGAATCTGTCTGCTGGGACGGTCTAGCAGACCGTTTCCAGCAGACAGATTTGATCGTGTGTACGAGGCCTTAAAGAGTACAATTTATAATTATATTTTTCTTTTTACATAGTTCCAATTTTATTGACAAAACAAACGTCCAATATATTTCACATTGTTAACCACTTACTTACCTGCCGTATAGTAACGGTTGGACATGTGAAATAGACGCTTTTGTTTCATTGTCATTTACATAAAGTTATTGAAACTATATTGAGAACTTACCATGACACACATATCAAATGTACTGCATGCCCATTTTGGGGGTATTTTATTGATTTTTAAGTCATTCATACATGAATTGGTATTTTAATTTCATGTAAATATTCATATTTCTCCCTCGTCTTCCAGGACGGCACCCTGAGAGTAGACTGGCTCACCTGACAGGAAACACAATCAAAATGAGGTTTAAAAGGCCCCACCCCTCCCGTGTGCCTCAGTTCTGATTGTGTTTCCCTTTCAGCGAAACGTTTGTTTTTTTCCTTGTGACCTAAGGCCTGGGGCTGGTGGTCCCCCCCCCCCCGGAGCCCGGACTGCAGGTACTGGGTGCCGTTGGGTCCGGTGTAGCTTGCTACCCCCCCGGGGGGTTTCCCCTTCGTCTTAGTCCAGGGGGGAACAGGAGAAGACACAGACTCCCCTGGACGCCGGAGCCTCCTAGGAGGGCAGGGCTCTCCAGTGCTCCGAAGAGGCCACATCCTCTCTCCCCCCGCCTGGTTCCCTACCTTGGAGGTTGGGCTAAGGCTTCCCCCTTCCTGCTGGCTCCGTCCATGGGTTTGCTGGACCGCATGGCGGGTAGTTAGGCGCCGCTCCGAGCGGCGCCAGGAGCATCCGGGCGCCTGTTGATGACGCGCACGGCGCCGTGACGTAATTCCGCTCCCGCGCGGCAAGATGGCGGCCCCCACCGGACAAACGCTGCAGGCAATCGGGGCGCACTATAAAGCAGCCAGGGAGATAGAGGGGCCTGGCGGCCTCAGAGCGTGTTCATGGAAGCCCTTTTCTTGGCACAAGACGCTACTATGGAGGAGGACCGTCTGTTTCCCATGGCTGCAGAGGAAACCACCAAGGGTGAGTCCTTCCTTTTACTTAGGGGGGTTTTTGGCTCCCAAACAACCTACCCCCTCCCCTAAATCCTGGAGGTTGAGGGCTAATGGGCATATGTTTCTCCCTGATATGTTTAGGTGAAGACCCTGTTGCCCAGGTGGAGTCCAGCAGAGTGGCTAAGCCTCCTAAGCGTGTTAGGAAGTGTGGCAATTGTAGTGACAAATTACCAGCTGAGCATAACAAGCCATTCTGTTCTAAGTGCATCTGTAAACTAACAGGGAAGGAGACCTCACAGATTATGAAGCAATTTCTCTCGGTTCAGACCGAAATGCTATCCACCCTAAAGGAGTTTCAATCTTCCCTAAATAAGAGAGACATTGATTCTCCGGTTCCGGTCCCCTCCTCCCAGGAATCCTCTTCTGCCTCTCGTCCGTTTGTACCCCTACAGGCTCGTAGAGTGTACCCCTCGGATTCTGAGGAGTCTGAGTTGACCTTGCATAGTGAAACCCTGGTTGACAGCCAGGCGGAGGAGGAGGAAGAGGAGGAGGAGGATGCCAGGACAGGAAAATACATGTTTCCTGCTGATGATATGGAGGGCCTTCTAGCAGCTGTTTATGCTACCGAACATATTCAAGAACCAGCAGAGCTGGTCTCAGCTTAGGACAGGATGTACATGGGTTTAATAAAACCTCAAACCAAGACCATTCCTGTCCATCAGTCACTAAAGGACATTATCCTCAGGGAGTGGGCAGAACCCGAAAAAAGCTTACCAAGTTTCAAAACTTGGAAACGCTGCTGTCCCTTTAAGGCGGAGGTAGTAGACACCTTTTTTAAGGTCCCTAAGCTTGATGCCCCCTTGGCTCAGGTCTCCAGACAGTCAGACCTTTCCTTTGAGGACACAGGCAGTTTAAAGGATGCCATGGATAGGTGTACCGACACTTCTCTCCGTAGAGCATGGGAAGCCAATGCAGCCGCCCTTGGTCCTGCATTGGCCTCAGCCTGCGTGGCAAGAAATGCCGACGCCTGGACTTCCAGGCTTCTAGACCATCTCCCCAGTTCTTCCAAGACAAAGGAGATACGAGATTCCCTCCAGCTTATTAGCGGGGCAGTGGCCTACTTGGCAGACGCGGCGGTGGAAACCGTTCGCGCCTCAGCCAAGACCGGGGCCCTTATTAATGCCTCTAGGAGGGCCGTCTGGCTAAAAACCTGGGTGATCTTGCCTCTAAACGCCGCTTATGTGCACTCCCCTTCAAGGGTTCCCTCTTGTTTGGAGATGCCTTAGATCAGGCTTTGTCCAGGTCTTCTGAGAAGGGGAATAAATTACCTTCAAAACCCAGGCAGAGTAGGAAGCGGTCCTTTCGTCCCAGCCAAAGAAAGATTCCGGCCCCGGACAAAAGACCGTCCACCAGCCGACGTTGGACCTTTGGTAAAGATAGACCAAAGGGGGATCCTTTTTTCCAGTCCCAAGCCATCCGGAAAGGACACCAAGTGACGGGAAGGTGGGGGGCAGGCTCTCCAGGTTTCTTCCTGCCTGGGAGAGCATAACCCAGAGTCCCCATGTCCTGCAGATAATCAGGGAGGGTTACCATTTAGAGTTCAGAGAGCTTCCCCCCCCGACCTTTCTCATCACTCACCTCCCAGAGGACTCCAGCAAGGCCGTAGGCCTCTCCCAGAATATTGCAAATCTGGCAGAACAGGGGGTCATAATCCCAGTCCCACCAGACCAACAAGGTCAGGGAGTATACTCCCACATTTTTGTGGTTCCCAAGCCGGACGGCAAGTTCAGATTGATAATCAATCTGAGACCCCTGAACTCCCATCTCCTCTACAAAAGATTCCGGATGGAGAGTGTTCACAGCCTCAGGGGTCTTTTGTTAGAAGGCGTCTTTATGGCGACCATAGATTTGAGGGACGCCTACCTGCATGTCCCGATTTTTTCAGTACATCAGAGGTTTCTGAGATTTGCCCTCGCCTCCGCACAGGGAATTCAGCACTGGCAATTTGCTGCCCTCCCCTTTGGTCTGGCCTCCAGCCCAAGGGTGTTTACGAAGGTCCTGGCGGAGGTAACGGCTCATCTACATCTGAAGGGGGTCTCCCTCGTCCCCTATCTAGACGACCTTCTGCTCTTCAGCCCAAGTCAGGATCAGCTCCTTTCGGACCTGACCGTCGTCATGACCACTCTGGAGTCGCTTGGTTGGATAATCAACAAGCAAAAGTCCTCCCTTCTGCCGGAACAGCGGAAGGCATACCTGGGGGTTATCATAGATTCCCGAGAAAAGAAGCTTTTTCTTCCCCAAGAGAAGTTCCAGAAGCTTGTGACGACGATCGGGTCTTTAGTGGCTACAGAAAAGCCCTCCCTCAGAGAGATCATGAAGCTGTTGGGTCGGATGACCGCTTGCATTCCGGCGGTCCCCTGGGCCCAACTACACCCAAGACCACTTCAGAGGTTCCTCCTCTCCGCCTGGAACGGAAAGGAAGACACTCTCGATTCCCGGGTCAGGGTCCCGATCCTAGTCAAGGACTCCCTAGATTGGTGGCTTTACCACCAAAACCTCCTGAAGGGCCGTCCGTGGAGTCAGACCAATCCAGTGAAGGTCACTACGGATGCCAGTGCTTGGGGTTGGGGAGCCCATGTACAAGAACTGCGGGCTCAGGGATCCTGGGATCCCCATCAAAGGCGGACCTCCTCCAACTATCGAGAATTACTGGCAGTGGGAGAAGCTCTGAGGGCATTCAAAGAGAGAATTCAGGGCAAGGATGTCCTGGTCCTTTCCGACAATGCTACAACAGTCGCCTTTCTCAACAGACAGGGAGGCACCAGGTCCCAATCTCTCCTGACACTCTCCCTGGAGATCCTGGGTTGGGCGGAACAGAGAGTACCCTCTATTCTGGCAATCCACATAAGGGGAGCCACCAATCTGGAGGCCGACTTTCTGAGTCATCGACCCATTTTTCAGGGGGAGTGGGAATTGTGCCAGGAAACCTTCGACTGGGTTTGACGGCGGTTCGGGGTTCCGGAGATAGATCTTTTTTCCTGCAGGGAAAACAGAAAAGTGAACAGATTCTTTTCCCTTTTGCAGGGACGGGGTTCTCAGGGGGTGGATGCGCTAGCCCAGGCCTGGGATTTCCGTCTGGCTTACGCTTTTCCCCCGCTGAATCTGATCCCAAGGGTCTTACAAAAGCTGGCCTCCGCGGAGACCAAATTAATCCTAATCACTCCTTGGTGGCCCCGGAGATCCTGGTTTCCCATTCTGAAGCTCTGGTCTCTAGCTCCCCCGCTTCCCCTTCCTCTCCGAGCGGATCTCCTGTGGCAAGGGCCGATCTCTCATTCGAACCCAGGGTTCTTTCAGCCTGACGGCATGGCTCTTGAGAGGATGGATTAGGCAGGCTATCTCCTTGTCCTACACACAGGCAGGTAGGCCCCTTCCTATTATTAAGGCTCATTCCACGTGTTCTCTGGCAACCTCCTGGGCAGAAAGGGCAGGAGCTTCCATAGAGCAGATCTGTAGAGCGGCAACCTGGTCCAGCCGGAATACGTTCATCAGACATTATAGAGTCAAACTGCTGTCTCCTCAAGACCTGATGTTTGGTAGGAAGGTCTTACAGACGGTGGTCCCGCCCTAAGGTAGGCCTGAAGATTACTTGCTTTTCTCTCAGGGTGCCGTCCTGGAAGACGAGGGAGAAATTACCAGTTACTTACCGCTAGCTGGATTTCTAAGAAGTCTTACAGGACGGCAGGTCTACTTCCCTCCCTTTTACTTCTATCTAAATTCCTCCTTTTTCTTAGTTTCTGTCTATACCGTGTTCTAAAGAGCGGTTACTTATCTTAAACTGAGGCACACGGGAGGGGTGGGGCCTTTTAAACCTCATTTTGATTGTGTTTCCTGTCAGGTGAGCCAGTCTACTCTCAGGCCGTGTACACACGGCAGAGAACCTCGACGGGCAGAACACATCGTTCCGCCCGTCGAGGTTCCCTGCCGGCCGTCAAAATCGGCGACCCGCCCGTCGGGAATGGCAACCAGCCATTCTTCCAGGCGGGCCGTCGAGCAAATAGAGAGCGTGCTCTCTATTTCTGCTCGACGGGCTTCCCGACGGGAAGCTCGCCGAGAGCGTACACACGGCCGAGGTCCTCGCTGGAATGCAGCTTCCAGCGAGGTTCTCGCTGGTTTCCAGCGAGAACCTCGGTCGTGTGTACGCCGCCTCAGTGTGCCGTCCTGTAAGACTTCGTAGAAATCCAGCTACCGGTAAGTAACTGGTAATTTTTTGTCAACCAATAAATTAGCTATTTTGTATGATCACACGTCTCCGTGAATAAGTTTCATATCATAGACTATGTCATATAGATTGACTTGTATTTAAAAATATCTTCATAAAAAAAAGAATTCAAAATAAATAAGTGTGGGTAAAAATGACCTTAAGACCCCTTTCACACTGAAGCGTTTTTACAGCGTTTTAGTGTTAAAAATAGTGCTCTTAAAACGCTCATAAAACGCTCTCCATGCATCTCAATGGACCCTTTCACACTGAGTCCTGCAAGCAGCATCTTTGGAGCAGCTTTTGAGCGCTGAGAAAAAAGCTCCAAAAACGCCCCTCTCTATTGAAATGAATTGAAAAGCGCTGTAAAAACGCCTTGCAATTTCACACCGAGGCACTGCAAAAACGCCCTAAAACTTTAGGGGCTTAGCGGTGCTTTACCAGCACATTGGGATTGCAGATAAGGCGCTGTAATAACGCTGTAATAATGCTCGAAAAACACCCAGTGTGAAAGGGGCCTAAAAAAGCACAACATTATACAGTACAAGCTGTACACTCACTACTTTACATTGTAGCAAAGTGACATTTCTTCAGTGTTGTCACATGGAAAGACAAAATAATTTTTTTACAAAAATGTGAGGGGTGTACTCACTTTTGTGAGATACTGTACATGGCTACCTTGGTTCAAGCTGCAACATTGTTACTATGTAAAAATATCCATACCAGGAATTCTGCTTGAATGAATGACCTATATAGCGCGGCACATGCGAACTGAATCGCCTCTGGGCGCTTGTTGTTCCTGTCTCCTTTGATATCAAAAGAGAGTCTTGATCTTTAACCACTTGACCGCCGATATATGTCAGCAGAATGGCACGGCTGGGCACAGGCACGTACCTGTACGTTGCCCTTTAACCACTTGAGACCCGCGCTATTGACAAAAGAGGTCAACAGCGCGGCTCTCAAGTGCCAAGTGGACGTCTTTGGACGTCATTTAAAGTTCATTACCCACTTTAACACTGTAAACACAGAGCTCCACGTGCTGTCAGAGGAGACAGATCTATGTCCCTTGTACATAGGGACACGGCATCAGTCACCTCCCCCAGTCACCCCCCTCCCCCACACAGTTAGAACACACCCAGGATACACACTAAACCCCTTCCTCACCCCCTAGTGTTAACCCCTTCACTGCCAGTCACATTTATACAGTAATTAGTGCATTTTTATAGCACTGATCGCTGTATAAATGTGAATGGTCCAAAATTTGTGTCAAAAGTGTCCGATGTGTCCGCCGTAATATCGCAGTCCCAATAAAAATCGCAGATCGCCGCCATTACTAGTAAAAAAATAAAAAAAATAAAAAAAAAAACAGTTAAAAAAAATATAATTCTGTCCCCTATTTTGTAGGCGCTATAACTTTTGTGCGAACCAGACGATTTTACAAAAATACGTCAAAAAATACTTATCGGCCTTAACTGAGAAAAAAAAAAATTGGGATATTTATTATAGCAACAAGTAAAAAAAATATATATATTTTTTAAATTGTCGCTATTTTTTTGTTTATAGCGCAAAAAATAAAAACCGCAGAGATGATCAAATACCACCAAAAGAAAGCTCTGTTTGTGGGGAAAAAAAGGACGTCAATTTTGTTTGGGGGCCACGTCGCACGACCATGCAAATGTCAGTTAAAATGACACAGTGCCGGAAGCTGAAATTTCTCCTGGGCATGAAGGGGGTTTATGTGCCCAGTAAGCAAGTGGTTAAGTGCCCAGCCGTGGGTCACGTGCACACCACCGGGGGCGTGCTGAAGCTCCATGACCACGCTCTTGGGACCCGATCGACGCCTGTGTCCCGCGATCGGTCACAGGAGCTGAAGAACGGGGAGAGGTGAGTGTAAACACACCTTCCCTGTTCTTCTCTGTGGCTTGTCACTGATCGTCTGTTCCCTGATATAGGGAACGACGATCAGTGACGTCATACGTCCAGCCACGCCCCCTACAGTAAGAAACACACAATAGGACACACTTAACCCCTACAGCGCCCCCTTCACTGCCATTGTCATTTTCACAGTAATCAGTGCATTTTTATAGCACTTTTCGCTGTGAAAATGACAATGGTCCCAAAAATGTGTCCGATATGTCCACCATAATGTCGCAGTCACGGGAAAAAAACGCTGATCGCCGCCATTACAAGTTAAAAAAAAAAATTATAAAAATGCCATAAACCTATCCCCGCTATGGGCCAGATTCACGTATATCTGCGCATTATTGGACCGGTGTAGCGCACCGCCTTTACGTTAGACTGGCGCAATGTAGTGGCGCAATCACCCTATTCTCGTCGGTTTTGCGCAGAAATTAGCGCCTGCGCAACGTTATTTCAGAGGCGCAAGGAGGAGTAATACAAATTGGGAAGGACGTGGGCGTGTTGCATTGAAATGAGCCGTGACCCCATGCAAATGAAGGGCCGGCCGGCTCGCGCATGCGCGCTTGAAGCAGACCATGGTCAGCACCTCTGTGCCCATGCTCACAACTCTGGAACGGCGCAATCGGTGAAATTGGAAGTGGACCCGGGCAAATTAGTGAACTACGCAGACGGCATAAATAGACAGACACAAACACACTGCCATTGCAAAAGTACATCCCTTTGTATCCCTCCCTATACAGCAAGGTGCTTTTGTTCTGTTGTTTGTTCGTGTTGTGGTTTGTCTTTGTGATATTTGTGGACTGTGTGATCTTGTGTTTGTTAGAAGATATTTGTAAGTGATTTTTGGTGACTGCTTGTGAGACTTTTTGGTTGATAGATTTTTGTTTGTTTGTTTTCTTGCTTGATTTTACCTGCTTGTTTTTGTGAGTGATTTTTGCTGACTGGTTTTGTGAGTGATTTTTGCTGATTGTTTGGGAGAGAGTTTTTGTATGACTGAGAGGAAGTTAAATTTTACTTTGGGGGAGAAACAAATTCTTGCCCGGGCCATTTCCCAATATGGGCGTTTCCTCCACGGCCCGGAGAGTGCCAACACCATCCCGGCCAGGAGGCGTGATATCTTGCAGAACATTACTGACAAGGTGAATGCATCGGGGGGGGGGGGGGGGGGGGAGACCCGGATACGGTCGGGGATTGAAAAGAAGATCAATGATCTCCGGCGTCTGGTAAGAAAGAAGCTGGCCAAAATGGTAGCCCGTGCCAGGGGCACAGGAGGGGGCCCACCATGCCCTGTTAGGCTGACAGCGGAGGAGCGTGCGGTGGCCAACACCTTTCATAGACAACAGGTGGAGGGCCTGCCCGGCTATGACTCAAGTCATGAAGGCGTAATGCCAGGTAAGGTTTTTTTTTCCCTATCAGGTGTGTAGCATGTGTGGGGGAGGGGGTGAAAGGGAATATGTGGCAAGTGTGTGGATCCTCCAACCTGTGAATGTTTTGTGTCATCCACAGATGAGCAGGAGGGTGCTGGGTCATCTGGTCTGACTGCACCATCCCCGGGACACCAGCCTGCTGAGGACCCCCCGACAAGGCCGGAGGAGGTTGAGGAGGAGGAGGAGGAGTTGGAGGAGAAGGATGTCATGTCAGCCAGTGGCTTGCTGTTTTTGGAGGAGTCTTCCTCTCTGGCTGGCAGCAGCCAGCCCTCCATAAGGGCTAGCCCCTCCCACTCCTCCCCCAACAGGGCTCCTCTCCCAAGGGCCTCCCCTTCTCCCGGCCACAAGCCTCAGCTGGAGGCAGGAAGTCATCCCAGAAGACCAGGGGGGTGGCCGAGCTTCTGCCCGCCAACCTGAGAAGGGACCAGGCCCTTCAGACCTGCCATCTGGGACAGGTCAGCCAGACTTTGGGGCGGATGGAGGAGAGCCTGTCCTCCATAAAGGATACGCTTGGGGACCTGGACTGCCACTCCCGGGCTCTTACAAACTGCCTAAATGCACTGCAGACTACAACAGCAGATGTTGGGCAGGATGTGAGGGCCCTCACCCAGGCTATCCAGGCCAACACGGCAACACTAGGTGCTGGCCTAAACAGAATTGCCGTGGCCTTGGAGGGCAGGCCGCCACCGCCAGGTGGGCAGAGACCAGGGGCTGCTCCTCCTTCCCCGGATTACCCCCCCCCATGAGTCTCCCCTGAGGAGCCGTGGCCGTGGGCGCCCCAGGCATGGCTCAAGCCAACGGCATTAATTTGTTTCCCCCCCTTTTTTTTTTTTTTGCTGGAAATTTATTTTTTATTTTTTTGGAAATGTGGGGGTGATATTCCTGTCGGCAAAGGGGTGTCACCCTCAGTTTTGGTGGAGAAGGGTTCCCCAGGACCAGGGAGAAGTGATTCCCAGGTCCGTGTGAATGGTGTATGAATGTACAGTGACATAATTGGAGCCGTGGCGTGGCGTTGCTGCTCACAAGTCCTGCATGGTGGACTGGTGCCAATCCAATTTGATGAGGATGTGATGTGTCCACAGTGGTGTGCATGCATGCATTCTCATTGTGCCATGATTAATGTGTGTGTTTAACGTGCAAAGATGCCTAATGTGAGCTGGCTCCTGGCTGCTCTTCCCTCAGAAGACGGGGTAACCTCGGTTAGGGGGGGATTGTCTGGTTCAGGGGTCAGGTCATCACGTATGTCATCTGCAGGCCCTTTCTCAATGCGAAGTTGTGCAGAATGCAACATGCACCGATGATGTGGCACACAACGTTTGGGGAATACAACAGGGTCCCCCCAGACTTATCCAGGCATCGGAAACGTGACTTCAGGAGGCCAAAGTTGCGCTCCACCACTGCACGTGTTTGGGCGTGGGCTTCATTGTATCTTTCTTCTCCTGGGGTTTGGGGGTTCCGGATAGGAGTCATGAGATGGGGTCCCAGTGGATATGCAGAGTCACCTGTAAGGGAAAAGACAGGAGGATGTTAGTCATGCATGTGCCACTTGTGATGTGTGCATCATGGGAGGGGATAGTCATGCCTGCCACCCATGTCACTCACCAACCAGCCAGGTGGCCCCATACACGTTCTGATCGAATTCCATTGGGATGTGGCATTGATTGTAGATGTAGCTGTCATGGCTGGACCCTGGGTGTTTGGCACGGACGTGCCATATGAGGCCTTGGGCATCGACTATCACCTGTACGTTGATGGAATGCCAATGCTTCCGATTGCGGTACATGTGCTCTGTCTCATGGGGGGGCTGGAGTGCCACATGTGTGCAATCAATGGCCCCCACGGTGCGTGGGAATCTGGCAATTCTGTAGAAATCTGTCATTGCCTTCAGCCGCAGGTCCTCAGTGGTGGGTTTGATGATTAGGTTGGCCATGTGTCTGAGGATTGCAGGGACAACCTGGTGCACACATCTGCTCATGGAGGATTGTGACATCCCAGCCACCACTCCACTTGTACGCTGGCAAGGAAATGGAGTGTTGCCAGGACCTTGACCAGTGGCTGCACTGCATGTGAGCACACCGCTGGGCTGGTGATGTCCTCCTGCAAGGTTGTGGTTAATTCCAGGATGGCATGAGGGCTGAATCTGAAGATGCGAAACACCTCAGAATCACTCATGCCAAAGAGGTCTATGCGGGTGCGGTATATCCTCTCCCGTGCCCTCCTCCGTGCCCTCCTCCTTCTTCGTTCGTCTAAAGTCAGTAGTATAGCTACAGTGGTTGACCGCGATATTGTGTCAATCTCGCTCCCTTTCTCGGCGAGATTGAGCACTTGCGAGCCCCATCGCGGGAGCCAGCGCCGAGCTGGCTTGCCGCGATGGAGACAAAGCCGTCATAGAAGCGACGGGGATCCGACGCGGATTCCCGCCAATTCTACACGTGGGCGGAGTTTGTTATGAATCCTGAGAAGGAAGTCCCCGCCGGATTTTAAATAAAAATCCGGCATGGGTTCCCCCCTCAGGAGCATAACAGGCCCTTAGGTCTGGTATGGGTTGTAAGGAGACCCCCCTACGCCGAAAAAAAGGCGTGGGGGTCCCCCCACAATCCATACCAGACCCGTATCCAAAGCACGCCGGCCGGCCGGTCAGGAGGGGAGTGGGGGGCGAGCGAGCGCCCCCCCCTCCTGAGCCGTACCGGGCAGCATGCCCTCAACATGGGGGGGTCAGGTGCTCTGGGGCAGGGGGCGCACTGCAGCCCCCCACCCCAGAGCACCCTGTCCCCATGTTGATGAGGACAGGGCCCCTTCCCGACAACCCTGGCCATTGGTTGTCGGGGTATGCGGGCGGGAGGCTTATCGGAATCTGGAAGCCCCCTTTAATAAGGGGGCCCCCAGATACCGGCCCCCCACCCTAAGTGAATGAGTATGGGGTACATTGTACCTTGAGTCAGTTGAGTCGAGGCAGCTGGATTAGCTACAGGAGCTCACACGGCACACGTCTCCTAGGAGTAGGAGCGTGCGAGCTATAGCTCCAGGCAGGCGTAGCTAGCAGGTAGTCAGGGTTCCCCTGTCCAGCCAGCCGCATCTTACCTGGATCCCGGATCTCCTCCACATCTACCTCCAGCCGCCTCCAGCACTCCTCCCCCCCCCCCCTCTTTGGAGCATCTGAGCCATCTGAGCCGTCACACAGCCTTCACACAGGTAATCCAGCCTGTCCCCCCCAGGATCAAGGACGGCCGTCCTTTTCAGGATAACCGCCCAAACCAGACCTGGAAATTTAGCTCCTCTCACCCAGGCCGCAATCGAGGTCCCCCCAGCCCGTACACACATCCCCCCGCTCTCTCCCTGGCCGTTTTCGCCGGTCCACGCCAGCCACGCTAGGTCCGCGGGAGCCGCGGCTTAGGAAAGTCCGCGGCTTCAATTGCGGCCTAGCGGCGCATGGCCTCAGCATTTGGCATCGCCCCGGGGCTTCCACCATAGACCGCACTCAAGCTACCCCCAACCCGTCCCCACATCCCTGCCACTGTACCCTGACTGTTCTCGCCGATCCGCACCAGCCACGCTAGGTCCGCGGGAGCCGCGGCTTAGGAAAGTCCGCGGCTTCAACTGCGGCCTAGCGGCGCACGGCTACAGCAAGCTATAGTGCCTTAGTGCTTTCGCCCAACTCACCCCCCCTACCCACAGGTGTCCCCATCCACCTCCCTAGCAGCCAACTACCCCCTCTCTGGGGTTATTTGCACCAAATTGGTGGCCCAGCTTGGTACACCCCCCAAGCAGGAACTACTCCCTTCACATCATCCCCTCACCAGATCATTAGATTTGATCCAGGGTCTCAACCGATCGCCTCTGAGGGATCAGGAAGGAATTTTTTTCCCTGCCCAGCAGATTGGCTTAGCTGAACCAGGGTTTTTTTGCCTTCCTCTGGACCAAATAAAAATATCCAGGAGAAAGGATTCAAGGAATCTACTCCCCACCGCCACCTTGACCTCCCCCCCCCCCCCCCCCCTCGGCGGATTATGGCCGTCTGGCAATATTCGGCAGAAACCATCTGGGGCCTGAGGCAATTTGCCACGAAGCTACCAGCCGTCACCAAAAAGGCCCTGAGATCAGAGCAACTCTTGAGGATCGATCGTCGATCATCAGGAAAAAAATTTAGCGACCCACCCCAAGCAAAGCACATATCATGTGCTTTGATCAATACAAGATCGGCAGTAAGGCACCGATTAGAAATCCATGATTTCATTCTACAGAACAACTTAGACTGTCTTTTTATTACAGAAAGCTGGCTTACAGCCGACTGTAACACCATTCTTGGAGAATTGGTGCCAGAACACTACCGGATTATCACTGAAAACAGAATAGGGCAAAGAGGCGGAGGACTGGCGGTGATTCATAAGACGCATCTTGTGATCTCTAAACCAGCCCTTCAGCACTCGCTTCCATTTATGGAAACCCTTACTCTGCAACTGCAAACAAACCCCCAGGAGACCGTCCGTATTCTGCTCTGCTATAGGCCACCAGGGCCTAAATCGCAGTTTTTACCCCCATGGTCAGAGTTCATCTCCACTTACGCCATAACCAGCAAACACCTTTTTGCTGCTCGGAGATTTCAATCTCTGGGCCAACTCCTCACAAGACCCCGTGGCCGACGCCTGTATCGACCATCTGGAAGGATTAGGCCTTCAGCAACTAGTACATGAGCCCACACATACTTCAGGTCACACACTCGATCTTATCTTCGGACAAAATCTGAAGGTAAGTATTTTGGAAAATGAACCATTGCCATGGACGGATCACCATGCAATTAAATTCATAATTTCCAATACGGCCCTATTGATAAAAACACCCAAGCCAGTGACAACACACTGGTCTAGATCTCAGAAGAAGCTCCATTCAGAACTCTTCAAATCTACCTTGGAAAATAAGATTAAAACAATGCAACCAAGACAAACGGCCGCAGATATTCTGGATGCCATAAATACAGCCCTACTACAGTCAGCCGACTTAGTAGCGCCAGAACACAAAGTCCTTACCTGGAAAAACAAGGCAAGCTGGTTCAACAACCAGCTATCGCTACTGAAGCAAGAGCGTAGAAGGGCAGAAGCCGCCTGGAAAAGAAACGATTCCGAAACGAACCTCGCCCTCTACAAAGCAGCAACTAGAAGATACCACATAGAAATCTTCAAAGCCAAGAAAAACTATTTTTCCATGGCTATTAACAGCGCTTTAAACCGCCCCCGGGATCTCTTTAAGCTGGTCTCACAGACCATGAATCCACACTGTCTTGAAGCCCCCAACACAGACACCCAAGAATTTTGCAATGAATTGTCGGATTTCTTCATCAATAAAATTGAGGGAATCCGGGAAAGCATTTCGCAAAACAACACTCCTGAGCTACCACACAGTACCCAGAGGAATACACTACAACCAACAAAGTTCACTTTGGAACCCATTTCCATCTAGGACACAGAAAATATAATCGACGCACTGCGTAACAGCACTTCGCCTAATGATATCATTCCCACTAAGCTACTAAAGGAATGTGCCAAGATCCTGGCGCCTCCCATTACGCAGCTTATAAACCAGTCATTTAAGGAAGGCACAGTGCCCTCCCTGCTGAAAGAGGGCACAATCCAGCCCATCTTGAAGAAACCTACCCTGGATCCCAAGGACCCAAATCACCGCCGTCCCATAACAATGCTAAACGTTTTCTCCAAGGTAATGGAGAAAGTGGTGGTACAACAGCTGCAACAGCATCTAGATACCCACAACTTACTTGATCCACTGCAATCGGGTTTCCGTCCCGGACACGGGACGGAAACAGCACTGCTCAAAATATGGGACGACGTTCTGGAGGCCGCAGACGAAGGAGAATCTTGTCTCCTGGTTCTGCTGGACCTAAGCGCAGCCTTTGACACCGTAGATCACAAACTGCTACTGACTCGGCTGACTGAGGTAGCCGGAGTCACAGAGAGTGATTTACCATGGTTCTCCTCTTTTTTGGGAAACCGATCTCAAACGGTGAAATTGGGACCGTTCATTTCAGGAAAACGCACATTGTCATGTGGAGTCCCCCAAGGCTCACCTCTATCACCGGTGCTCTTCAACATCTATCTTCGACCTATCTTTGAAGTCATCAGTAGTCAACAACTACTTTATCACTCATATGCAGACGATACGCAACTGTATTTTCGCATCTGCAATAGAAAGGATCGTCATCTCAGCTTAGAGAATTGTCTCTCTTCAATAGAAAAGTGGATGACTAGGAGTTATCTCAAACTCAACAATTCTAAAACAGAACTTCTTCTGTTTCAGGCCAATCGCAAGAGTCAACTCACAACAACCTGGACACCTCCGCCCATTCTGGGCCAGATCATCTCCCCTAGCGCCAAAGTCAAAAGTCTTGGGATCATATTTGACACCCACATGACTATGGACGCACAAATAGGGTCAGTAGTCAGCGGATCTCACCATCTGCTGCGCCTACTCCGTAGACTGATCCCATTTATTCCCAAAGAAGATGTGCCAGTCGTGGTGGGAACAATTGTTAACTCCAGACTGGACTATGCAAATGCTCTCTACCTCGGACTCCCAAAGTACCAAATCGCTCGTCTGCAAGTCGTACAAAATACGGCCGTCAGACTGGTGACTGGGAAAAAACCCTGGGAATCAATCTCACCGTCGCTGAGATTCCTTCACTGGTTGCCGGTAAAAGACAGAATTGCTTTTAAAGCGCTCTGTCTGACCCATAAATGCATCCATGGAAAAGCCCCGCAATATCTTTGCGATAAAATAGAACCCCACAACCCCAATCGCGCTCTGCGATCCACCGACCAAAATTTGGTCAAAGTACCCAAAGCCAGATTCAAGTCCAAAGGTGAAAGAAGGTTTGCTGTCCAGGGTCCCAGACTTTGGAACGCTTTACCAACCAGCATTCGGTTGGAGGAAAACCACCTGACCTTCAGAAGACAGATTAAAACTCTGCTCTTTTGATGTCAAGAGAGACGGAGACAACTAGCGCCCAGAGGCGATTTGGTTCGCATGTGCCGCGCTATATAAGTTTTTCATTCATTCATTCATTACCCATTCACCTGCAAGAAAAGTGTAAACACAAATAAACCACACAGTGTATTGAAATATTTTATTAGTTGGCCGCCGGGGGGGGGGGTGTGTATGATCGCTTTTATAAAAGCGCCCCCCTCCGGCGGGGTTCTGCAGGGGGGGGTGGGTGCCGGGGGTGGGTGCTACCTACCGGAGCATGATGGGACTGCGACGTCACAAGACAGGCCTATATAACTCGCTGCGAGCCGCGCGCCAGCCATTACAGCGGAAGGAAGCGTCGCGTCAACATCTGGAGAAGAAGAAGAGAAGAAGACGTCACAGAAGAGGGGACTCGCCGCCGCCAGTAATTGAGCTAACACGAAGATAGCGGCGGCGAGTCCTGAAGAAGAAGAAGACCCCCGGAGAGCGGAGAAGACCCCCGGAGAGTGGGAGAAGACCCCCGGAGAGTGGGAGAAGACCCCGGAGAGTGGGAGAAGACCCCCCCGCCGCCGAAGATGTCGAAGGAAGCCCGCCGGGTGGTGGGCGCTTTTATCAAAGCGCCCCCCCCCGGCGGCGGAAGAGAACCAGACGGCGGTGAAGAACAGCGGCACCCACCCCCCCGCAGAACCCCGCCGGAGGGGGGCGCTTTTATAAAAGCGATCATACACACCCCCCCCCCCGGCGGCCAACTAATAAAATATTTCAATACACTGTGTGGTTTATTTGTGTTTACACTTTTCTTGCAGGTGAATGGGTAGGGGTACAATGTACCCCATACTCATTCACTTAGGGTGGGGGGCCGGTATCTGGGGGCCCCCTTATTAAAGGGGGCTTCCAGATTCCGATAAGCCTCCCGCCCGCATACCCCAACAACCAACGGCCAGGGTTGTCGGGAAGGGGCCCTGTCCTCATCAACATGGGGACAGGGTGCTCTGGGGTGGGGGGCTGCAGTGCGCCCCCTGCCCCAGAGCACCTGACCCCCCCATGTTGAGGGCATGCTGCCCGGTACGGCTCAGGAGGGGGGGGGCTCGCTCGCCCCCCACTCCCCTCCTGACCGGCCGGCGTGCTTTGGATACGGGTCTGGTATGGATTGTGGGGGGACCCCCACGCTGTTTTTTCGGCGTAGGGGGTCTCCTTACAACCCATACCAGACCTAAGGGCCCGTTATGCTCCTGAGGGGGGAACCCATGCCGGATTTTTATTTAAAATCCGGCGGGGACTTCCTTCTCAGGATTCATAACAAACTCCGCCCACGTGTAGAATTGGCGGGAATCCGCGTCGGATCCCCGTCGCTTCTATGACGCACTCGCTGGACTGTGCTTTTACTATTCCAGCGAGTGCGAGATGTCGGCAGCCTGTCGCCGAGAATCAGCGCGATGCTGTCGTGCTATAAACACATTCTCGGCGGCAGGCACTGTATGAGTGAGGATGTCACTGGCATGTTGGCATACAGATTGTTGTGCAACACGTGTGACTGCTCTGCTCCTCACTAACAGTGTTGCTTTCTCTGACATGTAGACGAATTGTCTAATTTTAGACCACCTTTTCTATGGTCTAATTTTAGACAGGCCGGTCAGCTGTTGCACACAGCGCGTAGCACCAATGTTCGTTTGTGGATCCCCGTAACCCCCTCATTAGCATATTTGAAGCAAATCAATGGTGTGTCTAGCGCAGTTTTGCGTGGATGGATGCGCCTGTCTAACGAAATTACGCTGGACAAAAAAAAGTAGATTTCTTGCGTATCTCGTTTTGGGGATGCGGCGCATCGAAACGCACGCGCACATTTAGACTTGCGCTGCGCATCTCCTGTTACGCCGGCGTAATCGCTCTGTGAATCTGGCCCTATAACTTTTGCGCAAAAACCAATCAATAATCGCTTATTGAGATTTTTTTACCAAAAATATATAGAAGAATACGTATCGGCCTAAACTGGGAAAAAACATTTTTTTTATATATATATATTTTTGGGGGATATTTATTATAGAAAAAAATATTTAAGAAAAAATGCAAAATTGTCGCTCTATTTTTGTTTATAGCGCAAAAAATAAAAACCGCAGAGGTGATCAAATACCACCAAAAGAAAGCTCTATTTGTGGGGGGAAAAAAGGGACGCCAATTTTGTTTGGGAGCCACGTCGCACGACCGCGCAATTGTCAGTTAAAGCAACGCAGTACCGAATCGCAAAAAGGGGCCAGGTCCTTTACCTGCATAATGGTCCGGGTCTTAAGTGGTTAAAGATCCCCCATCGGTGTCACAAAAAAAAAAGCATCACAAGAATTTCTAATTAAATTTCCGTACATTCATTGATTCTGTGAGCGCAGTCCTACTTTTGAACCTTACTAATACACTTAGCGCACCCTACAGAGGTTCTGGTCAGGGAGGGCTAATGCACTAATCAGCTTGTCAAGCATGCTAATTGCTCTGCTGTGCCCTGCAGAGAGGCGGCAACACCCCCTTACCGTACGTCAGCGCTCTCAACACTGTACGCCAGCAAGGGGTATGGAATATTTGTTTAGATTCTTTTTCTTTTTTTTTCGGGAATGGGAAGTGATAAAAAGCTTGTAATTTCATCGAAAGAAAAAAAATACCTCAGGCGCGGCTAAAAACAGAAAGTCGTTCCGCCCGCCGCTGGGCTCTCATGTTCCTCCCGCGGTTATTGCCGAACTGTTTGTAGCTATAAGTGTTCACTAACGTACCAAGCAGCCCATTTCCCTAATTCAGAATTAGCCTGTCTTCCTTATGTGATCGTTTATGTTGTCATTTAACCACTTCAGCCCCGGATAAGAATTTACCCCCCTTCCTGACCAGAGCACTTTTTGCGATTCAGCGCTGCGTCGCTTTAACTGACAATTGCGCGGTCGTGCGACGCTGTACCCAAACAAAATTGATGTCCTTTTTTTTTTTTTCCAGAAACAAGGCTTTCTTTTGGTGGTATTTGATCACCTCTGCAGTTTTTTTTTGCGCTATAAACAAAAAAAAAAGAGCGACAGTTTTGAAAAAAAAAAGCAATATTTTTACTTTTTTCTATAACAAATATCATATATATATATATATATATATATATATATATATATATATATATATATATAAATAAAAAAAAATTCCTCAGTTTAGGCCGATACGTATTCTTCTACATATTTTTGGTAAAAATAAATAAAAACAAATCGCAATAAGCGTATATTGATTGGTTTGCGCCAAAGTTATTGGCCCCGTATCTTCTTTACGCCACGCCGACGCAGCGCAGAGAGGAAAGCACAGAATTCACAAAGCACTTGCTCTCAAAACTACGCTGGGTTTCTAAGGCGTAAGCCGGAAGTGGGCGTGAGCCATGCAAATGAGGCGTGACCCCATGTAAATGATGGGCCGAGTGCCAGACAAGTACTTGGAACGAACTGTGCATGCGTCGTGTGCATGCTCACAATCACGTGGAAACAACTGCCTAAGATACATTGGATCACTGCCTACAGTGTGAACGTAACCTACGCCCAGCCATATTCACATACAACGTAAAATTTGACTGCTTGTGTTCCCTGGTCCATACCTTTGCATGGGTTGCGCCTCATCCATGGGGAATTAAAGCGGATGTCCCACTAAAAAGGTATATTAAAAGCCAGCAGCTACAGATACTGCAGCTGCTGTCTTTTTTAATATTAGGACACTTACCTGTCCTGGAGTCCAGCGCCGTCCGCAGCAGAGGATGAGCGATCGCTCGTCTCTCTGCTGTTCCCCCCCCCCCTCCATCCACGGTGAGGGAACCAGGAAGTGAAGCGCTGCGGCTTCACTGCCCGGTTCCCTACGGCGCATGCGCGAGTCGCGCTGCGCCCGCCGATTGGCTCCAGCTGTGTGCTGGGAGCCGAGTGTTCCCAGCACACAACGGGGGGGGGGGGCGACGGGATGTGATGCAATGCCCGTCTTTTGCCCGTGAATGCTGGGCCGGAAGTGGGTGCAGATACCTGTCTATCTCCACCCCCCTCCCCCCTGAAAGGTGTCAATTGTGACACCGGAGGGGGGGAGTGTTCGGATCAGCGGATCTTCACTTTAGGGTGGAGATCCGCTTTAACTTTACGCCGGACTTACGCAAACCGCGTATATTATGCGCCGGGCGCAAGTTCGTTTGTGAATCGCTGTATTTCCCTCATTTGCATATTTTCCGTTCAGCGTAAATATGTACCCACTCTACGCCGGCGTAGGAAAGTTTCGTCGGTGGGATGAAGCCTATTTTTAGTCTTAGTTTTGTGGGTCGGCGCACATTTGTACTTGCGTCGGCGTGAGTGATTTGTGAATCCGGGCCATATCGTTTACAAAATAGGGGATAGTTTTTTGGCATTTTTATTATTTTTTTTATTAGTAATGGTGGCGATCAGTGATTTTTTTTTTTTTTTTATTGTGACTGCGACATTGCGGCAGACACATCGGACACTTTTGACACTATTTTGGGACCATTGTCATTTTATACAGCGATCAGTGCTATAAAAATGCACTTATTACTGTGTAAATGACACAGGCAGGGAAGGGGTTAACACGAGGGATAGTTGCTTTGCGCAGCCGTGACATTCTGCCGACGTATATCGGCATTAGCCGGTCGGCAAGTGGTTAAAGAGGAAACTTAACTTTATCTGATCACTGCAAAACCACAAACGTTATTTAATTCGTTTTTTTATTTTTTTATATTTAAAGCAAACTCCTCCAAACCATCCATGTCCCAATGCTTTATTTTGTTGAAAAATCATATTGAACTCCCCTCCCCCTGCCATTTCTAGCTGCGGCCATCTTAAGTAAGGGAAAATGATTCAGGAAGCATGTACTCCCTGGAATCCATCTGCCCTTGGCTCAGGCGTTTGGGCTGGGCAGTGTACTTAGCTGAGAAAGCCCTTCCATGAAGGCTTTCGAGATGTATGACATCATTTTGGCCTACAGTTCATGAATGTAGACACATCCCTCTGCGCTGAATCTAGGGTTGCCACTTTTTCTTCAAGCCAAACCCGAACACTTTAGGGGGGCACACAGCAAAAATATATATATTTTTAGTATACGCTAAAGCAGGGGTCTCCAAACAGCAGCCCTTTGCTTTGTATTTTTCCAGCCCTTGAGTCATTATTCCGTTAAAACCAACAACGGGGCAGTATTCCTTTCCCTGACATCAATGATTGACACATCGTTTCTTCTAACAACAACAAAAATTGGGCATTTCCTCCCATGGACACCAACTAATTCTCTCCCTAATACCAAAGATTGGGCATTGTTTACTCCCACTTGGCATAGTCCGGCCCCCCTAAAGTCTGAAGGACAGTAAACGGGCCCTCTCTTTAGAATGTTTGGAGGCCCCTGCACTATAGGATTGTAACAGACCTGGTATACCTTTGGGCGCTCCAAACAGAATAGTAATGTGGCATGTATAGTGCCTCCCTCACCCTATTCTGTGCCACATTCCTGTCTGAATATTGTGTCCGGGTTTCAGGTGGACTGAAACCCGAACACATGATTCAAAACCCGAACTGTCCGGGTGAATCCCGGACAGGTGGCAACCCTAGCTGAATCTCAGTGTTTTCTCCTCCACTCTGCAGTCTTGTCAGGTGAAAAAGCCCCAGGAACCTGCTTTAGCTCCACACCACTTAACCACTTAAGACCCGGACACATACGCTGCTAAATGACCCAAGGTGTTTTTACAATTCGGCGCTGCGTCGCTTTAACAGACAATTGCGCGGTCGTGCGACGTGGCTCCCAAACAAAATTTGCGTCCTTTTCTTCCCACAAATAGAGCTTTCTTTCGGTGGTATTTGATCGCCTCTGCGATTTTTATTTTTTGCGCTATAAACTAAAATAGAGCGACAATTTTGAAAAAAATCACTATTTTTTTACTTTTTGTTATAAAAAAAAATCAAATAAACTAAATTTTAGTAAAACATTTAGGCCAAAATGAATTCAGCCACATGTCTTTAGTAAAAAAAAAAAAAATCGCAATAAAAAAAATAGCTACCTAGCGGGAACAGCGACACTAATACAGCGATCAGAAAAATGATCGCTTAGTGACGCTGGCAATAGGGAGTGAAAGGGTTAACTAGGGCAGTGATCAGGGGGTTAAAACTTTATTAGGGGGGGTGGGGGGGGCTATCCTGAACCTAACACTAACTGACTTTTACACTGCCTGTCACACTGACACTAAATGCAGTGATTAGATCACTGCATTTAGTGACACTGTGACAGGGGGGTGGGGGGGGCGATCACAAGGGGTTAATTTGCCTATGTGAGTGTGTGTCAGTGTTGTGTTGGTGCACACTTACTTGTGATGTCTTCTCTCATCAGCAGCGCTGGGAAACACTGCTGCGATGAGAGGTGACATCATTTCCTCCTTCCTGTGTAAACACAGGAGGAGGAACTGACACGAAGGGGGAGCGCTCCCATTGGCTGGGAGCGATCGCGGGGGGGGCGGAAAACACGGACATCCGCCCGCTCGTCGGCGATCGCTCCCAGAGCCAGGGGGACCGCCGCACGCCGCGGAGGGGGTCCCGATGGGACCCCCGAACCGCACGAAGGCGAGGACGTAAATTTACGCCCTTGTGCCTGTACGAGCCATGTTGTGCCCGTAAATGTGTGTGCGGGGGTCCTTAAGTGGTTAAAAAAAAATGGGACACACAACAATAATGCATTGACAGTCCAGTTGGTTGATAAACCAGCACACATTGCAGTGCACACCTCCTGCATCAAGTCACACTGCAACGCATTTCACCTGCATAAATTGTGCATTGATCATGTCGATTCATGGTGTGATTTGTTGCTCTGTACATGCAGCCTATAGTAGAGTAAATCTTCACATTCTGGTGTCTGTTTTCTGTTTGTGTTCACACATGAGGTAGGTGGCATGGCACTGCACAGGTTAATACATTACTTATGTCTGTAGTCTAAGAACTGTAGTCTATAGTCTAAGAACTGACACTTCCTGTGAAGAAACAATATATACCACAATCCATTCCCTGTCTCTCTCAGTCTAGTGCTCTGCAGGTGAGAGCTACACAGTAATTGTATGCGACACAGACAGAAACAGGCAGAGAGACCACCATGTTGAAAGAGATGTGTTTTTATCACAAAAATGAGGCATCGATTAGAGGCTTCGTGACCGGGTACAGAACGTTGCCTGATGCTTTATCAAATAGGGACACGCTAGGTGAATGAATATATAGACATAGGGGAATCAATCAGCCATGTCTCTACAAACTGCAGCCACCACATATGAGACAATTATTACAAGGCGTGGCACAATTCCTGGGTCTCTCAGTCTAGTACTCTGCAGTAGATATGTGCGATTTGTTTGGGTTTGAATGTAAATTCAGGTACATTTTTGATTATTCGAAAATTCGAATGTATTCGAATCTGCAAAAGAAAATAGTAATGAATTTTTGGAACAATTCGAATTCAAATCAATTGAAAAATTATCGACCAAGTTCAATTCTGTATGAAGAATAGCTGTTTGTTAAGAAGCGGGCCGGAAAAAAAAAATAGCATGGGGTCCCCCCAGTTCATATCAGGCCCTTTTGGGTCTGGTATAGACTTTAACCACTTAAGGACCGCCGCACGCACTTATACGTCCACAGAATGGAACGGCTGGGCACAAGGGCGTATATATACGTCCTTGCCCAGTAGCGGGTCGGGGGTCCGATTGGGACCCCCTCCACTGCGTGCGGCAGTCCCCCTGGCTCTGGGAGCGATCCGGGATGAGGGGGCGGATGTGCATTTTTTTTTCCGCCCCCCCCGGCGATCGCTCCCAGCCAATGGGAGCGCTCCCCCTACGTGTCACTTCCTCCTCCTGTGTTTATGTAATTATGTAATCTCTCATCGCAGCGGTATTTCCAACCGCTGCTGAGGAGAGAAGACATCACAAGTAAGTGTGCACCAACACTACACTGACACACACTCACATAGGCACATTAACCCCTTGTGATCACCCCCCCACCCCCCTGTCACAGTGTCACTGAATGCAGTGATCTAATCACTGCATTTAGTGTCAGTGTGACAGGCAGTGTAAAAGTCAGTTAGTGTTAGGTTCAGGGTAGCCCCCGTACCCCCCCTAATAAAGTTTTAACCCCCTGATCACTGCCCTAGTTAACCCTTTGACTCCCTATTGCCAGTGTCACTAAGCGATCATTTTTCTGATAGCTGTATCAGGCGGCGTACACACGACCGAGGTTCTCGCTGGAAACCAGCGAGAACCTCGCTGGAAGCTGCATTCCAGCGAGGACCTCGGCCGTGTGTACGCTCTCGGCGAGCATCCCGTCGGGAAGCCCGTCGAGCAGAAATAGAGAGCACGCTCTCTATTTGCTCGACGGCCCGCCTGGATGAATGGCTGGTTGCCATTCCCGACGGGCGGGTCGCCGATTTCGACGGCCGGCAGAGAACCTCGACGGGCGGAACGATGTGTTCTGCCCGTCGAGGTTCCCTGCCGTGTGTACACGGCCTCAGTGTTGCTGTTGCCGCTAGGTAGCTATTTTTTTTTTTTTTTTTTACTAAAGACATGTGGCTGAATACATTTTGGCCTAAATGTTTGACTAAAATTTAGTTTATTTGATTTTTCTTATAACAAAAGTAAAAAATAGTGATTTTTTTTCAAAAATGTCGCTCTATTTTTGTATATAGCGCAAAAAAATAAAAATCGCAGAAGCGATCAAATACCACCAAAAGAAAGCTCTATTTGTGGGAAAAAAAGGACGCAAATTTTGTTTGGGAGCCACGTCGCACAACTGCGCAATTGTCTGTTAAAGCGACGCAGCGACAAATTGTAAAAACACCTTGGGTCATTTAGCAGCATATGGGTCCGGGTCTTAAGTGGTTAAGGAGAACCACATGCCAAAATTTAAAAAAGAAAACAGTGTGGGATACCCCCCAAGATCCATACCAAACCCTTATCCGAGCATCCAGCCTGGCAGGCCAGGAAAGGGGGGGGTGAGTGAGTGCCCGCCTCCTCCTGAATCATACCAGGCCCCATGTCCTCAACATGGGGGATGCTTTGGGGCAAGGAGGCTCTGCCCCCCCCACCTCAAAACACCTTGTCCATATGTTGATGGGGACAAGGGCCTCTTCCTCACAACCTTGGGCAATGGTTATGGGGGTCTCAGGGGCAGGGGGCTTTAACAAGCTACCCAGGAAGTGAAGGACTGTGCTGCTGAACTGCTGCTCCGATCCGCTCTCCTAAACAGCCTGCTGGACTGCCTTGCACAGCTGTGCGTTTTAGTGCGTTTTAGTTTTCTGTGACTCTCTGTGACCTTGCACGGCACTGCCTGCCCACTTTCCCTGGCCGCTCTGCTCGGAAGCCACTGGGCTGCTACGGCAACACCCAGCAACCCCTCCTCCAGTGTGCTGATTGGCCGGCTGGCATAGGCCCCGCCCACTCATGGCTTGCTCTTCAGACATGGACGCCCCGCGCCCCCTACCCAGGAAGTGAAGGACTGTGCTGCTGATCTGCTGCTCCGATCCGCTCTCCTAAACAGCCTGCTGGACTGCCTTGCACAGCTGTGCGTTTTAGTGCGTTTTAGTTTTCTGTGACTCTCTGTGACCTTGCACGGCACTGCCTGCCCACTTTCCCTGGCCGCTCTGCTCGGAAGCCACTGGGCTGCTACGGCAACACCCAGCAACCCCTCCTCCAATGTGCTGATTGGCCGGCTGGCTAGGCCCCGCCCACCCATGGCTTGCTCTTCAGACATGGACGCCCCGCACCCCGCGGGCGCGCGACGGGCGCGCCGGGTGCGCGCCGGAGGCGCGCAAGAGGCAAGCCCGTCTGTGCCCGTCCGGGCCCGGACGGCTCGGACCAGGGCCAGGAGGGTTGCTCCACTCATCATAACATCTCCGCCCAGGCCATGTATCAGTCCAGGCTCGCCATCTATGGAAACCACGCGGATCAGGACTACAGGTAGGGAGGCCATCAAGTCTCAACACTTATTTTACACCAAAGATCGCCTACTTGAATTAATTAATCCAACAACTACCCTACACCCCGACATCATGGACACATGTCAATTATTACATATTGTTAAAAAATCAAGGACGTCTCACGGTAGGCCCACTGGGTCGAAGCAGGGTCTCTGCACTGGCTTGATCAACGCCAGGTCTGCTAACAAGCATGCAACGGAAATTTACGACGTCATCTTGGAAACAGGGCTGGACCTTCTAGCCATTACGGAAACTTGGTTTGTACCAGGTTGTCTAGATATAATTGACAAACTCCTTCCCAAGGGATATAATATCACATCCAACAGCAGACCCACAAAAAAAGGTGGGGGGGTGGCATTGGTCCATCGGGAGGAGCTTACCTGTACTGTGATTCCCTCACATACTATACCGTCCTTTGAACACCTGACGATTAAATGCAGCACAAATGTTACAAATTCCATGTTGGTAATTATCATATACCGTCCACCGGGCTATGATTCCCGCTTTATTAGCGAGTTCATGACCCTTATTACCGACTGTGCTACTAAATACCCTTCATTAATTGTCATGGGCGACCTCAACCTTTGGTTTGAGGACCCTCTCGATCTATCAGCTCAAGAGATTTTAGCAGACATGGACAGCCTAGGCCTCCAACAGATAGTAAGGGAACATACACATGAAAAGGGGCATCTGCTTGATGCAGTATTCTCGGTCGTGGGAGAATCCACCGTTCCCACAACCAAGCAAGTGTTCTGGTCTGATCATTACTTAGTGCAATTTCAAATTCTTACCCTAAACACCACGGATAAACCAAAAGGAGCCCACATGCAACCCTCCCTCCCGTACAGAAATCTGAAAAAAAATCACACCTGATTTATTCCACAATACTTATTCGAACCTCAAATCCTATACAAACCCTCTTGAGAAAGACAGCTATGAGGCTCTACCTGACGACTTTGAGGAAAGTATCAAGCAGTTAGATGAGAAACTCAGCTTTTGACGGTAAACTTAAGGCCACACTGGACATAGTGGCACCCTTCTCCCAATCAAACTTTAGGCCAAAAATTTACAAATCCAATCGTTGGTACACCCCTAAATTAGCCACCTTCAAAAATAACTGCCGGAAGCTAGAAAGGAAATGGCAAAAAAACAAAACCACAGCTAATAAAATCCTCTACAGAATACAGGCCCGTGCTTACTTCCAGTTAGTAAGGAAGCATAAGAGAATAGCCCTAGCATCCCGCATTGAATTAGCGGCCAATAGCCAAGCGGAACTATTTAAAATCAGTAAGGAGCTGTTTAATCCACCTTTGGCCTCCCAAAAAATTGTCCATTCTCAAGCTCTATGTGACAATCTACTTGAGGCCTTTGTCAGCAAAGTTTGTGACATCCAAGCTGGCCTAGGTCCCCCAGTCCCTGTCCCTTCAGCAAACCTCACTATTAAGATCGACCGGACCAATCACATCACTCCCTTTTGCTCCTTTCAGCCAATAACGAAAACTCAGCTCTTCAGCTCCATTAAACATCTAAAACCCTCTTATTATGCCGACGACACTTGCCCAGCATGGTTGCTTAAGGATAACATCAACACAGTCATCGATGATATTCTGATCATGGTTAACCTCTCTTTGACAACTGGAGAGTTTCCAGATAACTGGAAACATGCCCTGGTCACACCAATCTTGAAAAAAAGCACGCTGGATGCCAAGGTTATGTCCAATTACCGGCCAATTTCAGGACTATGCTTTCTGGCTAAGCTGGTGGAACATGAGGCTCTTATGCAACTCCAAGCTCATTGTGAATTACAGAATCTTTTTCACGATGCTCAATCGGGATTTAGGCCCAAAAGAGGGATCGAGCTATCCATCCTGGCCACTAGAGAAAGGCTGCTGGAGTCGAGAGACGCGGGGGGGTCGGCGGCCTTGGTACTGCTTGACCTCTCCGCGGCTTTCGATACTGTCAGCCACAAGATCCTCCTGGCTAGGCTACAGGACGAGTTCTATATCACAGGCATACCGCTTACTTGGATACGCAATTTCCTGACAGGTAGAACATTCCAAGTAATATTGGGCCCATTTAGGTCAGCGAGGGTGCCCCTTCTTTGCGGGGTCCCTCAGGGCTCGGCAATTTCGCCGTGGCTGTTTAATTGCTATGTGAGGCCCGTGGTAGATATCATCTCTTCATGGGGGTTGGCCACGCAGGTATATGCTGATGACATACAAATTGTGGCCAGTGATGCTCTCAACCCCACGGCAGCCCACCTTCTTTCCTGCTGCCTCTCATCTATCCAGATATGGATGAAGGACAATCGTTTGGCCCTGAACGTATCCAAAACTGAGGTACTTCTTACAGGTCCAACACAAAGCTTAAACCTGCTTGCAGAGTGGCCCGTATCAATGGGCCCGTGCCCCACTCCATCTAGCCAAGTGAGAAACCTGGGCGTCATATTCGACAATAGACTTTCATGGATTCCACAGGTGAGGAATTGCACCAAGAATGCCCTTTACTATCTTCGGATGCTACGACGGGTAAAACATCTGCTCTCCCAAACACATAGAAATACTCTGGTACAGGCCTTAGTTATCTCACGCCTTGACTTTTGCAATGTGGTATACCTGGGACTCCCTATTAAATGGCTCTCCAAGCTGCAGCTGGTGCAGAACCAGGCAGCTAGGTTGATTACGGGGACCTCAAGATGGGACCATATATCACCCGTTCTCAGACTACTTCATTGGCTCCCATGCGCAAGGAGGATCGAATTCAAGGCTTTGTGTGTCATGTTCAGGGCCTTTAAACAACATGGCCCATTGTTCATTAACAACTTGGCCATACAATACCATCCCCCCAGGGCACTGAGATCGGGCGATCAGGAATTTGCTGCCGTCCCTCCAGTAAGGTTGATTTCTTTCGGTGGCCGATCCTTTAGAGCCAGAGCCGCTTCGCTTTGGAACCTTCTCCTGTTGCCTTTGAGGAAGTCTACTGTTCTTATTACCTTCAGAAAGGCTCTGAAAACGTTCCTCTTTGAGACAAGTTGATTATGACCACGCCTAATTAAACCGACCTGGCACCTCCTCCCTTTGTCCTATGTCCCCCTCACCCCAAACTCCCTTGCTACTGTGTTTTTATTGTTGATATTTGACATGTTTTTTTTTTTTTTTTTTTTTTTATGTACACAAGCTATCAGTTCGCCTGTGAAGTCTTTTTTCTTTGTTTTCTTGGATTGCTTTTTGGTCCAGAATAGACCGGCGGACCTCCTTCCAGCGCTTAGACACACCCTTCTGGGTGTATGTGGCGCTGTATAGAAATATTAAAAATCAATCAATCAATCAATCAAGGGGGCCCCAAGATCCCCACCCCCTATGTGAATGAGTATGGGATTTATAGCACCCTTACCCATTTACCAAAATATTTAAAAAAGTGAGTTTTTGACAATCCTTTTATTAAAATGTGTTTTTTGTTTTTTTTTGACCACTGGGCACTTAAACCCCCTTAATAACCAGACCAATTTTCAGCTTTCGGTGCTCTCACAGTTTGAATGACAATAACTCGGTCATACAACACTGTAGCCAAATGAAATTTGTCCTTTTTTTTCCCACAAATAGAGCTTTCTTTTGGTGGTATTTGATCACCTCTGCTGTTTTTATTTTTTTCGCTATTAATGAAAAAATAACAATTTTTTTTTGTAAAAATATGAATTTTTCTTCATTTCTATCATAACATTTTGTAAAAAAGTAATTTTTCCTCATAAATTTAGCCTAAAATGTATACTGCTACATATTTTTGGTAAAAAATAAATAAAAAATGTGCATATTTAGTCTGGGTGAAAGTTATAGGGTTTACAAGCTATGGTACCAATTACTGAAAATTGATCCATTTGATCACACCTGAAGTACTGACAGCATCTCTCATTTCAAGCCAACAGGCGGCACTGCAGTGGTGCAGGTGGAACTGGTGTGGCACTGGTGGGCACATATGGCACTGGTGGGGCACAGGCAGCACTGGTGGGGGGGAAGATGAGCACTGATTGGCACTCGTGGGCACAGGCGGCACTCGTGGGCACAGGCGGCACTCGTGGGCACAGGCGGCACTGCTGGGGCACTGATCTCTCTCTTCCATTGCAGCGTCTCTCTCACGCTGCAATGGTGAGGAGAGGAGACAGTGTTTACATCCATGATCGCGCCGTCATTGGACAGCGCGATCACGTGGTAAGGAGCCGCTGCCATTGGCTCCTTACCGAGATCACTGACGCTGCGGGTCCCGTGGACCCGCCGAGCGCCGTGACCGCGTGTGCGCGCCCACTCGGGCGCACGGATCTGACGCACGTCAGACTTGTTTACACACGTGATCGCGCCGTGGACCCGGTGAGCACCGGTGATCGTGTGTGCACGTATTTCGTCTATAGGGCGGTGATTAAGTGGTTAATGTGCCCCCCCCCCAGTTGTAGATCCATTGTCAATCACGATGCCTGTCACACTGCACATCTCCCGCCAACTGCATGCTCTGCTGTCTGACATTCCTTAATAGCTAAGGTGTGGAGTCGCCGATGATGCCAGAAGATGACCACACCCCCTTGTGAAGTCATCAACCCAGCATGCTCACAAGGGGGCACAAGGGGGCGGGGAGCTAATAAGTCATCAGTAGGTAAGGACGTGGCGGATGGCTTCCTGGCCCTTAACAACCAGCTATTCTTCACACTGAATTTGAATAGATTGATAATTTTTCGACCAATCCGAATTTGAATCATTCTGAATTTTTTTAAATTTGTTAAAAAATTAACAAAATTTAAATAATAACATAACGGATCTATCAGAAACTAAAGACATTTTTCCATTCTGCACATGTCTACTCTACAGGTGAGAGCTTACTCATAATTGGATCTGACACATACACAAGCAGGCAGCGTATATTAGCGTATATTCGTCGGCGTAATTCAAAGTAGGTGGAAGCGGGCTGGAAGTGAGCATGATGCATGGTAATGAAAAATGACCCCATGCAAATGATGGGCTGAGCGTCATCCAAGTACTTAAAATGAACGGTGCATGCGTCGTAGCTTTGGCATATCCCCCGTGCGCATGCGTACAACCAAGTCGAAATAACTGCCTAAGATATGTCGAATCACTATCTACGACGTGAACGTAACCTACGCCCAGCCCTATTCACGTAGTACGACGTACAATACGACGGCTGTTTCCTCGTCCATACCTTTGCATGACTTACACCTGCCTTATGTGGGGTAAGTTTACTCCGGACTTACCGTAAACCGCGTATATTAATGTGCCGGGTGCAAGTACGTTTGTGAATCGGCGTATCTCACTCATTTGCACATTCGAAACGTAAAACAATAGGGGCGCCCCCAGCGTAAATATGCGACCACAATACGACGGCGTAGGAAACTTACGTCGGTCCTAAGAAGCCGATTTTCAGGTGTATCTTGCTTTCAGAGTCAGGCGCATTGATACGACGGCGCATATGTGCACTTGCGCGGCGTATCTCGAGATACGTCGGCGTAAGTGCTACGTGAATCCGGCCCAAAGGGAATAAACATGTGTTACTGCAATACTTTTCTGTGAGAAATACTTGATTTTCAGGAAAATTTCCTGGGGTGCCAACAATTTTGAACATGACTGTGTGATATATATATATATATTCAATTAATGTTATAATTAATAAATGATGTTACATAAATAAATAAGAATAATTCATAATTAAATTAAAATATGAATTATTATATATTACACCTTTTTTATTATTTATCCTTTACCTAAATTTGGACAAATTACCGACCGCCATCCTCATGGCGGAAGATTTAAATGGAAACTCCCTTTACATTTTTTTTCCAGTTCTCGGGCCAGATCCACAAAACTTTCTCCAGATACGCCGCCGTAATTTCAAATCTCCTCCGTCGCATCTTTACGGCGATTCTGAAAGGCAGTTACGCCTAAATTTTACCAAGATACGACCGGCGTAAGTCTCTTAAGCCGTCATATCTTAGTTGCATATTTACGCTGGCCGCTAGGTGGCGTTTCCGTCGATTTATGCGCCGAATATGCAAATGAGCTAGATACGCCGATTCACGAACGTACTTGCGGCTGGCGCATTTTTTTTTATGACGTTTGCGTAAGGCTTTTTCCCGGTGTAAAGTTACCCCTGC
Source organism: Rana kukunoris (assembly GCA_029574335.1). Taxonomy (NCBI): domain Eukaryota; kingdom Metazoa; phylum Chordata; class Amphibia; order Anura; family Ranidae; genus Rana; species Rana kukunoris. Next base: position 8,375,523 of record CM056051.1, on the reverse strand, counting down.
TATATAGAGGCGTACGCAATGTTAAGTATGTTCCGTTGTTTACATCGTTTGCATAAAACGTTTGTGAATAGGGCTTTGCGCAAGTTAGGTTCACGTCGAAACCAATGAGTATTTAAGGCGTAATTTTCCGCATGCGCACTGGGATACGTCCACGGACAGCGCATGCGCCGTTCATTAAAAACGTCTTTTACATGGGGTCAGGGTTGATTACCATGCCACACGCCCACTCCAAGTCAACTTTGAATTACGCGGGCTTACGCCGGCCCATTTACGCTACGCCGCCGTAACTTAGGACGCAAGTGCTTTGAATACGGCACTTGCCTCTCTAAGTTGCGGCGGCGTAGCGTAAACAAGATACGCTATGCCCGCACAAAGGTCATTTTTTATTAATATTTTTTTTTTTATTTTACTTAATTTTCTTTTAGTTTTACACTTTTTTTTTTAATCACTTTTATTCCTATTACAAGGAATGTAAACATCCCTTGTAATAGGAATAGTGTGTGACAGGTCCTCTTTATGGAGAGATGCGGGGGGGTCAATAAGACCCCACATCTCTCCTCCAGGCTGGAAAGCATGAGATCGGGAAAAAAATTGACAGATCTCATGCTTTCAGTCGAGATTGCGGCTTTGTATATTTCCGGGTACCTGGGTGTGGCGTCACAACGTCGTGCCCGGCCTCCAACAGTCATAGAGATGACCGGTGACCATGTGGTCACCGGTCATCTCTATCCTCCTCATCCGGGGCCGTAGATTCCTTCTCCGGTCCTCCGATGGCACGGAAGAGCCCGGATGGTGGCGGGAGGGGGGGGGAGGACATCCCCTCCCTCCGCCTATGAGAAAGATTAAGCGGCAGAATTGCCACTATGATCGTTCTTATGGTGCGCAGAATCGCCACCTCAGTATACCTCAGTGATGCCTGTAGCTGCACCCAGTGGCGGCTGGTGCTCAAAATTTTGGGGGGGGGGCGCAAACAAACGAAAAGAAAACACATCAATTGTAGCCTCACTGTGCCCATCAATTGCCGCCACTGTGCCATAAAATTGTCGCCACTGTGCCATGCCATCAAACGCAGCCACTGTGCCTTCAATTGTTGCCACTGTTCCCATCAATTGTCGCCACTGTGCCCATCAATTGTTGCCATTGTGCCATGCCAAACGCAGCCACTTTACCATCAATTGTCACCACTGTGCCATGCTAAATGCAGCCACTGTGCAATGCCATTGTCGCCACTGTGTAATGCCAAACGCAGCCACTGTGCCCATCAATTGTCCCCACTGTGCCATACCATTGTCGCCACTGTGCCCATCAATTGTCGCCACTGTGCCTTGCCATTATCGCCACTGTGCCCATCAATTGTTGCTTCTGTACCATGCTACTGTGCCTATCAATCACTGTGTCCATCAATTGTTGCCACTGTGCCATGCCATTGTCGCCACTGTGCCCATCAATTGCCGCCAGTTTGCCAAAAAAAGGCCGCCAGATTGTCGTCGCCCCCCCCCCCCGCCTGGCACTTACCTTTCTTGGTCAGCCATCCTCGGATCCTCCTTTACGGTCCCTAAAAGTAGTCCCGCCCTTGATGTCGCTTCAGCTAATCCGGTAACCGGTAACCAGAACCGGTGAACCTGATTGGATGAGACGCCTTTCAATGTTAACCAGGGAACGCACACCCCGTTAACTATTTGGAAGCCGATTACAGCCCTCAGGCCGCTGGCTCTAATAGACACTTCCACAGCCAACCAGCTGTCGTTATTCAGATGGCCGGCGCTCACCAGGTGGCCGGCCATCAGAATAGTGGGCGGCGGCGGTGACAATACATAGATTTATGCAACGCATGAATCTATGTATTGTATTTCAGTGGCGGTGCGGGAGCGAGAGGGGGCGGCGCTCCTCCACCCACTATTGTCGCACCCAGTGTTGCCAACCTACCAGATTGAAATTTACTGGCACGACACCCAAAATTTACTGGCACAGCCAAGTTTTTACTGGCATTTCACAAAAGTTACTAAATAACTCTGGGCAAATAGCAATGTGATTTAAGATAGATATTAAAGTAAAAAAACATATTTTTGTTATTTTTGATATAATAAGGGCAAATTATTTGGTCACATCACCCCCTGCCTCCATCCCCCTCTGCCACCAACACCCCCTGCCTTCATCCCCCTCTGCCACCAAAACCCCCTGCCTTCACCCCCCTCTGCCACCAACACCCCCTGCCTCCAATCTCCCTCTGCCACCAACACCCCCTGCCTTCATCCCCCTCTGCCACCAAAACCCCCTGCCTCCAATCTCCCTCTGCCACCAACACCCCCTGCCTTCACCCCCCTCTGCCACCAACACCCCCTGCCTCCAATCTCCCTCTGCCACCAACACTCCCTGCCTTCACCCCCCTCTGCCACCAACACCCCCTGCCTTCACCCCCCTCTGCCACCAACACCCCCTGCCTCCAATCTCCCTCTGCCACCAACACCCCCTGCCTTCACCCCCCTCTGCCACCAACACCACCTGCCTTCATCCCCCTCTGCCACCAAAACCCCCTGCCTCCATCCCCCTCTGCCACCAACACCCCCTGCCTTCATCCCCCTCTGCCACCAAAACCCCCTGCCTTCACCCCCCTCTGCCACCAACACCCCCTGCCTCCAATCTCCCTCTGCCACCAACACCCCCTGCCTCCAATCTCCCTCTGCCACCAACACCCCCTGCCTTCACCCCCCTCTGCCACCAACACCCCCTGCCTCTAATCTCCCTCTGCCACCAACACTCCCTGCCTTCACCCCCCTCTGCCACCAACACCCCCTGCCTTCACCCCCCTCTGCCACCAACACCCCCTGCCTCCAATCTCCCTCTGCCACCAACACCCCCTGCCTTCACCCCCCTCTGCCACCAACACCCCTTGCCTTCACCCCCCTCTGCCACCAATACCCCCTGCCTTCACCCCCCTCTGCCACCAACACCCCCTGCCTCCAATCTCCCTCTGCCACCAACACTCCCTGCCTTCACCCCCCTCTGCCACCAACACCCCCTGCCTTCACCCCCCTCTGCCACCAACACCCCCTGCCTCCAATCTCCCTCTGCCACCAACACCCCCTGCCTTCACCCCCCTCTGCCACCAACACCACCTGCCTTCATCCCCCTCTGCCACCAAAACCCCCTGCCTCCATCCCCCTCTGCCACCAACACCCCCTGCCTTCATCCCCCTCTGCCACCAAAACCCCCTGCCTTCACCCCCCTCTGCCACCAACACCCCCTGCCTCCAATCTCCCTCTGCCACCAACACCCCCTGCCTCCAATCTCCCTCTGCCACCAACACCCCCTGCCTTCACCCCCCTCTGCCACCAATACCCCCTGCCTCTAATCTCCCTCTGCCACCAACACTCCCTGCCTTCACCCCCCTCTGCCACCAACACCCCCTGCCTTCACCCCCCTCTGCCACCAACACCCCCTGCCTCCAATCTCCCTCTGCCACCAACACCCCCTGCCTTCACCCCCCTCTGCCACCAACACCCCTTGCCTTCACCCCCCTCTGCCACCAATACCCCCTGCCTCCAATCTTCCTCTGCCACCAACACCCCCTGCCTTCACCCCCCTCTGCCACCAACACCCCCTGCCTCCAATCTCCCTCTCCCCCAACATCCCCTGCCTTCAGCCCCCTCTGCGGTGCCACAATCTCCCCCTGCCTCCATCGTCCCCTGCCTCCATCCCCCTCTGCGGTGCCACCAACAACCCCTGTCTCCATCCCCCACCCTCTGCGATGCCACCATCCCCCTCTGCAGTGCCTCCAATCACCCCCTGCCTCCAATCTCCTCCTCTGCGGTGCCACCAACACCCCCTGCCTCCAAAAACCACCCCCTGCCACTAACACCCCCTGCCTCCAATCTCCCCTCTGCGGTGCCACCGCAGCCACCATCACCCCCTGCCTCCAATCTCCATGCCCAGTTCCAAGCCGAACCAATCTTGGCTTTTTTTACTGGCACATTCCCCCGCAACCACGGACATTTACGAACGGGGGGGGGAAGTGCCAGGTTTTTACGGACTGTCTGTAAAAATCCGGATGGTTGGCAACACTGGACGCACCACCACTGTCTGCACCCATCATTCACATATTGCCCCCTAAAGTCCGGGACGTCACATGGCGGCATGCGTTAGGGAAGCGGTTAAATTAAATAAAGGAGCAATTAAGCCGGGAAAACACCACTAAATACAGCTGATTTTTTTTTTGGCAAAGATTCAACATTTTTGGCCTCGCCGTGCCCCTACGGGGTGTCTTGATAAAATGAATTTCTTGCTCATCACATCCCCCCTGCTACAGTTCTTATTGGGTTTAAGGAAAGGGAAAGGTGGGGGGAGGGGGAGGGAGGATACAATTAACCCGAAGTGAAGGGAAGCCAGTGAAAAGTTGACAAATGAGATGCCGTTTTCAAGTCTTGCGGTTCAATTAAGCTAAAAGCCTTTTTTTTTTTCCCTCTCTCGAAAAAAAAGGCTCTGCAGTCCTTGCGAAGTCTGTTTGCAGAAGGACTAATGCAGAATTCCCCTTGATGTTAAGCAGCGTCTTCATAATGGGCCGTGATTTAGCAGGTCTCCCTGGCACTGTTGCTCGGGCTTTAATTAGAAGAGATAATGTCAGGACCCGGTCCCCCCCCGTTCGGAGACGTCTCCGAGACGACAACACATTTTAGGGATGTTCTCGGCACATCCTGCCTTGTTTTCTCGCGGCTTCTGCCAAAAAAAAAAAGCCGCTCTGGCTGGGAAAAGATGGATTAATATACAAGTGTTTATTTCTCAGAGCACCGGGAGCGACCTCTGGGGGGGCCATTACATGGTAATCATCAGTCATATGCCGAAATGTTCGCACGCTGCTAGTACGCGGGGACGGCGGGCGGCTCCGACGGCTAATGTGCCCCACATATCTCTACAAACATCAACTTCATCCATAGACAAGTACAGAAATAACACCCGACGCGTTTCATTTAGTGCTTTGCAAACTGTGGCCCTTCGCTTGCCTTTATCTGGCCCTTGGGGTCATTGGGGAACTATTCTTCCTTCTGACGCCAATGATGGGACACTATTCCTCCCACTGATACCAATGATGGGGCACTATTACTCCCACTGATACCAATGATGGGGCACTATTCCTCCCACTGGTACCAATGATGGGGACACTATTCCTCCCACTGATAACAATGATGGGGACACTATTCCTCCCAGTGATACCAATGATGGGACACTATTCCTCCCACTGGTACCAATGATGGGACACTATTACTCCCACTGATAACAATGATGGGGCACTATTCCTCCCACTGGTACCAATGATGGAGACACTATTCCTCCCAGTGATACCAATGATGGGGCACTATTCATCCCACTGACACCAATGACGGGGCACTATTTCTCCTTCTGATACCAATGATGGGACACTATTCCTCGCACTAATACCAATGATGGCTCACTATTCCTCCCACCGATTCCAATGATGGGACACTATTCCTCCCACTGACACCAATGATGGGACACTCTTCCTCCCACTGATTCCAATGATGGGACACTCTTCCTCCCACTGATTCCAATGATGGGGCAATATTCCTCCCACTGACACCAATGATGGGACACTCTTCCTCCCACTGATTCCAATGATGGGGCACTCTTCCTCCCACTGACTCCAATGATGGTGCACTATTCCTCCCACTGACACCAATGATGGGGCACTATTCCTCCCACTGACACCAATGATGGGACACTATTCCTCCCACTAACACCAATGATGGGACACTCTTCCTCCCACTGATTCCAATGATGGGGCACTATTCCTCCCACTGACACCAATGATGGGGCACTATTCCTCCCACTGACACCAATGATGGGACACTATTCCTCCCACTGACACCAATGATGGGGCACTATTCCTCCCACTGACACCAATGATGGGGCACTATTCCTCCCACTGACACCAATGATGGGACACTATTCCTCCCACTGACACCAATGATGGGGAATTGTTTCCTCCCAAATGCCGGGGGCATTTTCTACTCACACTGGTTACATCCCGGCTTCCTTAAAGTCTGAAGGACAGTTACTTGCCCAATGATTAGAAAGTTCGGAGAGAAGCCTAAACCAATAATTTGGCTCTGACACGAAGGTTTAGTAAATCCCCATCAGGTATCATAGACATTGGGTGTTTGGCACTGAGTGGTACCAATGTTTAGGGCAGTATGCCCCCCCCCCCCCCCCAAGGGACAAATGGGCAGAAGGAAAGCAGCCTGTAGCATTCATCCCCATAAAGTAACTTGGAGCGCCAAAGAATGGTGCAGCGAAAAGTCGGCACTGCAATACCAGATTTCACCAGCAGGTGGAGGTACAGGGAAAATGTAATATCTGATTTCTGGATCTGATGTTACACACTGCAGAGGTCAGCTGAGTGTAAATTGAGACCTGCGTTGAGTGAATGTGCACGCCCATCTACACAGTCTCATAGAGAAACATGCACATCTGTGGCTGTCAATCACAGGCTGTGTGTTGGAGCTCCCCTCCCCATCTTGCCGGATCCCTTGGATTCGCCATAACTTGTTAGAAGTGATTCCTGCTGATAGACAAGGAAGGAGGTCAGCAGACAGCAATGACGCCTAGTGCTCTGGACTGGGACAAGTACACACTATAGAGGGATGTGCTTTGTTCATATTTCATGTCTGAGGTTTACAACCACTTTAAGGCTTTTATATGGTGATGAAGGGCTCCGCCCTTTTCTTTTGGAGTCAGTGCATGGATTTCACGAGCCACCACTGGGAGCCAGGGGCGGCCCACCCATTTAGGGGCGACGGCCACCCTCTATTCACACCACCCCCCTCTATGACTAATAGATTTAGGCATAGCTTGAATCTATCCATGGCAGCCGCTGCGGACACCCCCTATTCGTGCGTTCGCCCCCTGTTTTTTTTTTAACCACTTGACCACTGGGCACTTAAACCCCCTTCCTAACCAGACCAATTTTCAGCTTTCGGTGCTCTCACAATTTGAATGACAATTACTCAGTCATACAACATTCTACCCATTTGAAATTTGTGTCCTTTTTTTCACACAAATAGAGCTTTCTTTTGGTGGTATTTGATCACCTCTGGGTTTTTTATTTTTTGCGCTATAAAAGAAAAACGACTGAAAATTCTGTAAAAAAAAAAAAAAAAACTTGTTTCTGTCATATTAGCAGGTTATTTCTCACACACAGCATATGCATACTACAAATTACACCCCAAAACACATTCTGCTATTCCTCCCGAGTATGGCGATACCCCATGTGTGGGACTTTTACACAGCGTGGCCACATACAGAGGCCCAACATGCAGGGAGCGCCATCAGGCGTTCTGGAACACCCAGACCAATTCTGAGGCGCCGTACACACGGCCGAGGTTCTCGCTGAAAATCAGCGAGAACCTCGCTGGAATGCACATTCCAGCGAGGACCTCGGCCGTGTGTACGGTCTCAGCGAGCTTCCCGTCGGGAAGCCCGTCGAGCCGAAATAGAGAGCACGCTCTCTATTTCCTCGACGGCCCGCCTGGATGAGTGGCTGGTTGCCATTCCCGACGGGCGGGTCGCCGAATTCGACGGCCGGGAGAGAACCTCGACGGGCGGAACGATGTGTTCTGCCCGTCGAGGTTCTCTGCCGTGTGTACGCGGCCTGACATTTCTCTCCTACATGGAAAAATCATCATTTATTTGCTAGAAAATTACATAGAACCCCAAAACATTATATATGCTTTTTTAGCAAAGACCCTAGAGAATACAATGGCGGCCGTTACAACTTTTTATCTCGCACGGTATTTTCGCAGAAATGTATTGAACGCGTGTTTTTTAAAAAACTGTTTTGTGCTTAAAACAAAACAAAACAGTAAAGTTAGCCCAATTTTTTTTCATAATGTGAAAGATGAAGTTACGCCGAGTAAATAGATACCCAACATGTCACCCTTCAAAATTGCGCACACTCGTGGAATGGCGCCAAACTTCGCTACTTAAAAATCCCCATAGGCGGTATTGCAGAGTATCGCGCAGGGTATTGCAGAGTATTGGGGTATTGCAAAGTATCATGCAGGGTATTGGGGTATTGCCGAGTATTGGGGTATTGCCGAGTATTGGGGTATTGCCGAGTATTGGGGTATTGCCGAGTATTGGGGTATTGTTGAGTACTGGGGTATTGTTGAGTACTGGGGTATTGTTGAGTACTGGGGTATTTCTGGGGATTGTTGGGTACTGGGGGGATTGCTGGGTACTGGGGATTGCAGAGCTGGGATGTTTTGAGGGATGGCTGGATCTGTGACTGCATTTGTCACAGATCCAGCCACAGCTCAGCTGCTGACACCCCGCTCCCCCCCCCCTCTCCTCGCACACTGTACAGAGAGGAGAGGGAGGAACCGGCGTCATCAAATGACGCCGGTTTGTTTACAAGTGATCGCGCCGTCATTCGACGGCGCGATCACGTGGTAAACGGCCGCGATCAGCAGCAATTTACCGTGATCCGTGATGCGCCGGGTCTTCTAGACCCGGCGAGCACGGACACTTTTGCGAGCGCATCCCAGGGGACGCGCAATCGCGAAAGTGAAGGACGACGTCCCAAGATAACCCCGCCACGCCGTAGCAGTAAAATGCTTATGGCGCGGTGGGAAAGAGGTTAAAGAACCTGATTGGAGCCAGAGGCTCTAATAGGCTTCAATATCGGGTGGGCTCGAGAGCATTGCACTCGGAGCCCATCCAGGTGTGTTAGAAAAGGAAATGAATATTTGCTTTTCTAACAATGAATCACCTCTCCGCCAGTCAGGAAGCTTGGGTCTGATACCCATTTTCCGATTGGCTGAAAGGTCAAGCGATCCTATTGGACGCCTAGGAGGAGGGGAGGAGACGCACGGCAGAAGCCGCCATAATCTCAGAAGAGTAGAGGACTGCTGCCAGATGCCCACCGCAGCCTGTCCCCCTGCCCGATGTGCCTGCTGATCCCCGATGTGCCTGCTGATCTCCAATGTGCCTGCTGATGCCCGATGTGCCTGTCGATCTCCAATTGTGCCCATTGATGCAGATGTGCCTGCTAATCCCTGATGTGCCCGCTGATCCCCAATGTGCCCGCTGATCCCCAATGTGCCTGTTAATCCCGATGTGCCCGCCGATCCCCGATGTGCCCGCCGATCCCCGATGTGCCCGCCGATCCCCGATGTGCCTGCCGATCTCTGATGTGCCCGCCGATCCCGATGTGCCGGCCAATCCCTGCCGTCGATGCTGTGACCCAGCTTCCTGGATCGGAGGATGAATGAGGACGGACGCCTGCAGCAGAATGTTGCATCCTGTTTCCCTTACTGCGGGTTCAGTAAATTCAATTTTGCAGGTCTGATAAGGTTTTTTGCAAAAAAAAAAACAATAGAAAGTGAGTATTTATTTCCAGTGCAGAAGTTTGTGCTGCAAAAAACAAACAGCAATTTTCTGAAAACGGAAAACCAACATAATGCTGACAAGATGCTGCAGGCGTTCTGCACCCCGCTAGAGACGTGACTGACAGCATGCCGGTGTATTACTCTATAGAGAACATCCAGGAGCTGGGTTTGCCAAAACCCCACCGACCTGCACTTCAAATTACCGTCTTTCTTTAACCTCTTCCCGCCGGCATGGCGCATAATTGTGGCCTTATGTACACCGATTTCTGCGTTCTCCCAGCGCTGGAAAAGCTCCTGATGCATACTTGCAATCGGGAGCTTTCCAATCATGTGACAGCCAATCACAGCAGTCACATGACACGAATACCGGCCTCCGCCTCCCAACAATTAGAAGCTCTTAAAGGGCCGGGAGGTGACGGCGGGAAGGGGGTTAAGGAAGGGGCTTCTCTAGCACAAGCCTGGAAAAGCAATGTCCCTGTGTGGGAAAATGATAGCTGACACTGATGAGGAGGCACTGATGGGCACTGATAGGTGGCGGTGATGGGCAGTCATAGGCGGCTCTGATAGCTGACACTGATGAGGAGGCACTAATGGCAACTAATAGGTTGTGTCGATGGGCAGTGATAGGCGGCACTGATAGCTGACACTGATGAGGAGGCACTGATTGGCAGCATTAGTGGGCACAGATTGGCAGCACTAGTGGTCACCGTTGGGACTGCACTATTTATCAATGTACATGTCCTTACACAAGACAATAATCGGCTTCTGTTTACATCCGTGATCAGCTATGATTGGACACAGAAGATCACGTAGTAAAGAGCTGCTGGTTGTCTCTTTACCTCAATCTGTGATCAGCAGCGGGTACGCGGATGGCAACATTGTGACGGCTCTCCAGAACTAGCTGGCCGTGCTGAAGCCTACATTCGGCCAGCGTGGTCTGCAAGTGGCTAAACAAGACACATCTCTATTAGGGATGAGCCGGACACCCCCGGGTTCGGTTCGCACCAGAACGTTCGAACAGACCGCGGGTTCGCACGAATATTTCGAACCCCATTGAAGTCTATGGGACCCGAACGTTCGAATTCAAAAACGGTCATTTTAAAGACCAAAATTCAATTAAATGTTGGAAAATGTCGTTCAGAACCCGGGTCTTGCCCCAGGGAATATGTATCAATGGATTTTTTTTTTTTTTAAAACGGCTGTTTTTTGCAGAGCAGCCATTTTAATGATGCTTAAAGTGAAAAAAAAAAAAAATTCCTTTAAATATCACACCTGCTGGGTGTCTATAGTAGTGGCACGTGTTTAGAGATGTCCCTGCACAACATGAAAGGACCAAAAAAAAGTAATTAATGCTACTTGCGCAAGTTCTGTGTAGCAACATTATGTCAAATATTTTAGCGGTGGTGGGGGGCCATTATTGTTGTGTGAAAGAAAATTTTTAGAAAAAAGGGCACCCCTCAAACATACTGTAATTGGAGCGCAACAAGGAGCCACGTGCAAAGTATTGCATCAAAAATTGTTATTAGGCGCCCCTGTTAAACAGGGGCTGGAAAATTGTGCCTTGGGCACAACACAACACTTGCAACCCCTCCCAATAACTCCAATTGGAGCGCAACAAGGAGCCACGTGCAAATTGTTGCATCAAAAATTGTTATTAGGCGCCCCTGTTAAACAGGGGCTGAAAAATTGTGCCTTGGGCACTGGTGGCGGAGCCCAGAAACACAACATTTCTTACTAGCTATCAGCAAGAAAAGTGAGGAGGAGAAGGATATTCCATCAGCAGCATAAGAGGACAGTCACTCAGCATCAGCAGTCTAAAAGGGATCCGACATTTCAACCAAAAATATATTATTCATTAATATCAGCATCAGGTGCTTGGTAGCTGGTGTTGATCCAAGCCTGATTCATTTTGATGAAGGTCAGTCGATCAACAGAGCCGGTGGAGAGGCGCACCCTGTGATCAGTGACAAAGCCTCCAGCAGCACTGAATGTCCGTTCTGAAAGAACACTGGATGCAGGGCAAGCCAGTAGCTCAATTGCATACTGGGCAAGCTCTGGCCAGTGATCCATCCTCAAGACCCAGTAGGCCAGAGGATTTTCGGTGGGGAAGGTGTCCAAGTCGGATCTTGCCCCTAGGTATTCCCGGACCATGTAAAGCAGACGCTGGCGATGGTTGCTGGAACCGGTCAGACCTTGAGGCTGCGGACTAAAAAACTGCCTGAACGCATCGGTCAGATGACCACCTTCTCCACCGCCCCTTCTGTGACTCACCGAAGCCTCAGCAAGATGTTGTCCAGAGCCAGGTTTTGGTAATCCCCCCCGGTTCTGGGAACGCATTGCACAGACCCTTCTGCAAGACCTCCCGCAGAAGTTTCATCTTCTGCTCCCTCTGCGATGACAACATAAGGTCCGCAACCTTACTCTTGTAACGTGGATCAAGGAGAGTCGCCAGCCAGTAATGATCCCTCTCCTTAATAGCACGTACACGAGGATCCTTACGCAGGCTTTGCAGAATCAGGGAGGCCATGCAGCGTAGGTTTGCTGAGGCATTCGGGCCACAGTCCTCTGGGTCACTGAGGACGACAGGATCCACAGGCACCTCATCCCAGCCACGTAAAACTCCACGTGCTCCTTGGGACTGTAAATGATCCCTTGAAGACTGCTGCTGCTGAGTGCTAGGCTCCACCTTCATGCTACTGATACCATCCTCATCCTCATCCTGTGTGCTAGGTGGGCAAGCAGGACCACTGTCTGGGTAAAGGGGGCCTTGAGAGGTAAGGAAGTCCTCCTCTTCCTCCCTCTGTACTGCCTCAAGGGCCCTGTCCATTATTCCACGTAGCGTGTGCTCCAACATGTGAATAAGAGGGACAGTCTCACTGATGCATGCACTGTCACTGCTCACCATCCTCGTGGCCTCCTCAAATGGTGACAGGACAGTGCATGCATCCATGATCAAGGCCCACTGGCGTGGGGAAAAAAAACTAGCTGCCCTGACCCAGTTCTGCTGCCATATTGGCACAGGTACTCATTGATGGCCCGTTGCTGCGTGTGCAGCCGCTGCAGCATGGCCAACGTTGAGTTCCATCTGGTGGGCATGTCACAAATTAGACGGTTCTTGGGCAGTTTGTATTCCCTTTGGAGGTCAGTCAGCCGAGCAGTGGCATTATATGACCTCCGGAAATGCACACAGACTTTCCTGGCCTGCTTCAGGACATCCTGCAATCCCGGGTACCTGCCCAAGAACCGCTGCACCACCAAATTGAGGACATGCGCAAAACAGGGCACGTGGGTGAGTTTTCCCTGTCGCAGGGCAGAGAGGAGGTTGGTGCCATTATCGCTGACCACCATTCCAGGCTTCAGCTGGCGTGGCGTCAACCACCTCTCAGCCTGACCCTGCAGAGCTGACAAAACCTCTTCCCCAGTGTGGCTCCTGTCTCCCAAGCACACCAGCTCTAGCACCGCATGGCATCTCCTGGCCTGCATTCCTGCGTAGCCCCTCGTACGCCTACGGAGCACGGCTGGTTCGGAGAAAACGTCACCACAGGTAGAGGCCACAGAGGAAAAAGAAGAGGAGGGGGTGGAGGAGAGAGGTGTGTCACAAACAGTAGTAGTGCTTTGGAGGCGTGGTGGCGGAACAACCTCCAAAACTACTGGACCTTGTCCTGCGTCCTTCCCAGCTGCCAGCAGAGTCACCCAATGCGCCGTAAAAGACAGGTAACGTCCCTGTCCATGCCTGCTGGACCATGAGTCGGCGGTAAGATGCACCTTACCACTGACCGCCCTGTCCAGCGAGGCATGGACATTGCCTTCCACATGCCGGTAGAGAGCCGGAATAGCCTTCCGTGAGAAAAAGTGGCGTTTTGGTACTTGCCACTGAGGTACTGCACATTGCACAAACTCACGGAAGGGGGCAGAATCTACCAACTGAAAAGGTAGCAGTTGAAGTGCTAGCAATTTCGCTAAGCTAGCATTCAACTGCTGGGCATGTGGATGGCTGGGATTGTACTTCTTTAGGCGCTGCAGCAGCTGGGGCAGGGAAATTTGCCTGGTACTATCAGTAGATTGACCGCTACTACTAGCTTGTGACACACCTATTTCTACACCTTCACTGCAGGCTTCAGAGAGGACTGGGGGTCTACTGGGGTTGGAGGTCCCAGAAGGGCAAGGGGGTACGCTGTTGTCTTTGGTGTGGGTCTTTCTGGTGTGCTTGCCAACGAGCTGCATGGCAGGTCGACATATGTCTGGACAAGCATGTGGTACCCAGGCGTTGATGTTTTGGCCACGCGAGATACGCTTGCGACATAAGTTGCAAATAGCAAAGGTACAATCTTGTGGACATGTTTCAAAAAAGGCCCACACCAAAGAACTTTTGCTGTACCGGTCAGACACAGCAGCGCCATGCACAAGCGCCGTAGATGTGCGCTGTAATGCAGTGGGTGTGACCTTAAGCTGACCAATGGAGGGAATCCTGCCTCTTTGGAGATGTGCCTGTGCCTCGTCCTCCTCCTCCTCCTCCTCCTCCTCTCTCCTATCAGGCACCCAGGTAGAGTCAGTGACCTCATCATCCCCTCCCTCCTCATCACTGTCAACAACCTGGCAGTATGCTCCAGCTGGGGGAACATCATCACTGACGAATTGCTGTCCCTCTCGGCCACCCCCTCTCCCTGGGCTCACATCAATGCCTTCCTCTATCAGTGTTCCGTCATCGGAGTCTTCAAAACGCTGCGCATCTTCCTGCAGCATGTACCCCACACTGTGTTGAAACAGTTCGGGAGACTCCTCAGGAGGACATGGTGGTACTAGGGAAGTATTGTGTGAAGCCATTGTGCAGTGGGAACAGGATGCCTTGGCAGCTGCTTTGCCAGATAAACTTTGATCTGTCTGTGTGAGAGAGGATGAGGAGGATGAGGACGGCTTGGTCATCCACTCTACTAATTCCTCTGCATGTTGAGGTTCAACATGGCCAGCTCCCGAAAAGGACGAGCGGCCACGGGCACGGGCTGAAGAGGATGCACCACATCCACTACCAGCGTTACCTCTACATGCAGAGCCTGCTTGCCCTCGTGACTCTCTGCCTCTCTTTGTTCTCCTTCCAGACATATTGAAGTGCTCAGGTGGTATGTAACAGCACAAGCGGAGTGACACCAAATGCGCTCAGGTGATATATAACAGCACACGTACAGTGGCACTACCTGCGCTCAGGTGGTATATAGCAGCACACGTACAGTGGCACTAACTGCGCTCAGGTGGTATATAGCAGCACACGTACAGTGGCACTAACTGCGCTCAGGTGTATATACCAGCACACGTACAGTGGCACTGTCTGTGCTCAGGTGGTATATAGGAGCACACGTACAGTGGCACTATCTGTGCTCAGGTGGTATATACCAGCACACGTACAGTGGCACTATCTGTGCTCAGGTGGTATATAGGAGCACACGTACAGTGGCACTATCTGTGCTCAGGTGGTATATAGGAGCACACGTACAGTGGCACTATCTGTGCTCAGGTGGTATATAGGAGCACACGTACAGTGGCACTATCTGTGCTCAGGTGGTATATAGGAGCACACATACAGTGGCACTATCTGTGCTCAGGTGGTATATACCAGCACACGTACAGTGGCACTATCTGTGCTCAGGTGGTATATACCAGCACACGTACAGTGGCACTATCTGTGCTCAGGTGGTATATAGGAGCACACGTACAGTGGCACTATCTGTGCTCAGGTGGTATATAGGAGCACACGTACAGTGGCACTATCTGTGCTAAGGTGGTATATAGGAGCACACGTACAGTGGCACTATCTGTGCTCAGGTGGTATATACCAGCACACGTACAGTGGCACTATCTGTGCTCAGGTGGTATATAGGAGCACACGTACAGTGGCACTATCTGTGCTCAGGTGGTATATAGGAGCACACGTACAGTGGCACTATCTGTGCTCAGGTGGTATATAGGAGCACACGTACAGTGGCACTATCTGTGCTCAGGTGGTATATAGGAGCACACGTACAGTGGCACTATCTGTGCTCAGGTGGTATATAGGAGCACACGTACAGTGGCACTATCTGTGCTCAGGTGGTATATAGGAGCACACATACAGTGGCACTATCTGTGCTCAGGTGGTATATACCAGCACACGTACAGTGGCACTATCTGTGCTCAGGTGGTATATACCAGCACACGTACAGTGGCACTATCTGTGCTCAGGTGGTATATAGGAGCACACGTACAGTGGCACTATCTGCGCTCAGGTGGTATACAGGAGCACACGTACAGTGGCACTATCTGCGCTCAGGTGGTATATAGGAGCACACGTACAGTGGCACTGTCTGTGCTCAGGTGGTATATAGGAGCACACGTACAGTGGCACTATCTGTGCTCAGGTGGTATATACCAGCACACGTACAGTGGCACTATCTGTGCTCAGGTGTATATAGGAGCACACGTACAGTGGCACTATCTGTGCTCAGGTGGTATATAGCAGCACACGTACAGTGGCACTATCTGTGCTCTGGTGTATATAGGAGCACACGCATGGGCGTCCGCTGAACTTTTTCCAGGGGGGGGCATAATTTTACGGTCACCTATGCTCCGCTTCTTTGACAATGTCATGAAGGGGAGGGGCTTAGTCATTATCTCATAAAGCACAGGCATGTGTCCATGATATGCAGCCTCACTGTGCTTATCAAATGTATAGTACAGAGGGTGTACAGTAGGGTTGTATGGTATATAGCAGCACACGTACAGTGGCACTATCTGTGCTCAGGTGGTATATAGCAGCACACGTACAGTGCCACTAACTGCGCTCAGGTGGTATATACCAGCACACGTACAGTGGCACTATCTGTGCTCAGGTGGTATGTAACAGCACACGTGCGGTGACCCCAAATGTGCTCAGGTGGTATTAAACAGCACACGCACAGTCAGAGCGACTGCGTTTCTGTGCAATTCAATAGCCCACTTGCATTAACAGCAACTGCCTTTCTGTGCAAACAAATAGCACACGTGCAGTAACAGTTAATGCGTCTATGTGCAATTAACTAACACGTGTACACTAACACGTTAGAGCATCAAGCACGATCTCCTGCCTGACAGATACTAATAGCAGAACTAGCTAAGCTTAGCTATACAGTTTAAAAATATATTGACAACTCCTAGGGATGTGAATATATTCTCTACAAACTGTACATTTAACTATACTAACTAGTAGCCTCCCTGATCTATCTATCTATCTATCTATCTATCTGAAAAGACACTGTGTTCTCTCTTTCTCTCTTTCTCTCTTTCTCCCTCTCTCCACACTACACGAGGCCGCCCGGAAGGCGGCCTTTTATAGTGTGAGGCGTGTGCTAAAGCCCTGAGCCCTAATTGGCCAAAGCACCCAGGCTTTGGCCAATTAGGTCTCTTCGTTTTTTGGGCGCTGTGATTGGCCAAGCATGCGGGTTCATGGTGCATGCTTGGCCAATCATCAGCGCGCAACGCCGCAGTGAATTATGGGCCGTTACGCGTCATGCGAATTTTGGCGCGAACGGCCCGATTTGTTCGTTTTCGACGAACGGCCGATGTTCGATGCGAACATGTGTTCGCATCGAACGCGACGCTCATCCCTAATCTCTATCTACTACCATGATTGTGGTGACCTGTCGCTGGGATGCCTCTGACTCTGAAGGTATTCGAATCCTTCAACTTCGAATTTGTGAATAGCTGCTCCACACGCAGTGGTTCCTCCTGCCAGTTTGTAGGTCACTTTTGGAGATACAAGCCTGTGGGAGAAAATTCCCTTATGTGGTAGGAGAAACAGGTATTTAGCCAATCCAAATGGTTGAATTCCTGCAGCTTCTGGGAAGTAGCATCGCGGTGGCATTCCAAGACAAGGGCTACTGGAAGGGTAAGCGTAGAAACCTCTTTTTGTCCAGGTTTTCCCTTTTTCTTGTTTTCACTTGCCCTCCAGAATATTTGCGCTACTTCGTGACCAGGCCATTTTGCGATACGGCACTGCGCAATTGCGCAGTTCTGCGATGGTGTATCCAAATTAAATTGGGTACAGCATCGCTAAATGGCAATTTTTTCACACAAATAGAGCTTTCTTTTGGTGCTATTTGATCACCTCTGCAGTTTTTACTTTTGGCGCTATATGTAAAAAGATCGACAATTAAAATATATATATATATACACATATGTGTAACGGAATGGCCCAGAGGCTCTTGAAGGATGTGGGGTACTCCTGTTTCAGCTTCACCGATGACTCGTGTGTCTAGGGTCATCCTATGTCCACTAGGGGCATAGGATGACTGAGAAATTATATCTTGAATTACATGAGATGGGGCAGCAATGATAATTCACAATGTATTGCAGGACATCTTGAAATATTACAGGTGGTTAATTCTGAACCCAACAGGTCAATAGGAGAGTGATTCATTCAATGTGTAACATAGGATGGTAAGGGGGTAATTAAGTCTGCTACTGTCATGTAAACGAGCCTTAGCCTGGCTTCTAAAGACCTTTTCATTGTGTGATGCTAATTAACACTGTATTGTGTGAAAGTTCTATTGATGATAGATGTGGAATGTGAATTAGCATAATCTAAAAGGTCAGATGTCTGACTTATGTTTACTAAAGGAATGTGTATTGTATTGAGGTGAAAAAAGCTTATCTCGGAGTTACCTTGTCTGGGTAAAAGGATTAGTAATTAACTAATGTAGATTATATAGGTGCCAGAAAGTCTGACTAAAAATGTGTATTGAGTTCATTGTGTCATGTTGTGGGTGGAGTTGAGTCATTGTTCATATTTGGTTGCTAACTGTATAAAAGCCTGAGTTTTACCATTAAAATATCTATCCATTTTGAACCAGAGAACAGAGCTGTGTGTCTTGTTTTCTGGGGAATCCTATGGGTCGTGTTCGTCTGCTGGATTGTGGAGTGTCGATAAGCTGTTGTGGGTTGGTGGAATGGAATAGCGTAAACGGCTTTAACCCCTGACCGTTACAATATATATATTAGAATTATATTTATGCTGTAAAACAAAAATAAAAAAATCAGATTTCTTCATAAATTTAGGCCAATATGTATTCTGGTACATATTCTTGTTACCCCGCGTTCCTGCGTAAAAAGAAATCCCTGGGTATCGGGACCTATACCGGTGTCAATATTGGTCAGTGGCCACCCCACCGCCCCCCGGTTGGTACTCAGTCAGGCTCTCAATCGGCTCCAAAGCAGAGCAATGAGAGAACGTTCTGGGGGCCCGAGTCCCGGATCTTCCCGTGCATCCTCCCCCCTGCCCGGCCAATACGATTGCTTCTCCTGCTTCCTGTTTGGCTGGGAGGAGAAGCAGGAAGCCAATAACTAATATTAATTTGCTATTGTCACACAACTGGGTGGGCTCGGGGCACAGTGCTCTGCGCCCCGACCCCACCCTTTTTTTGAAGCCAATTAGAGCATCAGGTTCTTATCATGTGGTTAAAAAAAATAATAAACCCATTGGAATTAATGTATCTGGCGTCCTGCATGTAGATAAGGGGGCCAGACGCATGGATGGGGGGGGTGGTGCCCCAGCGCTGCACTGGTATTGGAGCAAACGTAGAATGTATGTTCCTTGCTAAAGAACATTCTTTTTTATCAAGCTGTTATGGGAAAAGTTCCAATTTAAGAAACATATATAGAATAGAGTCCTTCCTTTTCTCCACATACTGATAGCAGTCGGTGTCCCAGTATCTTCAGGTAGAAGGCATCACATCATTAGAAATTGAAGTGTTAAAATTCAAATTGAAGACAACCAGATCTAAAACTTGAGTTTCTGGCTCAGCTGTGCAAAAAATAGAAGGCAACACATAGCAGGTGCATCTTACAGGGAATAGTTTTTTTTCATAGTCATCACCTAATATGAAATGTAGCAAGACCCCCTTAAGAGGCTGTTTGGATTTTCCTGCTCATCTGCACTGCCATGACCTGATAAACATTCCAAACTCACCTGACACTCTGGTGATAAGGATACCCCCTGGCACAACTCCAGGGCATAACCCATTCTGCCTCATAATAGTAAAGCATGCAGACAAGAGGGAAGTTCAGTCTACATCCTCCACTATCCCAACAGCAAGAGAGGCAGAACCTTTATTGGCCTCACAGCTTTATAGACATAGTGACATAGCAATCATCATTCATATGGGTACATCTGATTGGCTGATCCATATATGGTCTTCTCTTGTGACGTCTGTTGCTTCACCTCGTGGCTTACATTCAACACTCATGGGGGCCATCTTTCTTTTGCTCGATGGAAGGGGCAGGAGGGGTTTGGAGACATCTGTTTTCACTTAATCACTCCTGAAGGTTTTTAACTATATAATGACTTTTTCAAGGGAAATAATAGTGTCTTTGTCACAGAATACTGGAACATGCATACACACATATATATATATCAAGAAATAAAACAATATAAGAAAGGAAAGCAATATTTGAGTGGTTAGGAGAAAAATAACATAAACACAAAATAATCATTTTATTAACTCCATCACACTGGGTTCAGACATCTTTGCACCACTTCAACACACACACAACTCTGTGCGTTTATATTCTGATAATGTTTACTAGGACAGTTCAAAGAAGATATTGTCACAAAGAGGAGGTAATAGATGCTGCTGAGTTTTAGACAACAGCGGCAGCTCAGCAAAGGAATTCCTCCCAATGACACAGGATATTTGCAGGTAAAACCGTCTATTATATACACATATGCCTCATACACACAAACAGTTTTCCCGTCGGGAAAACTGCCATGACAGCTTTTGGCCGGGAATCCTGGCGGGAAAAATAAGAACATGTTGGGCCAGATCCAGAAAAGTATTTACATCGGTGTATCTATAGATACGCCGCGTAAATACTAAGAATAGCCGGCATATCTTTTTTCTGTATTCAGAAAACAAGATACGCCGGCTTTCTCCTAAGATACGAGCGGTGTAAGTCACTTACACCGTCGTATCTTAGTTGCATATTTACGCTGGCCGCTAGGTGGCGTTTACACCGGTTTTCGCGTAAAATATGTAAATGAGCTATTTACACCGATTCCCGAATGTACTTGCGGCGGCGCGTTGTAGTTTACGTCGTTTGCGTTAGCGTTAGAGCGGCTTAAGGTTACCCCTGCTATAGGAACCATAGCCAATGTTAAGTATGGACGTCGAGACAGCATCGAATTGTACGTCGGTTACGTCGTTTGCGTAAATCATTCGGGAATGGGGCTCGACGTTAGTTACGTTCACGTCGTTTACATTGACAAAAAGCAACGTGATTTCGCGCATTGCGCACTGGCAACGTCCCATGCGCCGTCCACAAAAACGTCAATTTCGTGGGGTCATGATTCATTTACATGAATCACGCCCCCACTTCATCAATTTGAAATGCGCAACACATACGTTACGCCACCGTAAATAAGTGCGCAAGTTCTTTCTGAATACAGAACTTGCGCAAAAATTTACAGCGGCGTAACGTATCGGGGATACGTTATGCCAGCAGAAAGATCCGCAGATCTTTCTGAATCTGGCCCGTTTTCTTTTTTCCTGCCGGGATTCCCGGCGGTCTTTTTCCCAGCAGTTTTCCTATGGGAAACACTGCGATGGAGCATACACACGGTCGGGATTCCCGGCCAAAGCTCTCATGGTTGTTTTCCGTGTGTAGGGGGGAAAAGCTGCCGAGCAGGTTCTCGGCTTTCCCCTCGGGTTTCCCGGTGGTAAAAGGTCCGCCGGGAAACCCGTACGTGTGTATGAGGCATTACCGTACTGAAAGGATAAACAAGATAAAATGGTTGTACTGACACACGTAAAATAGGGGGTACCTGGCCCAGCCTTTAAACCTTTAACCCTAATGAAAGGTCAGACTTAATAGCAATGGTATAAGGACCCCTGTAGCAATAATGACAGAAGTGGTGATCTGATGGTCTTCACCGGCACGTAGGAGCTCGTTAATTGTATCCAAAAAGGACAATTAAGCAATAAGATTTCTTGACATAGTAGAAGCTAAAGGTGTCAATGCACAGTGTTCAAGAAAGGTTCAGTAAAGTATTCCCATGTGCAAAGTGTCCCAGCGAAAACCGTAAGAAAGGATTTGTAAAAGGTGGGCGATTGCCCTCTCACCAACGACTAGGACGATTTAATGCCTTCCGGACAGCAGTATACATGCAGCGGATCCGCCATCCTGATCTCCCGATGCAAAGTGTAGAACATAGGTTGACAGGCGACTCAGATGGTTCTGGAAGGATGTCCGATGAACAGCAAGCAGTGCTAGGCCCCTCTCATCCAGTTTGGAATGTTGTACACCGCGTGGTAGGCCATGACCTTTTTCTCCATACACAGAGAGGTCCGTCTCGCGTAAAGCCCAGGAGGAAGAGAGCACAGAGCAGGGCTTTGGCTTCTTATATACTAGTTCCTCTCAGCAATCTCTCCATGATGGTAGTTTCAGGGCTGGGCTCAGCCCTTCCTTCTCTGAGCTGGTCGCCATTGCCAGCTCCTATATCTCCAAAGTGACTCACCTGTTGATGATTTCCTGCTCGTCAGTCCTGCCTACTTAAGCCGTCCAGCCCAGATGATCTCTGCCTTCGCCTTGGTCAACATCACAGAAACTATCTCCTGCGTTCCTGTTAAAGTCTTGCTTGGCTGACATTCCTTCTGGCTCCAGGTACTGCTTGCTGTTCCACTACGCTGATCCCTGGCTTCCTGACGTCCTGGCTTGTCTAACTATCCGTTCCAGTTACCCAACTTTTGGCTATGTTTTGACTACGTTTTTTTCTATTTACTTTTATTATTATTAACCCCTTCCCTACCAAGTCATTGTAAAATGACGTCAGCAGGAACCCTCCCTCCCTCCGTGTGGACCAAGCCCGGACTGGGACAAAAAATAGGCCCGGGCATTTTAGACTGAGCAGCCCAGGGGGGGGGGCAGCGGGGGTTAATGACGGGATGTGGGGTGAGATTAAGAAAGATTGATTGAAAGATTAAGATAGAAAGAAAGGAAGATAGATAGGAAGGAAGATATAGAAAGAAAGATAGATAAAGATAGAAAGAAGGGAAGGAAGGAAGATAGATAGAAAGGAAGGAAGATGGATAAAGAAAGAATGAATAATATAGAAAGAAAGAAAGAAAGAAGAGAAGGAAGATAGATAGATAGATAGAAAGAAAGGGAGATATATAAAGAAATAAATATAAAGATAGAAAGGAAGATAGATACAGAAAGAAAGGTAGATAAAGGAAGGAAGATAGATAGATAGATAGAAAGGAAGATATATAAAGAAAGAAATAGAAAGATAGAAAGAAAGAAGGGAAGGAAGGAAGATAGATACAGAAAGAAAGGTAGATAAAGGAAGGAAGATAGATAGATAGATAGATAGATAGATAGATAGATAGATAGATAGATAGATAGATAGATAGATAGTAAGGAAGGAAGATTGATGGCATGGCACAGTGGCTGCGTTTGATGGCATGGCACAGTGGTGACAATTGATGGCACAGTGGCTGTGTTTGATGGCATGGCACAGTGGTGACAATTGATGGCACAGTGGCTGCATTTGATGGCATGGCACAGTGGCTGCATTTGTTGGCATGGCACAGTGGTGACAATTGATGGCACAGTGGCTGTGTTTGATGGCATGGCACAGTGGTGACAATTGATGGCACAGTGGCTACGTTTGATGGCATGGCACAGTGGCTGCGTCTGATGGCATGGCACAGTGATGACAATTGATGGCCCAGTAGCAGCATTTGATGGGCCCAGTGGCTGCATTTGATGGGCACAGTGAGGCTCAATAGCCGCCGGGGGGCGTTCGTGGGCCGCGAGGGCCGTTCGCGGGCCGCAATCGGCCCCCGGGCCGCGAGGGCCGTTCGCGGGCCACAACCGGTCCGCGGGCCGCCGCGGCCCACCGAGCATTTGCCCGGTATGCCCTATGGCCAGTGCGGGCCTGGCGTGGACGTCATATGACATCCTGGGCTTCCCGGGCGGCAAGGAGGCCTGTATTTCCCTGTATTGAAGCGGTTAAACAAGTGTAATTTAAATATACTTCTGTCTCAGGTCTGATTCATGGTTTCTGACAGGTAGCAAAGATCTCTGGGATGTGTAGTCCAGGTACAGGGTCATGCGGAGAACTTTGTCTGTAGAACTACTCATTCCACAATTCCTTTAGCTTGGCTCACTAGTATGATGTCAATTGATAACACTGGACACTAGAGGGACATGCAATGCATAGAAATACCGGAGGAACACTGTACTTTATAATTGTAGTCCACATTGCTACAGAAGATAAATGAGTCTTTGCTTGAAATGTTCAGCTCAGTTCGTTGGAATCTGACTTGATGGCGAATGCTAATAAAGATCTCTGCTACTCTCTTTTATAATTCATCAAACTGGGTATCTAAATTCTTAGAAATATTCAGGAACCGTCACACTCTACAATGATTACTTTATACTCTGTGGGATATTTTCAGACTCCGGTGGTAGTCACTGATGTAGATACATCAAATATTGGTAGCACAGAAAAGGGGGGGACACAAATAAGTGCAATGCCATGGTGGTGACATAGCAAGAAATCGTCAATCGTTGCCTATTTTGTTCGCCCCATTCTAAAATACTAATTGTTGAATTCTGCTCCGGTTACACTGGTCATCACTTAAAGGGGAGTTCCAGGCATTTTTCATGTTTATTAAAAGTCAGCTGCTACAAAAAGTGTAGCTGCTGGCTTTTAATAAACAAACACTCACCTGCTCCATGTTCCAGCGACATCCCGGCCGGAGCTCCGCTTCTCCCCCCCCCCCTCCCCGGCCGGCGTCCTCATTGCTACTGTGGGAAACCGGCCGTGACAGCTTTTGGCTTAATGGCCGGGCACTCACCTGTCACGTGTCCCAGGCGATCAACTACAGCAGTGTTTCTCAACAGTGCCCAGGGGTTCCGCGGGAAATCTATAGTTTCCGTCAGGCTGATGATTTAAAAGCCGCGCCGCCGCCTCAAAAACCGCGCCTTGTATTCAGACTGTTCCGTGATAGGCGGAACACAAATTTCCCCAGCAGGGCCTCTGTTCAGTGTCCTGCCTATCACGGATGCCTTCTCATCCTCGGACGAGAGGACATCCGTGATAGGCGGAACACTGAACAGAGGCCCTGCTGGGAAAATTTGTGTTCCGCCTATCACGGAACAGTCTGAGGAGAAGGCGCGGTTTTTGAGGTGGCGGCGCGGCTCGGCGTGGCTTTTAAATCATCAGCCTGACGGAAACTGATGGCACAGTGGGGGTAAGTGATGGCAAGTGGCACAGTGGACAAGTGATGGCACAGTGGGGGGAAAGTGGTGGCAAGTGATGGCACAGTGGGGGTTAGTGATGGCAAGTGGCACAGTGGTGACAAGTAGCACAGTGATGGCACAGTAGTGGCAAAGTGATGGCACAGTGGTGGGAAAGTGATGGCACAGTGGTGGCAAAGTGGTGGCAAAGTGGTGGCAAAGTGATGGCACAGTGGTGGGAAAGTGGTGGCAAGGTGGTGGCAAAGTGATGGCACAGTGGTGGCAAATTGATGGCACAGTGGTGGCAAGGTGATGGCACAGTGGTGGCAAGGTGATGGCACAGTGGTGTCAAAGTGATGGCACAGTGGTGGCAAGGTGATGGCACAGTGATGGGAAAGTGACGGCACAGTGGGGGAAAAGTGATGGCACAGTGGTGGCAGGTGGCAAGTGATGACACAGTGGTGGGAAAGTGATGGCACAGTGGTGGCAAAGTGATGGCACAGTGGTGGCAGGTGGCAAAGTGATGGCACAGTGGTGGCAAAGTGATGGCACAGTGGTGGCAAAGTGATGGCACAGTGGTGGCAAAGTGGTGGCAGGTGGCACAGTGATGGCAAAGTGATGGCACAGTTGTGGCAAAGTGATGGCACAGTGGTGGCAGGTGGCAAGTGATGGCACAGAGGTGGGAAAGTGATGGCACAGTGGGGGCAAGTGGTGGCAAGTGATGGCACAGTGGGGAAAATTGATGGCACAGTGGGGGCATGTAATGTAATGGCACAGTGGAGGCATGTAATGTAATGGCACAATGGAGGCATGTAATGTAATGGCACAGTGGAGGCATGTAATGTAATGGCACAGTGGAGGCATGTAATGGCATAGTGAGATTTGAAAAAAGCCTGTTTCTGTCAGCGGTTGTTCCCGTCAGCGGTTGTCCCTGTCAGTGGTTGTTCCGGCTACCCCTCAGCTTCCAGAAAAGCTGCGTTTGTCACTAGTAAAGCTGCTTATGTCAAGTTCGACCCAGAATTGAGCATCTGTGCAGAAAAAGCAAGCCTAAGTTTTTACATTAAGGGGGTAAGTGTTTTTACAATATATATTCTATTATTTGATACTGTTTCTTTATTGCTGTTATATTTACAGCTCGCTGATCAGATCCAATGATCCGTGAGCTTTAGATCAGAATTTTTTTTTCAGGGGTTCCCAGAGATTTCAAACTTTTTGCCAAGGGTTCCCCGAAGGCAAAAAGGTTGAGAAACACTGACCTACAGGGAGGGGCGGCCAAAAGGCGATATGACGTATAGCCTTAGCGGCCCCTCGGCGGAAGGAGGAAGTGGGACAGGATGTCCCACACCTTCTGAAGCCCCCACTCCCCCCCAAGAAAAATTACATGCCAAATGTGGCAGCATGTAAGGGGGCGAGGAGTGGATTAAGCGGAAGTTCCACTTTTGGGTAGAACTCTGCTTTAACCACTTAAGGACCGCCTCCTGTACATATACATCGGCAGAATGGCACGGCTGGGCACAAGCACGTACAGGTACGTCCTGTACTAGTACCCAGCCGTGGGTCGCGGCGCACTCCCGCGACCCGGTCCGAAGCTCTGGGAACGGGACCGTGGGACTCGCGGACCCGATCGCCACTGGAGTCCGGCGATCGGTCCCCGGAGCTGAAGAACGGGGAGAGCTGTGTGTAAACACGGCTTCCCCGTTCTTCACTGTATCAGGACAACGACCCTAAACATACAGCCAGAACTACAATGGAATGGTTTGGATCAAAGCATATTTGTGTGTTAGAATTGCCCAGTCACAGTCCAGACCTAAATCCCATTAAGAATCTGTGGCAAGACTTGAAAATCGCTGATCACAGACGCTCTCCATACAATCTGACAGAGCTTGAGATATTTTACAAAATAGAATGGGCAGAGATGTCCCTCTCTAGATGTGCAAAGTTGGTAGAGACACCCCCAAAAAGACTTGCAGCTGTAATTGCAGAGAAAGGAGGTTCTACAAAGTATTGACTCCGGGGGGCGCCATACAAATGCACCCCACACTTTTCACATATTTATTTAAAAAAAAAAAAAATTGAAAACCATTTATCATTTTCCTTCCACTTCACAATTATGTGCCACTTTGTGTTGGTCTTTCACATAAAATCCCAATACATTTACGTTTTTGGTTGTAACATGACAAAATGTGGAACATTTCAAGGGGTATGAATACTTTTTCAATGCACTGTATATCCCATAGTTTGTAGACACTGTATTGTCTGTGTAAACCAATCAATATACACTTATTGGGATTTTTTAACCCAAAAAATTGTAGCAGAATACATACTGACCTAATTTATTTATTTTTCTTTATTTTTTATTGTATGTGTTTTATAGCATAAAGTAGGGCTGGGGGAAAAATCGATTTAAATCTTGAATCGAGTTGCGAAGGCAAATTGATTCAGATTTTGACCAAATCGATTTTATTAGATTTTTTCTTTTCCATAGGACCGTCGCTCTGCGGACCAGGCCGAGGCTGGACACCGCTTGTGGCCTTTTCCCAGGATCGTGGCAAGCTGTGGGCAGGATTTTTTAGATGAGGGCGCGGCTTCGTTCCAGTCCACGGCCTTTTCCCAGGATCACGGCGGACTAGGCCGAAGCCACGTCCTTGGCCTCAGCCTAGGACCAGTGCGGTGTCCATCAGGAAAAAAGAACTTGATTCGAAACGCAGATTTTTTTGGGGCCAAAATCGCACCCTAGCATAAAAAACTGAGTTACTTACCGGTAACATCCTTTTCCAGGAGTCTTTCAGGACAGGCACCTTAGAGAGATCCCGGCTCCTCTACTTCCAGGAAACACCGCCTTCTTCCAAACTTTAAAGCCTCATCCTCCTACTGGCCCCTCAGTTCTTCAAGAGTACCTCCGGCCAACTAGGGAGACACAAGACAACGTCATACAACAATTTCTTACCTTACCTGACGCTCTTATGTGATGAGTCCTCCAATCTCTAAAACCTGGGTGGGTAAAAGTGCTGTCCTGAAAGACTCCTGGAAAAGGATGTTACCGGTAAGTAACTCAGTTTTTCCCTAGGTCGTCGTTCAGGACAGCACCTTAGAGAGGATAAGCGAGCACCTTATCTTAGGGTGGGACTACTGCCTGTAGCACTTTACGACCAAAGGCTTGGTCCTGTGCCGACAGCAGGTCCAGTCTGTAGTGCTTTATGAACATAGCAAAACTTAACCACGTTGCCGCTCTGCAGATCTGCTCTGGAGAAGCTCCAGCCCATTTTGCTTGTGAAGTCGCTGCTGCTCTGGTAGAATGTGCCCTGATTCCCACTGGAGGCTCTAATTCCCCCTAACACATAAGCCTGAATAATAGCTGCTTTAATCCAACTTGCTATAGTACGTCTGGAGGCCCTAGAACCTTTTCTAGCCCCTGAAAATAAAACAAAAAGGGAATCCGTCTTCCTAAACTGACTGGTGCATTCTAAATATTGAAGGACATACCTCCTTACATCCAAATTGTGAAAAATACGTTATTTTTCCCCTACCGGGTTTGAACAAAATGTAGGTAGAATAATCTCCTGGCCTCTGTGGAATTTCGAGGCTACTTTTGGCAAGAAGGCCGGATCTGTCCTAAAAACAATACGATCCGGAAAAACCTGAAAAAAAGGAGTTCTAATTGAGACGGCCTCGAGTTCACGAGTCGTGCCGTTGTAACTGCTACCAAAAAAAGCAGTCTTGAGAGTGATTAATTTCAAGGTGCAGGACCCCAATGGTTCAAAAGGTTACCCTGTAAGGGCCTGCAAAACTAAAGAAGGATCCCACACGGGAAAAGAGGCAATGCCAAGTGGCCTCTGCCTACTTAATCAGGGCCGGCGCTACCAATAGACGGATTAGGCAGCCGCCTAGAGCGCTCAGCCGCTGGTTATTCTACTCCCGCACACACTGTACAGAGCTTGCAACTATCTCTAGCAGGCAGCTCTGACGTGTTAAACAGAGCCGCGCCTGCCGCCCCCCGCGCTCGCGCGGTGCTCTCCCCACTCTGACATGTGTCCTGTCCAGCAGCTATGCAGTTCCCCCAGCAGAGCGTCCTCCGCTCTGGTGTGTCCAGAAATTCCTCCTTTCCGCTCTGAGTCTGAGATCACAATGTCACATGATCTCCACACTTCTTCAGAGTCCCGCCCCTCCTGTGTCCTCTGTCCAATCCATTATGTCTGCCCGGAGCAGCTACAGAGTACAGACTTCTCCTGTGTCCCGTCTATGCTGTGCACTCGTCTGTGAAGGGGAGGTGGGCGGGAAGATCCAAAACAAGCAGCCACAGGAAACACTGCTGCTGAATGATGAACCAGTGAGACTATTCTGGTAAGTGAGTGAGCTCTTTCACTTACCATACTCTGCTTCCTTCTCTCTCTCTGATAGCTCCCCCTCTCTGTCTCTGATAGCCCCCCCTCTCTCTGATAGCCCCATCTCTGTCTCTGATAGCCCCCCCTCTGTCTCTGATAGCCCCCTCTGTCTCTGATAGCCCCCCTCTGTCTCTGATAGCCCCCCTCTGTCTCTGATAGCCCCCCTCTGTCTCTGATAGCCCCCCTCTCTCTGATAGCCCCCCCTATTTGTCTCTGATAGCCCCCCCTCTCTCTCTCTGATAGCCCCCCTCTTTGTCTCTGATAGCCCCCCCTCTCTCTCTCTGATAGCCCCCCTCTTTGTGTCTGATAGCCCCGCTCTTTGTCTCTGATAGCCCCCCCTCTTTGTCTCTGATAGCCCCCCCTCTTTGTCTCTGATAGCCCCCTCTCTCTGTCTCTGATAGCCCCCCTCTCTGTCTCTCTCTGTCTGACAGCTCTCTCTGACAGCCCCCCTCTCTCTCTCTCTCTCTCTCTCTCTCTGACAGCGCTTTCTCTCTCTGACAGCCCCCTCTCTCTCTTTGACAGCGCTCTCTCTCTCTGATAGCCCCCCCTCTCTCTCTCTGACAGCTCTCTCTCTGACAGCTCTCTCTGACAGCCCCCCTCTCTCTCTCTCTCTCTCTCTCTCTCTGATAGCCCCCCTCTCTCTCTCTGATAGCCCCCCTCTCTCTCTCTGACAGCCCCCCTCTCTGACAGCCCCCCTCTCTGTCTCTGACAGCCCCCTTCACTCTCTCTCTCCCTCTCTGACAGCCCCCCTCTCTCTCTCACAGCCCCCTTCACTCTCTCTCTCCCCCTGACAGCCCCCCCTCTCTCTCTCCCTCCCTGACAGCCCCCTTCACTCTCTCTTTCCTTGTCAGCACTGGAAGTAGCTTTACTCCAGTCTGTTTATCTCTTGTTTTAACGCCTTCCTTACCATCATCTGCCTATATATTGATTGTATAACATAATTACTTGATTGACTTTATTCTCTTAAAGTGGTATTAAAGCAAAATATTTAATTTACTGCAGATTACCAATTTATAGATGGGTGGCTGCATTAGTTTTGTTTTTTGTTTTTTCTTTTATATTCACCTGGTGATCCTTCTAGTAAGTCTTATGTTTTTCAAAAGAACGAGCTGTCTTGCAGATGTAGCAGTTAGAGGGTTAAATCAAACCATTTAACACTGGCGAAGGGGGTGGAGTCAGGGGAAGACCCAGTGGGTGCGGCAAAATTAGGTTTCGCCTAGGGTGTCAAATATCCTTGCACCAGCCCTGTACTTAATGCCTTAAAAAATCTAACTATCCAGGGATCCGCTGCTAGATTTTTCTCCAAACACTCAGGGCCGAAACCTGCCCCTTCAAGGTGCTGAGGGCTAGCCCCTTATCTGCCCCTGCCTGTAGGAACTCTAGTACTGCTACAGAACTGCGTACACTGAAGGAGCTTTCTGAGCACCAGGAATTGAACCGTTTCCATACCTTACAGTAGATGATTTGTGTTTATTTTTTCCTACAATTTAGGAGGGTCGCAACAAGGCAATCTGAAAACCCTTTGCCCCTTAGCAGCTCCTCCTCAGAAACCAGGCTGCTAGGTTTCACCTGTCCACGTGAGGGCAGCATACTGGACCGTGAGTGAGAAGGTTGTCTCGAACTGGTAGAATCCAGGGGGGTTCTACAGCCAAGTTCCTTAGAATTGAGAACCACGGTCTCCTGGGCCAATGCGGGGCAAGCAAAATTAAGGTTGTGTTCTCCTGCTGAAACTTCCTCAATACTGCAGGGATCAGGACCGGAGGGGGGAAGGCATAACACCTGGAAAATGCCAATTTCTGAGCTAGTGCATCTATCCCTAAAGCTCCATCGTACCTGCTTAGAGAAAAGAAGAGGTCCACTTTGGCGTTCTGTTTGGAGGCAAATAGGTCCACGCATGGTATTCCCCCACCTCTGGACTATCATACTGAAAACCTCCTGATTCAGTGACCAATCGCCCTCCCTCAGCGTTGTTCTCAGCCTCCCCAGCTATAAGCTCTGGTTCCACTGCGATGTCTCCCCACCGGAGGAAACACCATAACTGAGGGGCCAGTGGGAGGATGAGGCTTTAAAGTTTGGAAGAAGGCGGTGTTTCCTGGAAGGGGAGGAGCCAGGATCTCTCTAAGGTGCTGTCATGGAAGCATGAATCAGACGTACATAAACAGATAAATGAATATGAAGATTTTATTGAAAACCAAACAGCAAGGTCAAAGTCCAAACTGACGATCAAACAGCCAGAAGAGTCGTCCACCAGTGCCAGGGTCAGTAGCTAGGGATGAGAGTCAGCCAAGCCGGAGTCTGTAGCCAGAGGAGTCGTGAAACGAAGCCGGGAATCAGGAACCAGAAGGAACGTCCGTGAGAGCCGGGTCGGTGACCAAGAGCAAGCAGCACAATCACAGAAGGGATATCAGACGAAAGGCCCAAGCGAGGAAATGCTGCAGCTGCCGTCTATATATATGCTGAGCAGCCAGCTCCTCCCAGTGGGAAGGAGGAGCCGCAGGGTGTGGCAGGTTACAAGAACCCCATGAAGCAAGATGGCTGCTAGCACATGTCAGTAATGAGAAGCCTGCAAGGAGGTAAGACCATGACAGGTGCCTGTCCTGAAAAAAATCAGCAGCGATTAAATAGCACAGAAAGAAAGCTCTATTTGTGTGAAAAAAATTATAAAAATGTAATTTGGGTACAGTGTTGACTGGCAATTGTCATTCAAAGCTGAAAATTGGCCTGGGCAGGAAGGGGGTGAAAGTGCCCGGTATTGAAATAGTTAACCACCTAACAGGTTCCGAAACGTCTCAAGAACTCTTTGCACTTGAGCTCCTGGGTCCGCCCACCTTCTGTAGCCATTAGGCCGGGTCCAATTTCCCTGCTGTTGGGTTTTTTAATTTCATAATATGGGTAATGCAATGTATATTTTGAGGTAGACAGCAAAAGAGTTGAGAAGGTTCCTGCCGTTGGAGAATCCAAGATATATGAGAAGCCAGGAGCTCCACCTACAACTAAGACGTTAGCATTGCATTGTCGTTGCATTGGCATATCACCCACTACTAGACATGTGGAAATCGTTTTGTTCCGAATTATTATTTTTTTTAACAAATTTTGACAAATGAGTTTAGTCCGAAATTTCCAAATCTTTCAATTTCCGAATTTTCGGATTTCTGAAATTTTTAATTTTCGGAAATAAGAATTTTGGAAATTCGGAATTCGAAAGTTTGGGAATTCCAAATTTCGGAAATCCAAATATTCGGAAATTTCGAAATTAACGAATTTGTAAAAATGTGTTAAAAAAATTATTCGGAATAAAACTAATTGCACAACCCACAAGCCAATAAAGTGTTATTCTTGGCTGCTGAGCTGTTCTTATGGTTTGTGCAATATGTCAGGAGAAAATGTGGAAGACTTTGTGGTACTTGCACTTAGAGAATAGTGTTATGTCTCAAGTTTATGGACATTCTGATTTCGGAAATTCTAAATTCTAAAATTCTAAAATTCCAACATTCTATAATTCAAAAATTTGAAAATTCAGATTTAGAAAATTCAGAAATTTGAAAATTTAGATTTTCATACAGTGGAACCTCGGATTACGAGCATAATCCGTTCCAGGAGAATGCTCGTAATCCAAAGTACTCGCATATCAAAGGGAGTTTCCCCATTGAAGTCAATGGAAACAAAAATAATTTGTTCCGCGTTGACTTCAATGGAATGCAATACCGCATGTGGCCAGAGGTGGGGGTGTCGAAGAGACTCGGAAACGGACGATCGCCGACGTTCGGCTCTGCTCGGCTCCGGCGCCCCCACCTCAGGCCAAATACACTACTGCAGGCCCCATTAGCTTGAATTATTCTTGCTTTGTGAGACAACACTCGGAATTCCTTTTAAAAAGTTGCTCGTCTTTCAAAAAGCTTGTTAACTGAGTCACTCGTAAACCGGGGTTGCAGTGTATTTTCAAATTTTCTAATTTCCGTATTTCGAATTTCTGAAGTCTGAATTTTTGAAAAAAGCTAAAAAACGAATGACACGAAAAGGAACTAATTTTTCGGCAGTGCACATGTGTACCTACTACTACTGTTTGGTGATAAATAGTGTATGTGTGTCATGACTTAACCACTTGTGACCGGCCCCACGTCCAAAGACGTCACGTTTTTGAAGATGGATATCTCGGTAACGGCAGCAGCTGCTGCCACAACCGAGATATCCATCTCTTCGTGGGGCGGTCCTGTTAACGATAACGGCGGTCATCGCGGCGGATTCGCCGCGAGATCGCCGTTACCGGCGGCGGGAGAGGGTGCCCCCCCCCTCCCGCCGCTCTCCCGCGCCCTCCGCCGCTTACCGTAGCCGTCGGTAGCGGCGGAGGCGATCGGGTCCGCTCGTTGTCTGTCCGGGGATGTGACTGAGGGAAAAAATGTCCCTCAGCCGTCCCCCTCTCTCTGCTGGGCGGAAGTGACGTCAAAACGTCATTTCCGCCCAGCGTCTTAAAGAGACATTTAATATGTTTACATTTTGACTTATTTTTTTTTTTTTTTTTTTTGCATTTAAGCCTGAATATGAGATCTGAGGTCTTTTTGACCCCAGATCTCATATATAAGGGGACCTGTCATGCTTTTTTCTATTACAAGGGATGTTTACATTCCTTGTAATAGGAATAAAAGTGATAATTTTTTTTTATTTTTTTTTTTCAGTGTTAAAAATTATAAAATAAATAAAAATAAAAACCAAAACCAAAAAAAAAATTTTTTAAAGTGCCCCGTCCCGACGAGCTCGCGCGCAGAAGCAAACGCATACGCGAGTAGCGCCCGCATATGAAAACGGTGTTCAAACCACACAAGTGAGGTATCGCCGCGATCGTTAGAGCGAGAGCAATAATTCTAGCCCTAGACCTCCTCGTCATCTCAAAAAATGCAACCTGTAGAATTTTTTAAACGTCGCATATCGAGATTTTTAAGGGTAAAAGTTTGACGCCATGCCACGAGCGGGCGCAATTTTTATGCGTGACATGTTGGGTATCATTTTACTCGGCGTAACATTATCTTTCACAATATATAAAAAAATTGGGCCAAATTTATTGTTGTCTTATTTTTTAATTCAAGAAAGTGAATTTTTTCCAAAAAAAGTGCGCTTGTAAGACCGCTGCGCAAATACGGTGTGAGAAAAAGTATTGCAATGACCGCCATTTTATTCTCTAGGGTGTTAGAAAAAAAAATATATATAATGTTTGGGGGTTTTAAATAATTTTCTAGCAAAAAAAACTGTTTTAGTCTCGTAAGCATCGAATCTGAAAAACAGGCTCGGTAATGAAGTGGTTAATTCCCGCTGCCACAAGAGAGACTGGCTGTAACATTCACTTATCTACACATACCATGTCTTCAGGCCCTTGCCTTATGATGAAGCACCCAGCGTACGAAACAAGGTAAACTCCCTTTTGATGTTTGTGAGTGCCTCTGGCTCATTTCAGTAAACCTATTGATCACTAAGCAAGCATCTTGAAACCATCTATGTGATGTGTATAAGTGCAGGAGATCTAAACGCACCTATGCTATAAACTCACCACAATACCTGTGGGGTCTGTTTATAAAACAAAAAACAGCATTGCCTCTTTGGTGGAAGCGAGTTTTAACGTCCTTCCCGATGAGGTCGTACTAATGATTTGTACAGGGGAGCAAAATGTTATCTCTCTCTTTCTCTCTGGAGTCCATACCTCTCTTATACAAGAAAGGACTTTACTCACTTTGGAAACCGCAGCTTTGCATTGCATTATTGAGCTTATGATCTACCAACTCGATGTCCGCCAGTGTCCCGCGATCAGGTCACAGAGCTGAAGAATGGGAGATGTCAGTGTAAACACAACATCTCCTCGTTCTTGAGAAAGGAGTCACCGCTCCAGGTGGGATCACTAAATGGTTACAGGTGGTGCAGGATAACGAGGGTGCTGGCGGTGCACTAAGCAAAATGAAGACAAAGAAAAATGGAATAGACGCACTCCAAAACCTGATGGGTGGTCTTTTATTTAATAGACAGCATGTACAAAAATAGGGTCACAGCAGTGGAAACAAGGAACAGCCGACGCGTTTCGCACTGGATCAGTGCTTATTCATGGCACCTCCTCGTTCTTCCTAGTGACATGTCACTGATCGTCTGTTCCCTCTCATCGGGAACAGCGATCAGTGACATGTCACTCGTAGCCACGCCCCCCCTAAGAGTTAAAAGCATTCCCTAGGACACACTTAACCCCTTCAGTGCCCCCTACAGGTTAACCCCATCGTTGCCAGTGTCATTTTTACAGTAATCTGTGCATTTTTATAGCACTGATCGCTGTAAAAATGACAATGGTCCCAAAATGGTGCCAAAAGTTGTCTGATGTGTCCGCCATAATGTCGCAGACACGATAAAAATCGCAGATCGCCACCATTACTAGTAAAAAAAAACAATTATTAATAAAAATGCCATAAAACTATGCCCTATTTTGTAGACTCTATGGGCCAGATTCACGTACCTGGCGGCGTAGCGTAGCGTATGCTATTTACACTACGCCGCCGCAATTTACAGGAGCAAGTGCCGTATTCTCCAAGCACTTGCTCCGTAATTTGCGGCCACGTAGTGTAAATGGCACGGAGTATCCCCGCGTAATTCAAAGGGGGCGGCTTGTATTTAAATTAAGCGCGCCCCCACGCCGAACGAACTGCACATGAGCCGGCCGTAAACGTAGTCCAGTGCGCATGCTCCATAGTACGCCGCAAATACATTGTTTTCGACGTGAACGTAATTAACGCACAGCCCTATTCGCGACGAGTTACGTAAACGACGTAAACAACGGAAAAACACGACGCTGTCCCGACGTCCATACTTAACATGGCGTACGCCGGACCTACGCAAGGTTACCCCTCATATAGCAGGGGTAACCTTACGCTTACGCAAACGGCGTAAACTACGACGACGGGGCGCAAATACGTTCGGGAATCGGCGTATCGGGCTCATTCGCATATTCGACGCAGAAATCGACGGGAACGCTACCTAGCGGCCAGCGTAACATTGCAACTTAGATCCCACGGTGTAAGTGACTTACGCCAGTCGTATCTAAGCAAAATCTATGCGTAACTGATTCTAAGAATCAGTCGCATAGACACCCAGGGCCAGAAACAGAGATACAATGGCGTATATGGAGATACGCCGTCGTATCTCAGCTGAGAATCTGGCCCTATAACTTTTGCGCAAACCAATCAATAAACACTTATTGCGATTTTTTTTTTACCAAAAATATGTAGAAGAATACGTATCGGCCTAAACTGAAGGAAAAAAAAGTTTTTTATATATTTTTTGAGGGGATATTTATTATAGCAAAAAGTAAAAAATATTGAATTTTTTTCAAAATTGTCGCTCTGGCCAAAAACACAGCAAAACGTGCACTAACAGCGACTGCGTTTATGGGCAAAAACACAGCAAACGTGCACTAACTACACAGCCAATCAGCAGGTTATCCGGGGGTTATGAATCATTGAATAGGACCTGTCGCCAAAGTCCTGCTGCGCACAATCACAGTGGGTGTCGGCGCAGGGGGGACACGCATACACTTTAAATCAGGAAACAGGCTTTTATGGGCGGCGCCGGCATCCCCTCCCATGCTGGTGGGTGGCCCACAAGTGGGTATAAATAGGGCTGTGGAAATTAACTATTAACTCCTCGACTAATCGTTAATTTTTTTGATTGATCAAAATTATTTTGATCGGTACTCACCTCTCCGCCGGCTTCTGGGCCTACAGGGAGTTCCGTCGGAGATCCAGTGACATCACGGACACCGACGGGGCTTGCCGTGTCCATCTGAAGGGCTCCTTTGCTGTGCCTTCATATCTGCATGCCGGCGGGACCTTACTATCTGCCACAAGCAACGGCTGTTACACTTCC
Source organism: Rana kukunoris (assembly GCA_029574335.1). NCBI lineage: Eukaryota > Metazoa > Chordata > Amphibia > Anura > Ranidae > Rana > Rana kukunoris. The sequence continues at coordinate 8,338,604 of CM056051.1, read as the reverse complement.
CTCTATCACTTCCCTCCATCACTTCCCTCTATCAACCTGGGATTCTACAGCCATCCACAGGGAGTTGTGATAGTTCCCTTCATGGAACATCTACATGCCGACGGACTGATGTTAATCTCTCCTCATTTGGATTCAGCAGTGGTATCGTTGTACACATTTTTATACCAGTATCATACTTAGCTACATGTTTTTATGACTGCTTTTGCTACCGTTTGGTATTACTCGCACCATTTTTACAGTTTATTTAGCTACATCAATTTTATCTCCAGTGCAATATTTATTTTGTTACCTACTTGAAGACTATAAAAGTTTTAATGCTATTCCCATCGAGCGCTGCCTTTGCGTGTTTTTTGTATTCTGCTCTCCATTTTTCCAGTGGTTGGAGCTGCACTGGGAATCAGCCTGCAAGGAGATCCGCTAAAAGTAGTTGGATCTGTATGCGCGTTATAATTAATCGAAATTAGTCGATTAATCGATTAAAAAAATAATTGTTTAATCGAAACACAATTTTTTTTTATCAGTGACAGCCCTAGATATAAATGAAAAAAATACCAAAAATGGGGGGGGGGGGGGGGCATTTTGTTCTTTGATTTTGTTTTAAAATTTTGCAAATGTAGCGCTACCCCCTCAAGAGCCGCTGGTTAAGCCCCATACACACTATGGGCCAGATTCAGGTAGATGGGAGCATCTTTAATCTGGAGTAACGTTTCTCATTTACGTTACTCTGGCGAAATTTTAGGAGCAAGTGCTGTTATTCATGAAGCACTTGCTCCTAAAGTTGCGGCAGCGTATCGTAAATGAGCCGGCGGAATTCAAATTGGGCGGGTACGGGGCGTGTATTATATAAACTAAGCGCGATCCCGCGGCGAACGTACTGCGCATGCGTCGACTGTCAATGCATCCCAGTGCGCATGCTCCAAATTCTGTCAGTGAACGTCAATGACGTCAAATCCCCATTCATGGAAGTTTTACGCAAGCGACGCGATTTTTTTTTTTCGACGCGATGACGACGGCTATACTTAACATAGGATACTCCACTAGGGGGCTGCTTTATCTTTACGCCGCGTATCGCTTACGGAAACGTCGGAAAGTCACTGCGTCGCGCCCGAATACGATCGTGAATTGCCGATTCCCGCTGATTAACATATTTTTTCGGCGTAAATCAGCGGGAACGCCCCCGGCGCCATTTTTAAATTAAAGTTGCGATGCGATGGCGAAATTCAATTGCGCCAATCGCATCGGAACTCCAACCCGGCGTTTCTTGTTTTCTGGTTACAGAAAACAGAAACGCCGGCTTAAAGTGACAGTTAGGCTGGAGTATCACTGATACTCCAGCCTAACTCTACCTGAATCTGGCCCAATCAGTTTTCCTGACGGTTTTCTCTTCAGGTTTACCAAAACCATCTAATATGAGGTCAAACCTCAAGAGTTTCAATTTGTAGGCAATCAGGCAGGTCCTTGCACTACATGGTTTTGGTAAACCTGATGAGAAAACCGTCAGGTGTATGGGGCTTTACATTTGGGATGGCCTGTTACCTCTATAGCTTCGATGTCTAGGGTAGTTGAAATGAGAGCAGCAGAGATGGAATGTCCAAACAGTGAATGTCTTTTCTTGTGCTTTATTTCACCAACATGGCAAACAATAAACTTGAGATGGATAGGAGAAGTTGGGTGAAAAGGAGAGAATAGCAGATTCAGGCCTGAGCAGGAGCAATCCCACTTCAGACGACACTTTAACTTCGACGCCACTCCGACTATAGTGAGCGCAGCGCACCTGGACAGGCCTCTCACACCGACCTGGCAGCAAGGGCATCACATGAAACTTGTGGGGAAACAGGCCTCTGCCACAGACCCGTCCCTAGAACGTAGATCATGAGGTAAAACCTCCTCGAAGAATCTAGTGTCTGAATCTGACCTTGGGTAATTGGTTTAGTTGGTCATCGACTGATGGGTTGCTAACATCCGACCCATCAGTGTCCGATCACCTCAATCCCCAATGGTTCGCTCCAGTGCTGTTGGATCACCGAATCTCACTGGTGGTCCTCAACCGGACTCCCCAACGAACAGCATAAACTCGCTTGGGATCCGTCAAAGATGGGACCCCAGTCGATCACTGGGGTCCCGTCACAATTTGGGTTGCTCCGGGCCAATAGAGAGTGGAAACAGGAGCTCCACGTTGCACCCACGCCCCGGCCAGGTAGGCCATAACACTCGGGGAGCGGTGATGTATGGCCACCCTGAAGGTGGGTGCCGCACCCAGGAACCAGAAGAGAGGAAAAACACGCGCAGATGGCGTCTGCCCCATAAGTACACTCTCCCAGCATGCCAAGGCCTCCCCATTGGCTGCTGGGAAGAGCACCCAAGTCCAGACTCCACTGCTGCCCCCTGTCGACTCGGGGTGGCATTACACCCCAAGCACGACAGGACAAGCCCACAGCACAGCCAGGCTGAGACAGAGAGCCCTAAACAAATCAAAACCGAGATCAGAGTGACCTTGCACTCTGATCAAATCCCCCTAAATTTAAATAGCGTCCGTACCTGAAAGTACAGGGGCGCTACACAAATTTAGAGCAAAAAAAGTATTCTATGAACCCTTCATACCAGCTGCAGTTTATAAATGGGAATTGGGACTGGATTAAAAAAAAATAAAAGGCTGCAATAATTACTTGGGAACGCAATTGCTGGAGCAGATCAGTCGTAGTGCCGGAGGAGAGGATTTTTCATCATCTGCCCACGTCTAATCACAGGTACGGTTTTACCTTCTTCTGATCCGGCAAATTTTCAAACTGACCGGAGCGACGGCCAATCCCGACAACTTTTTCTCTCCTCTTCGCTCCCTCATAACTATTCTGCTGTTAATTGAGCGGATTCTGGATTTTTTTATTTCATTTTTTTTTTTTATTTCTTGCCTCGTTTGGAAGCCAAAGAACTTCAGAGCCGTTGTGTCATGAAAGTTTTATCAATAAGAATAGGCTAATCCAGGCGAACGTGGACAAATGAGCCCTTAAATAGTGAATGGTTTCCTCTTGTGGTCTCATTTAGCGCTCGCTGGCCGTATAGCGTGTTTTTTCAAACTGCATGAAATAAATCGGCATGAAAGAGGTAGCACGTGGAAAATGGCGTCGGGAGGGGATCTGAAATCATCATCCGTGTGAAGTGTTCCTAATTGCATTTATTAAGAGTGGCTTTTTTTTTTTTCATCTTAATTAAGTTGCTTTCAATTATTTTTCATTCCCTCCCCTGCCTGTGGGAACTGCTGGAGCCAGCATGAATTTGTTCAGGGATGCTCAGGAAAGGCAAATTAGGCTTTATATTTGTGAAGGTGAGAAATACACATCCTCCAGAAAAAAAATAAAAAGTATCACTTAGTCCTCCCACAGACTCCTCTTCCCCCGGCTTGAAGCCCAGCGCCAGGAGACGCTAAAAGAAAAACTTCCCAAAAACTCCCTTCCGCTATCCAAAAAGCATGTATGGAGCAGCAGGACGGCCCGTTTGATGTTCACGCACAGGGCTGACGGATAAACTTGTTTGCTGGTGTCTCGTCTACTGCTAGACAGCTTATTATGACAAGCTGTTATTCCTTTCGATACATGTAATGGAATACTGTTGCTTGTGTTCTCTTTTGTCTCTACAAATATGTCTTATTTCTCTATAGACTGAGCGCTCTTTGGAAAGTGACACCTCCATCAAGCCTTCGTTGTAGGCGGCATTTGTAAAGAGTGTATACATGCCATGTCAATGCTGATCTGTCAACGTGGACAGGTGCTGTTGGGTATAATCATCTACTGGCCTCATAATGCCTAAATCTAGTCATAAAGGTTTATTTAATTGACGATAAAGAGTTGTCAATGTCATTGACCTGATTAGGTCAGGGTCAATGATGTATAGGTGAAGCCAGGGATGTATTCTGGCCTAGGCCGACAAGGCCCAGGCCTAGGGCGGCACTTTGCGGGGGGGCAGCGGAAGGGGAGCCGCACTGTAACCGCGCCACCAGAGAGGGAGCCAAGCTGTCCCCGCACCACCAGAGAGAGAGCCACGCTGTACCCGCGCCACCACAGAGGGAGCCACGCTGTACCCGCACCACTAGAGAGGTAGCCACGCTGTAACCCAGGGCTCGACAAATCCCGGTCGCCATGGTGACTAGAAATAGCGTCCGGGCAAGTGGGGTCATGGCTAGGAAGGTAGACATGGGCACAAAAAAAATTTTTGTTCCATAAGACCAGCGCTCTGAGGACTAGGCCGAAGCTGTGGCCTCGCCTAAAACATCCTGCCCGCAGCTCGCGGCGATCCTGGGAAAAGGCCGCGAGTGGCATCTGTCCTCTGTCCGTCTCCCATGGCGTCCCTCTGTCCGTCTCCCATGGCGTCCCTCTGTCCGTCTCCCACAGCGTCCCTCTGTCCGTCTCCCATTAGGGGGTGCGCAAGTTTAGTCAGGCCTAGGGCAGCACAAAACCTAAATACACCTCTGGGTGAAGCTCCTTAGTGGGTGAATACCCCTTCTGTAGACCATTGGCCTGGCATCAACAGCTGCCTTCCAGGTTTGGCTAAACCTAGGCTCATTTATAGTCCTGGTGCAACAGGACCCAACAGAAATTAAAACTTGAAATGTCAACTCTTCCACCAGATGCTGGTGAGTATAATCACCTACAGGCCTCGTAATCCTGAAATCTAGTAAAAAAAAAGTGTTTGTTTATTTTTTGGATAAAGAGGGAAGAGTTGTTAGTGTCAATGACCTAGTTAGGTCAAGGTCAACGATGTCATGGACATCCTCATCCCTTTGTGTAGGTGAAGCTCCATGGAGGGTGAATCCCCCTTCTGTAGACCTTTGGCCTGGCATCAACAGCAGCCTTCCAGGTTTGGCTAAACCTGGTGCAACACGACCCAACAGGATCGCAGACAGAAGTAAAAACTTGAAATGTAAACTGTTCCCCAGATGCTGGTGAGTATAATCACCTACAGGCCTCGTAATCCTGAAATCTAGTAAAAAAAAAAAAAAGTTTATTTTGTTTGTTTGTGGATAAAGAGAAAAGATTGGTTAGTGTCATTGACCTAATACGGTCAAGGTCAATGATGTTATGAGCACCCTCACCCCTTTGTGTATATGAAGCTCCATGGAGGTTGAATCCCCCTTCTGTAGACCATTGGCCTGGCACCAACTGCTGCCTTCAAGGTTTGGCTGAACCTAGGCTCATCCACAGTCCCGGTTCGACAGAACCCAATGGGGTCACAGACAGAAGTAAAAACCTTAAATGTCAACTCTTCCCCCAGATGCTGGTGAGTAGAATCCCGTTCAGGCCTAAATTTAATCAAAAAATGTAATTTAATTTTGGATAAAGAGGGAAGAGTTGACGTCTTTGACCTAATTAGGTCAATGTTTATGATGTCATAAGCATGTTCACCCCATTGTGTATATGAAACTCCTTGGTGGATAAATCCCCCGTCTGTAGCCCATTGGCCTGGCACCAACAGCTGCCTTCAAGGTTTGGCTGAACCTAGGCTCATCCACAGTCCTGGTGCGACAGAACCCATTGGGTTTACAGACAGAAGGAAGTTGAATCCCCCTTCTGTAGCCCATTCGCCTGGCATCAACAGTTGCCTTCCAGGTTTGGCTTAACCTAAGCTCATCCACAGTCCTGGTGCGACAGAACCCAATGGGGTCACAGACGGAAGTAAAAACCTTAAATGTCAACTCTTCCCCCAGATGCTGGTGAGTATTATGCTCTACAGGCCTCAAAATGCCTAAATCAAATCAAAAATTTTAATTCAATTGTGGATAAAGAGGTAAAAGTTGTCAATGTCTTTGACCTAATTAGGTCAAGGTTAATGATATCATGAGCATCTTCACCCCTTTGTGTAGATGACGTTCCATTGTGGATGAATCTCCCTTCTGTAGCCCATGGGCCTGACACCAACAGTTGCCTTCCAGGTTTGGGGAAACCTAGGCTCATCCAAAGTCCAGGTGTGAAAGGACCCAATGGGGTCCCAGACGACAAAAACAAATACTTGACAGAAATGTCAACTCTTCCTGCAGGTGCTGGTGACTCCACTAGGTCCTGTGACATCAGGTCTAGAGATCAGCTTAGGTTCAGGCTGAATGCAGAAGGCTGGGTTTGACGGAACCTAAGCTCATGCATAATCCTGGTGTCTCGGAATCCAAAGGGGCCTCAGATAGAAACAAAAACTCAACAGACATGTCAACTCTTCCCTCAGATGTTGGTGAGTATAATCACCTACAGGCCTTGTGATACCTAACTGTAGTAAAAACTGTTCATATAATTGTGGATAAAGAGGGAAGAGTTTTCAATATCATTGAGCTAATGAGGTCAAGGTCAGTGATGTCATGGGCATCTTGAGCATCTTCGCCCCTTTTTTTGTAGGTAAAGCTCCATGGAGGGTGAATCCCCCTTGTGTAGCTCATTGGCCTGGCACCAACATCTTCCAGGTTTGGCCGAACTTAAGCTTAGGTGTGACAGGACCCTGTAGGGTCCCAGACAAAAACAAAAACTTGACAGAAATATCAACTCTCCCGGCAGGTTCTGGTGACTCCATTAGGCCCTGTAACATCAGGTCTACAAATATGTCTTATTTCTCCATAGACTGCACGCTTATTTGTGGATAAAGAGGGATTAGTTGTTAGTGTCATTGACCTAGTTAGGTCAAGGTCAATGATGTCAAGTGAGGCCCGGAGCAGAAGACAGAAGCTGCAATAGGCGTAGGGCCGGCCATGACAGGGTTAACAGAAACCCTTGTCTGGTCGGTGGGAGTGGTCAAGGAGAGGGCAGTGTGGAGGGGAGGAGAGGTTATAAATTCCTCCTCCCCTCGTTCCCGGGCAACACACGTGGGGAGAACATTTCCCACCCACACTCCCTTTGTTTTTGGTTACGGGTTTTTATTTATTTTTTCGGCTGGAATGGTAATTGTAAGTTAGGAGATAGTTGGTTGGTTTTGGGTGCTTTCCTTGTTTTTGTCTCTCCCATACAGGTGCGAGGTTTAAGATGTTGTGGCGGTGGCGGGTGTTTGGACTTTGCAGGAGAAGAAATTACCCCAAAGATGGATGCCATTACCCAGATGTGGTATGGGTTCTGAAGGGGTGTGAGTTGCCAGTTTACCAAGTGTAGCTGGGAGGTTGGTTAATGGGGGCACTGCGGTCAGTGGTTGTCTGAGCCAGCTTGTCGGCTTGAGGCCTATGACCAGAGGTGAGGTACCGCAGTGCCCAAAATGTTAAAATGGTTACAAGTTGGTGTTAATGGTGCCTGCAAAGTCCAGCACTAGTAGGGTTAAAACTGTTGTTTCTCAGGTATATATGTGTGTTTACATGTTATTTAACATTTAAAGTTTATTTAAATAAAAGAGGCTGCTACGGACAGTTTTTTACTCCAAGTTACAGTGGTGGTCTCATTATTTATTAAAGGTAAATTGGGAGTAAAAAGTGGTGGGTCTTAGCAGAAAAAGGGTAAATTATGTGATACCATAGTCATGAGCATCCTCACCATTTTGTGTAAGTGAAGCTCCATGGAGGTTAAATCCCCCTTCTGTAGCCCATTGGCCTGTCATCAACAGCTGTCTTCCAGATTTGGCTGAACTTAATGGGTCACAGTCTCACAGACAGAAGTAAAATCCTTAAATGTCAACTCTTCCCCCAGATGCTGGTGAGTATAACCCCGTTCAGGCCTAAATCTAATCAAAAATTGTAATTTAATTGTGGGTAAAGAGGGAAGAGTTGTCAGTGTCTTTGACCTAATTAGGTCAAGGTTAATAATGTCATGAGCATATTGACCTCTTTGTATATATGAAGCTCCATGGAGGTTGAATCCCCCTTCTGTAGCCCATTGTCCTGGCATCAACAGCTGTCTTTCAGGTTTGACTGAACCTAATCTCATCTATAGTCCTGGTGTAACAGAAGCCAATGGGGTCACAGACAGAAGGAGGTTGAATCCCCCTTCTGTAGCCCATTGTCCTGGCATCAACAGCTGTCTTCCAGGTTTGGCTGAACCTAGGCTCATCCACAGTCCTGGTGCGTCAGAACCCAATGGGGTCACAGACAAAAGTAAAAACCTTAAATGTCAACTCTTCCCCCAGATGTTGGCGAGTATAATCCCCTACAGGCCTCATAATGCCTAAATCTAATCAATTTTTTTTAATTTAATTGTCGATAAAGAGGTAACAGTTGTCAATGTCTTTGACCTAATGAGGTCAAGGTTATTAATGTCATGATCATATTCACCTCTTTGTATATATGAAGCTCCATGGAGATTGAATCCCCCTTCTGTAGCCTATTGGCCTGGCATCAACAGCTGCCTTCTGGGTTTGGCTGAACCTAAGCTCATCCATAGTCCTCGTGCAACAAAACCCAATGGGGTCACAGACAGAAAGAGGTTGAATCCCTCTTCTGTAGCCCATTGACCTGGCATCAACAGCTGCCCTACAGGTTTGGCTGAAGCTAGGCTCACCCACAGTCCTGGTGTGACAGAACCCAATGGGGTCACAGACACAAGTAAAAACCTTAAATGTCAACTCTTCCCCCAGATGCTGGTGAATATAATCTCGTTCAGGCCTAAATTTAATCAAAAATGTTAATTTAATTTTGGATAAAGAGGGAAGAGTTGTCAGTGTCAATGACCTAATTAGGTCAAAGTTTATGATGTCATGAGCATCTTCACCCCTTTGTGTATATGAAGCTCCTTGGTGGATGAATCCCCCTTCTGTAGCCTATTGGCCTGGCACCAACAGCTGCCTTCCAGGTTTGGCTGAACCTAAGCTCACCCATAGTCCTGGTGCTACAGAACCCAATGGTGTCACAGACAGAAAGAGGTTGATTCCCCTTCTGTAGCCCATTAGCCTGGCATCAACAGTTTCCGTCTAAGTTTGGCTGAACCTAAGCTCATACATAGTCCTGGTGCTACAGAACCCAATGGGGTCGTAGACAGAAGTAAAAACTAGACATGTGCAGACTGGAATATTTCGTTTCGTTTTTTTCGTTTTCGTTTGGAAAATACATTTATTTAGTTACTCCCGAAAATCGTTTTGATTTATTTAGTTTTTCGTTGGGGAATAGCTTTCGTCCGAAAATCCAATAATACTTGGTTTCTGTCAAATGGCCAAAAGAATATTCGACGGAACGTCAAATCTTTTTGGTTGCTGGTGAATGAACAAATGTTAAGTATGGCCGTCGCGACCGCGTCAAATTGGAAAAGTTTTACGTCGTTTGCGTAACTCGTCCGTGAATGGGGATTGACGTCATTGACGTTCACGTCGAAAACACTGTCATAATTTGGAGCATGCGCACTGGGATACATTGACGGCCGGCGCATGCGTAGTACGTTTGCCACAGGATCGCGCCTATTTTAAATACTACACGCCCCCTACCCGCCCAATTAGAACTCCGCCGGCCCATTTACGCTACGCCGTCGCAACTTTAGGAGCAAGTGCTTTGTGAATACAGTACTTACGCAAAAAGTTTCGGTGGCGTAACGTAAATGAGAAACGTTACGCCGGAATAAAGAACCGCTCGCCATCCTGAATCTAGCCCTATAACTTTTGCGCAAACCAATCGATAAACGCTTATTGCGTTTTTTTTTTTTTTTTTACCAAAAATAGGTAGAAGAATACGTATCGGCCTAAACTGAGGAAATTTTTTTATTTTTATATCTTTTTTGGGGGGATATTTTGTTATAGCAAAAAGTAATAATATATATTTTTTTTTTTTCAAAATTTTCGCTCTATTTTTGTTTATAGCGCAAAAAATAAAAACCGCAGAGGTGATCAAATACCACCAAAAGAAATCTCTATTTGTGTGAAAAAAAGGACGCCAGTTTTGTTTGGGAGCCACGCCGCACGACCGCGAAGTTGTCAGTTAAAGCGACGCAGTGCCGAATCGCAAAAACAGGCCAGGTGCTTTACCTGCATAATGGTGCAGGTCTCAAGTGGTTAAAGTTCATGGGCCAGATTCAGAGAGCTGTAACTCCTGTGTAACTGGTGTTAGACTGGAGTAATTTCAAATTACGTGCGTTTTTTAGCTAGTCGGAAACCTCAAACCATGAATAGACGGCTGCGGGCTTCAATTCGACTGGATTACGTGTTCGTACGCCTTTGGATCTACGCTGCAATAAAATTGCGGCCACTGGGTGGACTTCCCGTCGTTTTCCGCGTCGGGGTATGCTAATGAGCTTTTGCCGGCGATCCCCGAAATTACGATCTTCAATCGCAATCTCTTACGGCACCTTTAGTCATCTTTTTGCTGCGTAACACTATACCAGCTTTTTGCTGCTCTAATATTAGACAGCCCATGTTAAGTATGGCCGTCGTTCCCGCGTCAAATTTCTACGTTTTCCGACGTCTTTTATTATTTTTTACGTAAGTCGTCCGGGAATAGGAATGTTCGTAAACGACGCTACTCAAACAAAAAATGACGTAACGACGTGATTTCGCGCAATGCACGGCGGGAAATTTCTGAACGGAGCATGCGCATTTCGATCGCCGCGGGGACGCGCTTAATTTAAATGCTTCACGACCCCTAATCGCGTATTTCGATTACGCGGCGAGAAATAGACTACGCCGCCGTAGCGTACGGGCAAAAATCTACCAGAATTCGATGTAGAGCCTGGTGAAATATGGCAGCGTAGAGTATTTCGATTACGCAGCGCAATATTAAGTGTATCTGAATCTGGTCCCATGTGTGTGGAAAGGCAAGTGTCCCAATACTTTTGGTAATATAGTGTATGTGTGTATATATATATATATTTCATAAAAAATCAATACTTGAATTCTGCAAAGTGGCATTAATGGGTTTTGCTGAACACACGCTGGATTTATTCTCGCAGGGATGTGTTTTAGTGATGCGCGGTGCTCACAATCTCTTTCATTTCAGGATACTGTGCATTTCACTTCTGTGTTTCAAGGACTTCTCTCATGAACTTCTGTCTGCGGCACGTTCTGTAAAATTCTCCACATAATTAATTACTTGATTGGTTAATTACTTCTTTTGAATCACGTGATCCGCTTTTATCTGCCCCGGGCTTCACTTATAGCTGACAATGGACCTGGATAAGTGGTTCATACAGCGCCGCCCAGCCTAAAGCGCAGAATTTAATTGGTCCTGTGATTGGTGAAATGTAGGTAAGAAAAGTCGGTCTAAAGCCCAAAAAAAATTTTCAATAGACTTTCCCCCTCTCACCATTTGCGAACATGGTGACATTATCCTGCTGGGAGGAGCCATCAGAAGATGGGGATACTGGAGTCATAAAGGGATGGACATGGTCACCAATAATACTCAGGTAGGTCGTGGTGTTTATAAACGATGCTCAATTGGTACTAAGGGGCCAAAGTGTGCCAAGAAAATATCCCCCCCCCACCATTACACTACCACCACCAACCTGAACCGGTGCTACCCCATGCCCCCACACCATTACACCCCCACCACCAGCCTGAACCGGTGCTACCCCATGCCCCCACACCATTACACCCCCACCACCAGCCTGAACCGGTGCTACCCCATGCCCCCACACCATTACACCCCCACAACCAGCCTGAACTGGTAATACCCCATCCCCCACACCATTACACCCCCACCACCAGCCTGAACCAGTGATACCCCATCCCCCACACCATCACACCCCCACCACCAGCCTGAACCAGTGATACCCCATCCCCCACACAATCATACCCCCACCAGCAGCCTGAACCAGTGATACCCCATCCTCCACGCCATTACGCCCCCACCACCAGCCTGAACTGGTGATACCCCATCCCCCCCACACCATTACACCCCCACCACCAGCCTGAACTGGAGATACCCCATCCCCCACACCATTACACCCCCACCACCAGCCTGAACCTGGTGATACCCCATCCCCCCACACCATTACACCCCCACCACCAGCCTGAACAGGTGATACCCCATCCTTCACACCATTACACCCCCACCACCAGCCTGAACCGGTGATACACCATCCCCCCACACCATTACACCCCCACCACCAGCCTGAACCGTTGATACCCCATCCTCCACGCCATTACACCCCCACCACCAGCCTGAACTGGTGATACCCCATCCCCCCCACACCATTACACCCCCACCACCAGCCTGAACTGGAGATACCCCATCCCCCACACCATTACACCCCCACCACCAGCCTGAACCTGGTGATACCCCATCCCCCCACACCATTACACCCCCACCACCAGCCTGAACAGGTGATACCCCATCCTTCACACCATTACACCCCCACCACCAGCCTGAACCGGTGATACACCATCCCCCCACACCATTACACCCCCACCACCAGCCTGAACCGTTGATACCCCATCCTCCACACCATTACACCCCCACCACCAGCCTGAACCGGTGATACACCATCCTTCACACCATCACACCCCCACCACCAGCCTGAACTGGTGATACCCCACCCCCCACACCATTACACCCCCACCACCAGCCTGAACCCGTGATACCCCATCCCCCCTACACCATTACACCCCCACCACCAGCCTGAACCGGTGATACAAGGCAGGATGGATCCATGCGCCAAATTCTGACCCCCACCATCTGAATGTCGCGGCTGAAATCGAGACTCATCAGACCAGGCAACGTTTTTCCAATCTTCTATCATCCAATGTTGGTGATCCTGTGCCAATCGTAGCCTCAGATTCCTGTTCTTAGCTGACAGGAGTGGCACCCGGAGTGGTCTTCTGATTCAAGGTTGGATGTGTTGTGCATTCAGAGATGGTATTCTGCATACCTTGGATGTAACAAGAGGTTATTTGAGTTACTGTTGTCTTTTGTTGTCTTTCTATCATCTCCAACCAGTCTGCCCATTCTCCTCTGACATCAACAAGGCATTTTTCTCCACACAACTGCCGTTTACTGGATATTTTCTCTTTTTCGGACTATTCTCTGTAAATCTGAGAGATTGTCCTGTGTGAAAATCCCAGAAATACTCAGACCAGCCCGTCTGCCACCAACAACCATGCCACGTTCAAAGTCACTTCAATCCCCTTTCTTCCCCATTCTGATGCTCGGTTGGCAGCTACTGTACCCATCAATTACTGACATTGTGCCCATCAATTGCTGACACTGTGCCCATCAAACGCAGCCACTGTGCCCATCAAATGCAGCTACTGTACCCATCAATTACTGACACTGTGCCATCAATTGCCGCCACTGTGTCATCAAATGCAGCCACTGTGCCCATCAAACGCAGACACTGTACCCATCAAACGCAGACACTGTACCCATCAATTGCCGACACTGTGCCATCAAACGCAGCCCCTATGTCTATTAAACATAGCCACTGAATCATCTGTTGCCGCCACTGTGCCATCAAACGCAGCCACTGTGCCCATCAATTGCTGACACTGTGCCCATCAATTGCTGACACTGTGCCCATCAAACTCGGCCAATGTGCCCATCAAATGCAGCCACTGTGCCCATCAAACGCAGCCACTGTGCCATCAAACGCAGCCACTGTGCCATCAAACACAGCAAATATTCATAAACAAATAAACCCATCAATTGCTGCCACTGTGTCTATTAAACGCAGCCACTGTACCATCTGTTGCCGCCACTGTGCCATCAAATGTAGCCACTGTGCCCATCAAAAGCAGACACTATACCCATTAATTGCTGTCACTGTGCCATCAAACGCAGCTACTGTACCCATCAATTACTGACACTGTGCCCATCAATTCCTGCCAGTGTGCCCATCGATTGCTGCCAGTGTGCCCATCAACTGGCGCTAGTGTGCCATCAACTGCCACTAGTGTGCCGCCAATTTCTGCCAGTGTGCCCATCAATTGCCACTACTGTGCCCATCAAATGCTGCCACTGTGCATCACCGGGCGCCCGCTGTTCACCTTTTGGACGCCTATTAGAGCCTACGGCTTTAATCAGGTGCTTCTAAAAAATACCCTCCCCGCTATGTAATTCAGGTGCCCGGCGCCCGAAAAGGTGCCAGGCACATGGATAGGGGGGGTGTCAGTGGCGACCATAGATAGATTCCAGCAATACATGAATCTATCTATGGTAAGAGAGAGGTGACAGGAGGGGGGGGGGGGGTGGCGGTGCGCTCTTTATGGACGCACCACTACTGGTTGATTAGCAATTTATGTTACCAAGCAATTGAAGTAGTACCTAATAAAGTGGCCGCTAAGTGTAGAGCGGTTCGTGCTTTGCATTGTGGGAAATGGGAGGTTTTCACGTGCCCTTGACATGGGTCTCAGGTTGGTGTTGGTGCATTAGAGCCGCTTCCTCCAGCCCAGGCCATGCAGTACTAGGGTGACCACATTCCCAAACTACCATTCAGGGACACCCCCCCCCCCTTCCCAGCTTGTGCGGTAGCGAATCACAGCACAGTGATTAGACACAAGAGGCGGGATTTATGATTTCTCCAATCACAAGCAGGGGGCGGGGATTGTGCTCCTCCAGGGATACCCGGCCAGGACAAGTACTGTCAGTGAGTAAAGCGGTGATGTGACGGCCTTTTTTGGGTCATCAGATTGGCCCGGGGGATGGTTGGTGTAACGGTCACCACCGTTTACGACCTTCCATCCACCCACGACAAGCTTATCCGACACATTGCGACAATCCTACATACACGATACATATCAATTCCCCAGAAAATTAGACTGACTGCTCTTTCTCTCTGGTTTCCAAATGAATGAACACTTTAATGGCTTCTTAGCTTGCTTATATATCTAGTACAGCATGTTACAGTTAATCACAGAACAATGCAATCTCCACCCCCCTATTCACACTGGGGCTAATTCTCTAGCAGACATTTCGGCACCGATACTGACGAGATCTATCACATTCCAAAATACAATTACACAATGCCTTGACCTCAATCCACATATCTAGACAGACGTACTGTCTCTAAAGGCTTTTGACACCTAGGCATCAATAGGCTTTAAATCGTGTTATCAGACAATTGAAAGGTACTCTAGAGGAAGACCTGAATTAACACCTTTATACACTGGACAATGTAATGTCTAGGAGTAGACGCAATTAACACCTTTCAAAAGCATGTGTGCCCACATTGAATAGCCAACAACTTGTGATATCTCAAGACATCCTGCAAACATGAATTATTAGTAATGTCCCATCTCATAGAATTTATGATTCTATTAGCCACCCTACGCCTACAAGGGCACAGGGTGGACTTAGACCCAGGAGTTTTTAGTGTCCCTGGCACAGGAGTATCTCTCATCCTTCCAAAGTCTCTGGTTGTCACGGTTCATTCCTTTACAGTTGGGTCAGTTTCATTCTGGGACACTGTATTGTCCTGGAATGAAGGTGCCCGGGACAGACCTGCAAAATGTGTGACTGTCCCGGGCAATCCGGGACACGTGGTCACCCTATGCAGTACGTGGCTTTTAGGAAACGATGTCAGCGTTCTTTGTTTTATCTATTGTCGGCTTCTGTTTGAATGATTATTCCAATTTTGCTGCAATAATATAAAATGTTGTAATTGCTACACAAGTTCTTTTGTAACTTGATTATTTTATAAAAATTTAATTTCTCATTTCCAACTGCAGCTGTTATGATTTTCTAAAGAAGAAAAAAAAGGGGAAAGACAGAAATGGATACTTTGTTTAAGTAGCTTTGTGCTCAGAAATGTGCCGCTAGAAATCTCATCTCGTGATTGGCTCGCTGCTTTTGCCGAACGTTTGTACAGAGCAAAATATCAGGAATCCTCGGCTTTTCTTAACCACTTAAGACCCGAGCCATTATGCAAGTTAAGGACCTGACCCGTTTTTGCGATTCGGCACTGCGTCGCTTTAACTGACAATTGCGCGATCGTGCGACGCGGCTCCCAAACAAAATTGGCGTCCTTTTTTTCCCCACAAATAGAGCTTTCTTTTCGTGGTATTTGATCGCCTCTGTGTTTTTTTTTTGTTTTGTTTTTTTGTGCTATAAACAAAAAAAAAATCGTAAATTTTGAAAAAAAAACTATATTTTTTACTTTTTGCTATAATAAATATCCCCCAAAAAATATGTAACCGCTTAAGGACCGCCTCCTGCACATATACGTCAGCAGAATGGCACGGCTGGGCACAAGCACGTACAGGTACGTCCTCTGTTAGTGCCCAGCCGTGGGTCCAAAGCTCCGGGACCGTGGGACTCGCGGACCTGATCGCCGCTGGAGTCCCGCGATCGGTCCCCGGAGCTGAAGAACGGGGAGAGGTGTGTGTAAACATGGCTTCCCCGTTCTTCACTGTGGCGCCTGCACTATTGTGTGATCCCTTATTCAGGGAATCGCAATCAATGACGTCACACCTACAGCCACACCCCCCTACAGTTAGAAACACATATGAGGTCACATATAACCCCTTCAGCGCCCCCTAGTTGTTAACTCCCAAATTGCAATTGGCATTTTCACAGTAATCAGTGCATTTTTATAGCACTTTTTGCTGTGAAAATGACAATGGTCCCAAAAATGTGTCAAAATTGTCCGAAGTGTCCGCCATAATGTCGCAGTCACGAAAAAAAAATGCTGATCGCCGCCATAAGTAGTAAAAACAAAATGAATAAAAATGCAATAAAACTATCCCCTATTTTGTAAAGCTATAATTTTTGCACAAACCAACCGATAAACGCTTATTGCGATTTTTTTTTTTACCAAAAATATGTAGAAGAATACGTATCGGCCTAAACTGAGGAAATTTTTTTTATATATATATATTTTGGGGGATATTTATTATAGCAAAAAGTAAAAAATATTGCATTTTTTTCTAAATTGTCACTTTATTTTTGATTTATAGCGCAAAAAATAAAAACCGCAGAGGTGATCAAATACCACCAAAAGAAAGCTCTATTTGTGGGGAAAAAAGGACGCCAATTTTGTTTGGGAGCCACGTCGCACGACTGCGCAATTGTCAGTTAAAGCGTCGCAGTGCCGAATCGCAAAAACTGTCCAGGTCCATTAGCTGCCTAAAGGTCCGGGTCTTAAGTGGTTAAAAAAAATGTTTTCCTCAGTTTAGGCCGATACGTATTCTTCTACATATTTTTGGTAAAAAAAAATAAGCATTTATTGATTGGTTTGCGCAAAAGTTATAGCGTTTACAAAATAGGGGATAGTTTTATGGCATTTTTATTAATATTTTTTTTTTACTAGTAATGGCGGCGATCTGCGATTTTTATTGGTACTGCGACATTATGGCGGACACATCGGACACTTTTGACACATTTTTGGGACCATTGGCGTTTTTATAGCGACCATGCAGTGCTATAAAATAGCATTGATTACTGTAAAAATGTCACTGGCAGGGAAGGGGTTGACACTAGGGGGCGAGGAAGGGGTTAATCATGTTCCCTGGGTGTGTTCTAACTGAAGGGGGGATGGGACTGACTAGGGGAAATGACAGATCGCCGTTCATTCATTGTATGAACAGACGATCAGTCATTTCTCCCCCTGACAGGACCGGAGCTGAGTGTTTACACACACAGCACCCGGTTCTCGCTCTGTAATGAGCGATTGCGGGTGCCCGGCGGTGATCGCGCCGACACCAGGGGCGAGCAGGGGGCGCGCGCCCCTAGTAGCTGAAATGCGAAATTACGCAATATTACGTGATTTTGCGCAGCCGAGCCGACCTGCCGTCGTAAAACTGCAGCGGCTGGTTGGCTAGTGGTTAACCACTTCAATACTGCGCACTTTCACCCCCCTTCCTGCCCAGGATAATTTTTTAGCTTTCAGCGCTGTCGCACTTTGAATGACAATTGCACGGTCATGCTACCCTGTACCCAAATTACATTTTTTTCATTTTTTCCCCACAAATAGAGATTTCTTTTGTTGGTATTTGATCACCTCTGCGGTTTTTATTTTTTGCTAAACAAACTAAAAAAGTTTTGGAAAACAAAAGTTTTTCTTAATTATCGGTTATAAAATGTTGTTGCCATTAGACAAACTCCCAGTGTCTGGTCACCTCGATCCCCGATGGCTTGTTCAGACGCTATTGGATCACCTGCCTCCTGGCTCTTCTCAGACTGACTCCCCACCGAACAGCACAACTCGCTTGGGATCTACTCTTAAAAGGTAGGGGACCCAATAAGTCACTGGGTCCCATCGCAGCTTCAGTCGCTCCGGGCCAGCAAAGATAACGCGTGGCACGTGCCCCCGGCCTGGTAGGCCATCGCCGGGGCCCGTGATGTGCGCACACCCTGAAGGTGGGTGCCGCACCCGGATCCAACCACGAACTTCCTCCGCCTAAAATGGCGTCTCTCTAGAAGTACCCTCCCCAGCATGCCCCGCGAGGGAAAAACCCCTCTGATTGGCTGCTGGCAAGAAGGCGCTCCTACCTGAACTCCACTGCCACCACCTGACGCCCTGGGGTGGTAAGGCACCCCAGGAACACAGAATGAACCGACAGCAGAGCCCAGCTAGAACAGAGTTGAATTTGTGCAAATTACCTGGATGAGAGTTAGGAAACTCTCTCATCCCCCTCTAGATTTAAGATAGCACCTGGACTGAAAGTACACAGGCGCTACACATGATTTCTCCAATCACAAGTAGGGGGCGGGGACTGTGCTCATCCAGGCATTCTCGGCCAGGACAAGTATGGTCAGTGAGTAAAGCGGTGATGTGGCGGTCTTTTTTGGGGGCATTTGTTTTTGCTTGGGGGGTGCCTGTGTCAGTTTCATTCCGGGACACTGTATTGTCCTGGAATGAAGGTGCCCGGGACAGACCTGCAAAATGCGGCATGCTGGATTTGTTTGCAGGTAAGTGTCACATAATGGGCTAGTAAGCGATGCAGGGTTTTCAGTGAACAAAAGAGGAAGGAAAACCCATCAGGGTATACTGGGGCCCCTCAGCAACTCGGCCACTCTGGGCCATGAGGGCCCAGAGTCTGGAACTCCGCGTAACACGGGCCCCGGCCGGATAGGCCTTAGTGGTGGAGCCCGCGACGTGCGCACACCCTGAAGGTGGATGCCGTTACATTTGGGTGACTGGTTGACAGTAGAAATGTACCTGTCAGTGTGTCGGTCACCAGATTCCCGGTGGTTTGTTCAAGTCTCTCAGATAACCTGCCTCCGGGTTCTCCTTGAGCCAATTCCACACCGTACAGCCAGCAGCTTAGGATCTCTCTCGTAGGAGTGAGGGGACCCAGCAGGTTACTGGGGCCCCTCGGCAGCATCCGCTAGGAACTCTGTGTAACTTGCGACCCCGGTAGGCCATATCGCCGGGGTCTGTTGGATGCACACACCCTAAAGGTGGGTGCCGCACCTGGAACCAGAGCTGTATCCTGGCCTAGGCCAACAAGGCCCAGGCCTAGGGCAGCACTTTGCAGGGGGGCAGCACGAAAAGAGTGCTTCCAATTTTGACTGTTTTGTCATCCTGGACCACAAATCTTCCTCACTGTGCTATATGTTTTCTGCTGCACCACCTACTCAAAGTAGAACTATAGGCAACACGATTACCATCCCTGTCCCATTGCGAAGATTTCCCTTCACTTCCTGCTCTATGGGCAACCAGAAAGTAAAAGGAAATCTAAGTAAATTAACGGAATCCATTGCCGCCCCCCCCCCCAGGCCCTCAGAACTAGTGTCCTCAGGGCGGGTCTTAAACAACACAGGGTGTGGCCGTGACAGGAAGGGGTGGGTCATATTTAAATTAGGGGGTGCACAAGTTTAGTCAGGCCTAGGGCAGCACAAAACCTAAATACACCTCTGCCTGGAACCCGCGAAGAACCCCCGAAAAAATTGCATCTACCACAGATATACCCTCCCCCAGCATGCCCCGCGAGGGAAACACTTCTCCAATTGGCTGCTGGGGAAAAGTAGCTCTGTCTGAATCCCTCTAGAGCCACCTGCCGCCCAGAGATGGAACTGCATCTCTGGAGCACAGAACGACTCACAGGACAATTCAGGACTGACAGCAGCCTAATTTAACATAAATCAACCTGGGTGAGAGCAGATAAGTCTCTCACCCCACTAAATTTATAAATAGCGTCCCTTCTGAAAGTAAGGGGGCGCTACATACTCCCCCCACTTGAAATGACACTGTCCCCAGTGTCCTAAGGAATTCAAGCCTAAATGCCAGCCTGATGTCTGCTAAACAGTAAAGAAAAGTAGGAAAAAGAGAGACATAAATGCAAACTTTAATCTACAAATAGTAACTTATTTGAATATTAAAGTACAAACCATGACATCACAAGACATTACAGTGACATACACAACCCTATCTATCTATGCTGCCCATGCTCCGACAGTGTTGATAGTAGGTGGGTCCAATAACCTGCATAAAAAATATAAAAGAAAACACACAAATAAAATATACACTCTTAATATTTTAATAATTTAACTGTTTAAAAATCTCCAAGGTCAAAAGTGAGACTACACTCTCGCGTCCGAGTGTGGAATCTCCCTTCCTCCCAGGGAGCTATCTGTAAGTGCCAAGCATTAGGTTACCCTGTTGCAATGTTTGTTCTTAACCGCTTAAGGACCCATTCACACCGATATACGTCGGCAGAATGGCACGGCTCGGCACATCCACGTACAGGTACGTGGCCCTTTAAGCCCAGCCGTGGGATCGCGCGCCCGCGGGATACGCGAACCCGATCGCCGCTGGTGTCCTGCGATTGGTCCTCCACACCTTCCTTCACAGTGGCAGAGTCATTGATCGTGTGTTCCCTACACAAAACATATAATAAATCCTTGCCACTTGGGGCGTCTACCTTCCCAACACAGGAACCTACCTATGGAGTCTGGCACAGCCTACTGCTGGGCAGACACTGCTGGTCCTACAGCAGAAAACAAAAAGTCTCTTTGATATTTCTCACACAGAAATATCCATCAGCACCTCACCTCTTCATTACTGTTTGTGACTGCTCCTTTACTGACACAGCCTCAGGATGCAGCAATCAGTTGTCATCCTGAGGCTGGGTTCACACTTGTTCCGACAGAGCTCCTACATTGGGAGCTCATGTAGCATGACGTGTGAAAATCAATGTTTCCCTTTGAGAGCTGTCTTAACTAGTCCTACACAAGTCGGTCCGACTTTGAAACTACTCCCTGTACTACTTTGGTCCTACATTGATCCTACTTCAGCCCATTGAATATAATTGAAGTAGGACCAAAGTAGGAGCCTTGTCCTAACCATCCGACTTTTGCCATCTGACATGTGATTACAGCAGCAGTAAGGCTGGGTTCACACTATACTACACGACAGCAGTACAACTTTCATCCTACTTTGCTCTTCGACATCTGTCCTACATTCATCCTACATTCATCCTACATTGGTCCTACATCCATCCGACTTTCATGAACAGGATACTACTTTGAACCGACTTTGTGATAGTCTGACTTGTTCTTTGACCAATCAAAACAATCCCAGAGTGAGGTAAATAATAACAAAGAAAATTGATAGGGAAATTTGGGACTTTAAATGAGGTTGCCGACATGGTGAGGGTAATAGAATGAAGTACAAATTTAATAGTCACAAACATGCAAGACATATATCAGCATTACAGAGAACATGTAGATAATCAATATATATACATTTCAAATAAATGACATTACTACATATAGGGACACATGAGTATGTGTATATGTGGTAGGAGCAACAAGGATATAGCAGTGCCTAGCCAGGTGCCACATGATCATCTGCATGGATAATGAATGCATAGAGTGCTAATACATATGTACAGGTGTCATATTAACAGTATTGGCAAAATGATTTGAAAATGTGAAAAACTGGTAAAAGGCATAGAGAGTATAATTCATAAAATATAATATCATGAGATATATGTAGCATCCATACTAGCCCGACGCGTTTTGTGTTTTATAACACTCCTCAGGGGCGGATGCTTGACTTATATGGAATATAACATAGGTAAATGCGATGTGTATGGAGCCACGGCCAAAACGAAATGTCCGCCACGGGAGCTGAGACGGCAATGCAGCGCACATCAAAAAGAGGGGGTAGCAAGGATACATTCCCCAGCAAGGCCCCACTTAGTTAGGTGGGCTGGTATATAAATTCAGGCCAAGGGAAGAGCCACTTAGAATAGCCAACTGGAATCTATAGAGAATAAATAAATAAAATAGTAAGTATAAGGACCAAGTAGGGGACAGCCAACCCATATATGGGGGTAGGTATAAGAACCTAATAGTGGCGTCTTGGGTACACGGACATCCAGAGGGAAGGTAATATGGTATGACCTTTCAAGCTTGTAGGCTAGAAGATACTAAGGGAAAACCTTTATATAGCCACCACAAACAGGTGTGCGCTAGCAAGCCGTCAACGTCACGCAGGCAAGACGTACAGCCAGGAGGAGTGTCGAAATGGGCGGGCTCAATGATATTCAATGGGCTGAAGTAGGATGAATGTCGGAGCAAAGTAGTGCAGGGAGTGTTTTCAAAGTCGGACCGACTTGTGTTGGATCTGTTAAGACGGCTCTCATAGGGAAACATTGATTTTCACATGTCATGCGACATGAGCTCCCAATGTAGGAGCGTTGTCGGAACAAGTGTGAACCCAGCCTTAAAGGAATTTATCTCACTCTGGGATTGTTTTGATTGGTCAAAGAACAAGTCAGACTATCACAAAGTAGGACCAAAGTAGTATCCTGTTCATGAAAGTAGGATGGATGTAGGACCAATGTAGGATCAATGTAGGATCAATGTAGGATCAATGTAGGACAGATGTCGCAGAGCAAAGTAGAATGAAAGTCGTGTAGTGTAGTGTGAACCCAGCCTCAGGCTGGGTTCACACTTGTCCGACAAACGCTCCTACATTGGGAGCTCATGTCGCATGACGTGTGAAAATCAATGTTTCCCTATGAGAGCCGTCTTAACTGGTCCGACACAAGTCGGTCCGACTTTGAAAACACTCCCTGTACTACTTTGCTCCGACATTCATCCTACTTCAGCACATTGAATATCATTGAAGTCGGACAAAAGTAGGAGCCTTGTCCTTATCAGACATCGGACATGTGATTACAGCAGCAGTAAAAGGAATTTATCTCACCCTGGGATAGTTTTGATTGGTCAAAGAACAAGTCAGACTATCACAAAGTCGGTTCAAAGTAGTATCCTGTTCATGAAAGTCGGATGGATGTAGGACCGATGTAGGATGAATGTAGGATGAATGTAGGACAGATGTCGCAGAGCAAAGTAGGATGAAAGTTGTACTGCTGTCGTGTAGTATTGTGTGAACCCAGCCTTAGGCTGTCTTTATAGGGGCTTTAATTGCTCAATTCTGAACAGCTGAAACCCTTCAACGCCCCAAACCTCTCTGGCCATCTCTGCAGCCGACGCCTAATAGTAATTGGTGTATTGTCTAAACAAGGCAGAAATATATCTCCCGTCTGTGACAACACACACAGATTTACCTGACTTCCTGTCACACAATTGATAAGCGCTTATTGCGGTATTTTTTTTTACCAAAAATAGGTAGAAGAATACGTATCGGCCTAAACTGAGAACAAATAAATACATTTATGTCTTTTTTGGGGATATTTATTATAGCAAAGAGTAAAAAATATTGTTTTTTTTTTCAAAATTGTCGCTCTATTTTTGTTTATAGCGCAAAAAATAAAAACCGCAGAGGTGATCAAATCCCACCAAAAGAAATCTCTATTTGTGGGAAAAAAAGGACGGCAATTTTGTTTGGGAGCCGCGTCGCAAGACCACGCAATTGTCAGTTAAAGCGACGCAGTGCCGAATCTCAAAAACTGGCCAGGTCCTTTACCTGCCTAAAGGTCCGGGGCTTAAGTGGTTAAAAAAAAAAAAAGGTTTACATATCCTTTAAGAAAACACTGAGGCAGCTGAAAAGCCAGTTTCCACTTCATGTCACAAGCTCCCTGGAGCCCATCAACCCGTCCGGTTGAGAATTCTGGGTCACAACCTCCTTCTAGAACCTGTCAGGGCAACGCTCTGCCACAAAAGGTTTAAAGGGGAGTTCCTCGTGGACACCACCCACCATCCACCATCCTTGGACAGATCATCTCCCCAAGTACCAAGGCCTTGGAGTAACCTTTGACTCAGAGATGTCGATGGATGCGCAAATAGGATCAGTAGTCAGCGGATCTCACCACCTTCTCCGCCTGCTGCGTAGACTCATTCCCTTCATCCCGGAAGAGGATACAGCGGTAGTAGTCGGAACACTCATCAATTCTGGACTTGACTAGGCAAACCCTCTCTACTTAGGACTACCCAAATACTAGACTTTGCGCCTACAAGTCGTCCAGAACACGGCAGCCAGGCTGGTAACAGGAAAAAAAGACCTGGGAACCAATCACCCCTTCATTGGTTCACATTCAAGACCCTCTGCCTCACCCACAAATGCACCCAAGGAAAGGCTCCTCAATACTTATGCAAGAAAATAAAACACTACACCCCCCCATCGCATTCTCCGATCATCTAACCAAAACCTCCTCCACATCCCCAAGTCCCGCTACATATCGAAGGGAGAACGAAGATTTGCAGTCCAAGGACCACGGCTATGGAACACTCTACCCACGGACATGGAAGAAAACCATCAGGCCTTCCGGAAAAAACTTAAGACCTAAGTGTAGCTGGTGACTTTTATTAAACAGACGCTTACCTGCTCCATGGTCCAGCGCCGCGCCGCCCGGAGCTCCGCTCCTCCCCCCCCCTCCACCAGCGTCGCCATTCACTCTGTGGGCACCCGGCCGTGACAGCTTTTGGCTTCACAGCCGGGCACGCACTGCGCATAGAGGAGATCGCCTAGAGCAGTTGTGTCAAACACAATTTCATCGTGGGCCGCATCAGCATTATGATTGCCCTCAAAAGGGCCGGTTGTATCTGTAAGATTAGATGTCTGCCGCATCCCCTCCCCCTTACATTAGATGTTTAGAGCCACCCCACCATCAGAAGTTGAGTCCCCCACTCTACCTTACATCACAGTGTACCCCCCTTTCCTTATGCTGCTGCTGGGAAGAATCTGGATGCATTGCTAAAAAGCAGAACGTACAGGGTCTTGAGGAGGACCAGAGGAGGGCTGGAGCTCTCCTGCAGCTGCAGGAGAGGTGCGAGGACCACATAAAATAGCCTGGAGGGCAGTATTTGGTCCGCG
The DNA here is from genome assembly GCA_029574335.1 of Rana kukunoris. NCBI lineage: Eukaryota > Metazoa > Chordata > Amphibia > Anura > Ranidae > Rana > Rana kukunoris. Next base: position 8,313,576 of record CM056051.1, on the reverse strand, counting down.
GGCCTTCTGTTTGACACCTGTTTCCTAGAGGGAGGGGCCGCCTAAGGCGAGAAGAGAAGTCACCGAGGTGGTCCCTGGGTGGAAGGAGGAAGTGGCACAGGAAGTCTTACTCCTACCGAAGCCCCCACCCCTCCCCCCCAAAAAAAATTACATGCCAAATGTGGCATGTAAGGGGGTGAGGAGTGCTTAAAGCGGAAGTTCCACTTTTGGGGGGAACTCCGCTTTAACAAAATTCTTAGGATACAAACAGTATCATACAAATATGAAAAGATAAATGCACCCTCAAAGGTAATCAAGGGTTGGATCGTTGTAAACATAAGGCTGTTTTCACACTGAAAGCGCCGCTCGTTTTAGCTCCACTTCAGCACCGCTTTTCAGCCGAAAAAAGGGTTCAAAACTCCATTTTTTTTTACTTTTTCTATTGCTCACCATTACTGTTCAGCCCTCCGGGTCATACTCGCCCTTTCTACACTTTTCATAAAATGGTGTATACCGTATATACTCGAGTATAAGCCAAGTTTTTCAGTCCTTTTTTTAGGGCTGAAGATACCCCCCTCGGCTTATACTCGAGTCAGTGTACCTGAAGGGCTGCAAGCGTCCATTGTTTAAAAGTCGCGGCTTCCCCCTGGTTCCATTCGTGATACGCGTTTCCCAGCAGACACTGTGTTCGGTGTTCCGCCTATCACAGACGTTCTCTTGTCCGAGGATGAAAAGACGTCCGTGATTGGCGGAACACTGAACACAGTGTCTGCTGAGAAACTGAGTCTGAGGATGAGAGGATGTCCATGATAGGCTGCTGGGAAACACTTATCACGTAACGGGACCAGGAGGAGAGCGAGACTTTTAAACAATGAATGGATGCCCGCAGCCTGTCAAGAATTTCAGGTGCACCGACTCGGGCTCAGGGAGGCTGCAATGGGCACAGTGGGATGGCAATGGGCACAGTGAGGTGGCAATGGGCACAGTGAGGTTGGGCACAGTGAGGTGGCAATGGGCACAGTGAGGTGGCAATGGGCACAGTAAGGTTTGGCACAGTGAGGTGGCAATAGGCACAGTGAGGTTGCAATGGGCACGGTGAGGTTGGATACAGTGCGGTTGCTATGGGCACCGGAGATGGGCACATGCAATGGGCACAGTGAGGTTGGGCACAGTGAGGTGGCAATGGGCACAGTGAGGTTACAATGGGCACAGTAAGGTTGGGCACAGTGAGGTGGCAATGGAAAGACGTCCGTGATTGGCGGAACACTGAACACAGTGTCTGCTGAGAAACTGAGTCTGAGGCTGAGAGGATGTCCATGATAGGCTGCTGGGAAACACCTATCACGTAACGGGACCAGGAGGAGAGCGAGACTTTTAAACAATGAATGGATGCCCGCAGCCTGTCAAGAAATTCAGGTGCACTGACTCGGGCTCAGGGAGGCTGCAATGGGCACAGTGAGGTGGCAATGGGCACAGTGAGGTTGGGCACGGTGAGGTTGGGTACAGTGCGGTTGCTATGGGCACCGGAGATGGGCACATGCAATGGGCACAGTGAGGTTGGGCACAGTAAGGAGGCAATGGTCACAGTGAGGTTACAATGGGCACAGTAAGGTTGGACACAGTGAGGTGGCAATGGGCACAGTGAGGTTGCAATGGGCACGCTGAGGTTGGGTACAGTGCGGTTGCTATGGGCACCGGAGATGGGCACATGCAATGGGCACAGTGAGGTTGGGCACAGTAAGGTGGCAATGGTCACAGTGAGGTTACAATGGGCACAGTAAGGTTGGACACAGTGAGGTGGCAATGGGCACAGTGAGGTGGCAATGGGCACAGTGAGGTTGGGCACTGTGAGGTTGGGTACAGTGCGGTTGCTTTCGGCACCGGAGATGGGCACATGCATTGGGCACAGTGAGGTTGCAATGGGCACAGTGATGTGTGCAAATGGGCATTGTTGACCCTCTTTTCCGCTTACAGTAGCTGCTGCATTTCTCACCCTCGGCTTATACTCGAGTCAATACGTTTTCACAGTTTTTTGTAGTAAAATGAGGTGCCTCGGCTTATACTCTGGTCGGTTTATACTCGAGTATATACGGTACCATCAAAAATGTTGTGCGGGATGCAGAGACATCCTAGACCAGTGATGGCGAACCTTGGCACCCCAGATGTTTTGGAACTACATTTCCCATGATGCTCCACTACAATGCAGAGTGCAGGAGTATCATGGGAAATGTAGTTCCAAAACATCTGGAGTGCCAAGGTTCGCCATCACTGTCCTAGACCCTGAGGTCAGCTCTCTGTTGTACAGTTATTTGTTTTTCCTTTACTACAATACGGTGTTGTGACTAGGGTCTTGTTTGTGGAAGCGTTCGCTATATATATGTACACCAATGTTGAGGTTTCTGTAGTACCATATGCCTTATCTAAATAAAATATTGGGAGAAAAACAAACAAAAAAAAGAAGTTTTGCGCTTTTAAGGCGCTTTGAATGGGCAGGGCGTATTGAGAGCGCTAAATACAGCGATCCCAACCCGCTTTTCAGAACGTCCCGCAAGCGCACCGCCCCCCAGTGTGAAAATTCACACTGGAATGAATGGGAGGCGGTTTTCAGGCCACAAATCATATAAAGAGATGTAGCACTACCCCCGGAGGAGCTGCTGGTTTGTTTTGGGCGGCACATTTCCTTCATGGCTCGCCAAATTCCTAGGGGTGAATGGTGCATATAGCAGTAGTGAAGGAATTTTTCGCAACAAGTGTCTTTGCTGTGCTCTTTATTACCCAGCCGGGTAAAAACAATGATCCGGCGATGAAAGGGATAGAGTTTGAAGGAAGAAATAGAACAGCAGATTCAGGCGTAGTATTTGGAAACCGTCCTGCTCCCATATGTAACACTTTCCGTACCACTCCTGCCTGAGTGGGTTCAGTGTACCCGGACAGGCCCCTCTCACTGACCTGGCAGCCGGAGTATCACTCAAACCTTTTTCTGGGTGTAGTGCCCCCTTGCTGTCAGTAAGGGACGCTGTTCAAATTTAGTAGGGTGAGAGACTTATTTGCTTTCACCCTGGTTGATTTGTGCTAAATTAGGCTGCTGCCGGCCCTGAATTATCCTGTGGGTCGTTCTGTGCTCCAGGGATGCACTTCCATCTCTGGGCGACAGTTGGCGCCAGAGGGGTTCAGGCAGAGCGACTTTTCCCCAGCAGCCAATGAGAGGAGTGTTTCCCTGGCGGGGCATGCTTGGGGAAGGTATATCTGTGGCAGACGCCATTTTTCAGGGTTTTTCACGGGTTCCTGGTTCCAGGTGCGGCACCCACCTTCAGGGTGTGCGCACGTCGCGGGCCCAGGCCCGTCGCTACAGGACATGCAAAACAAACAATTGCTTGGGGCCCCAAGCTGCATGGGGGGCCCCTGAAATTTCTCCAAAGCAGCTGGCCCTTGAGCCCACGCTGCCCTGAAATTGGGGGCCCCATGATGGCACTGAGAGTGATAGATACACAGGGGAGGCAGTCTGCCTCCTACCTACTTGATGTCTGTTTACCTGCACTGTCACCATTGTAGGGGCCCCCATAGCTTTACTTTGCCCAGGGGCCCATGATGCTATTAAGACGGCCCTGGCCCCCCCAACTTCCCCTTCCCAGGCTGTAGCGTGGCCGAGCTCATCTACCTTCCTCCTGGAGTCCTGTCAGTCCGGCCGGGTACCGCGCGTGGTACAGGAGATTGTTTCCTGTTCCCGGAAGGACTGACAGGAAGTGCACACTTCCTTTCAGTCCGGCCGGGAACACAGGAATCTAAATCCCGGGTACTATCTGACACGGAAGAAGGGGAGGTGAGAAGAGAAAAACATAGGGAGGAGTAAATTAGTGTAGCGCTAAGGTAGGCTTTGCGGGGGGTGGGTGCTAAGGGGGCCCCCCATTTTGCTTGGGGCCCCCAAATTCCTTCAAATGGCCCTGCGCGGGCCCCACCACTATGGCCTATCAGGCCGGGGCCCGTGCTACACGGAGTTCTAGATTCTGGGCCCTCATGGCTCAGAGCAACTGAGTTTCCAATAGGCCCCAGTGATTCGCTGGGTCCCCACACTTCAAGAAAATTGACTGGGAGGATCCGTTCTATTGATCTCAAGTATCGGACCTGTGGCAGAGGCCTTTACTAATTTACTAGAGCCAAGTCGGTGGCAGAGACATGTTCCTTCTCAGCATTCTCAGTGACACTCTGGCTGCCAAGCCTGTGGGAGAGGCCTGTTCAGGTGCACTGCACCCACTCCGGCGGGAGTGGCGACGGAAGATAAGAATGTACTTTAGAAGCAGGATTGCTTCTGTTCGTTATCCATAGCCTGAATCTGCAAGATTACTCTTCTTCACCAACCTATCCTGTCTACCTCAAGTTGACTGTTGGTCGTGTTGGGCTGGAAAATAAATCACTTAGAAAACGTCAACCATTGGCTTGGACATTCCGTTACTGCTCTCACAGTTGCTACTATCAATTTCCCTAGACCCGTCAAAGGAAACTTAACTTATGCCGATCCCACATCTAACCAGCCGCTCCTGAGGGGGTAGCGCTACATGGGAAAAGTCTCTGCCACAGACCCTAAGGGCCCTTTCACACGTCCGTTCAGTTCGTCCGTTTTTTGGACGTCCGTTAACGGACCTCAATGCTTCCCTATGGGTTAGCGTCCGTTAGCGGATGAGCATCCGCTAACGTCCGTTAACATCCGTCTGCGGTAAGCTCCGTTTTTTTGGACGGAAGAAAACCCTAGTTTTCTTCCGTCAAAAAAACGGAACGGACGAAAAACGGACGTTAACGGATGATCCGTTTACCATCCGATCCGCTAACGTCAGTTTTTCATCAAAATATGTAAAAAAAAAAAAAGTTCTAAAAAAAAAAAAAAACGGATGAAAAACGGAACGGAAACGGATGTAAACGGACGGAAAACTGACGAAAAACTGATGAAAAAACGGATCAACTGAAGGGGGAAAAAACTGATCCAAAAAACTGAACGGACGTGTGAAAGAGCCCTAATGGAATGGACTCAGGGAGACACCTCTGCCAAAGGCCCTCTCTGATTACAATTACGAAGACGACCCTCCTTGAAGAATTACGCCTGGATCTCCTTCTTAACCGATTGCCGACCAGCCGCCGCAGTTATATGGCAGCAGGTCGGGTCGGCTCTGCTGGGCGAGATCACGTAGATCTACGACATCTCGCCGAGCAGCCATGCACCTACCACTCGCCCCAGACTCCCGCACGCATGCTCGTTACAGAGCGAGGACCAGGAGCTGTGTGTGTAAACACACAGCTCCCGGTCCTGTCAGGGGGAGAAATGCCTGACCGTCTGTTTATACAATGTATGAACAGCGATCTGTCATTTCCCCTAGTCAGTCCCCTCCCCCTTCAGTTAGAACACACCCAGGGAACATACTTAACCCCTTCCTCGCCCCCTAGTGTTAACCCCTTCCCTACCAGTGGCATTTTTATAGTAAACAATGCATTTTATAGCACTGATCGCTATAAAAGTGCCAATGGTTCCAAAAATATGTCAAGTGTCCGATGTGTCCGCCATAAGGTCGCAGTACCGATAAAAATCGCTGATCGCCGCCATTACTAGTAAAAAGAAAATATTAATAAAAATGCCATAAAACTACCCCCTATTTTGTAGACGCTATAACTTTAGTGCAAACCAATCAATAAACGCTTATCGCGATTTTTTTTTAACGAAAAATATGTAGAAGAAAACGTATCGGCCTAAACTGAGGAAAAAAAATAGTTTTTTATATATTTTTTTGCGGATATTTATTATAGCAAAAAGTAAAAAATATTATTTTTTTCAAAATTGTCGCTCTATTTTTGTTTATAGCACAAAAAATAAAAACCGCAGAGGTGATCAAATACCACCGAAAGAAAGCTCTATTTGTGGGAAAAAAAGGACGCCAATTTTGTTTGGGAGCCACGTCGCACGACCGCGCAATTGTCAGTTAAAGCGGCGCAGCGCCGAATCGCAAAAAGTGGCCCGGTCATTGACCAGCAATATGGTCCGGGGCTTAAGTGGTTAATGTCGCCCAGGTACCGACTGACAGGTGATCGATCCTTCAGTGTCCGGCTACCTTGATCCCTGGTGGTTTGTCGTAATCCTTCTCGATCGCCAGCCTCTCATTGGCTCTCCGCAGATGGACTCCCCACCGAACAGCAATACCGCTTGGGATCTTCAGATTGGGAACCCAGTCGCTCACTGGGTCCCCGCCGCTGCTCCAATGCTCCGGACCAACATGGTCCCGCAACCAGGAACACCGCGTGGCACGTACGCCTCGGCTAGGTAGGCCATAACGCCGGGGCGCCGTGATGTGGCCACCCTACAGGTGGGTGCCACACTGGAAGAAGGTAGTGGTTAAGGGGGCAAATCCTTCCGGTCCATAAGTGGTTTAAGAATATAAACGGTATTGGAATCGGGCAAACTCAGTCTAACTGGAGACACAGTAAAACAAGATTGGGGAGAGGAGTAAAGCAGTACAATGCTCGTGTCAATGGGTGTTGTTTTCCTGCATTTGGAACAAACATCAAATGCAAGTCAGCAAAATTCTATTGGTTTTAATTGAGGAGGAATTCAAAGGCTGCTTTTGACCCGCTGTGCTTCTTTTGGATGCGACTTGTCCTATTAAGATTCATTGGAACTGCAATCAAAGCAAGTCAAACTCCGTCTTGTGAATCATTGCCAGTAGAACGCATTTGTTTTGCTTTTAACCACTTGCTTACTGGGCAAATATACCCCCCTCCTGCCCAGGTGAAATTTCAGCTTCCGGCACTGCGTCGCTTTAACTGACAATTGCGCGGTCGTGCGACGTGGCTTCCAAACAAAATTTACGTCCTTTTTTCCCCACAAGTAGAGCTTTCTTTTGGTGGTATTTGATCGCCTGTGCGTTTTTTATTTTTTGCGCTATAAACAAAAAAGAGCGACAATTTTGAAAAAAAAATACAATATTTTTTACTTGTTGCTATAATAAATATCCCAATTTAAAAAAAAAAAAAAAACATTTTTTTTTTTCTCAGTCTAGGGCGATACGTATTCTTCTACATATTTTTGGTAAAAAAAAAAAAAAAAACGCAATAAGTGACTGGTTTGCGCAAAAGTTATAGCGCCTACAAAATAGGGGACATAATTATTATTTTTTATTATTTTTTTTTTTTACTAGAAATGGCGGCGATCTGCGATTTTTATTGGGACTGCGACGTTATGGCGGACACATCGGACACTTTTGACACCATTCACATTTATACTGCGATCAGTGCTATAAATATGCACTAATTACTGTATAAATGTGACTGGCATTGAAGGGGTTAACACTAGGGGGTGAGTGTGACGGTAGTAGAAAATATCCTCGTCATCCATTCCCTTCTTCTCTAATAAAAGAAAATCACCCAATATTCCACGAGTAGGAATATCCCTGGAATCGCCGAATAATCCACACATGAGCCAAGGCTTAATGCTGGATGTAAACAGGACACACTTTATTGAAAGTACACAGCACACCTTTATACAGAATTTGGAACATCCCGCCCCCAACAACCGCTTTCTTATTGGTGCTTTTTAAAGTCCAGGCAGTTTCCCATCAGGTCCTCCTTAACCATGCAAATGAGGACTTGAAAATGACACAGCAGAGATTGGTCAGAAAGGTTTGAATAGAAAGACTGTTATGTGTATTGAGACAAAAGCCCCAGGGGGGCAATCAATGTACACAATAGCCAAGCACAGAACAATGGAACCGTCTGGAGAGTTGAGACAGGGCAGAAGACATTTACACCTGATAATCAAAAGGCTTTATATAGGGTTATCACACAATGGACAATGAATATATCTCTATTGACCTGGTTGGGGTTCAGAATAAAATCTCCTGTAATATCTCAAGACATCCGTAATGTCCCATCTTCTGTAATACATGAATTAGTATTTCACGTAGAAACACTTCAGTATATCATGGTCCATGACAGTGAGGAAGGGGTTAAATGTATTCCCTACATAGTATTCTAACTGTGGGGGGGGGAGGGGGGAAACTGGGGGGGGTGACCGATCTGTGTCCCTATGTACAAGGGACACAGATCGGTCTCCTCCTCTCCAGAGACAGGACGCTGTCTCTGTGTAAAACGGCAATGAGAGATGATCTCATATGTTTACATATGAGATCATCTCTCATTCGCCGCACAGATCGCGTCGCAAACCTCCCCTCTGATTGGGCCGTTCGCAGCGATCTGTGATTGGCTGTGTCCAAGGGGAAACGTGCTAGTGACAGGCCGTCAATTGACGGCTTGTTGGCAATTCAGATCCGCGCTGAAGCCGTCATTCGGCTATAGCGCGGATCTCAAGTGGTTAAAGCGGAGTTCCACCCTTAAAACCACTTTGTTTCATCCTATCCAGCATACTGGCGTCAGCGCCAGTATGCTGTTTTTTTTTTTTTTAATCCATGTACTTACTTTATAATAAATCATTTAATTTCGTGCGCACCGCGGTATGTCGCCGCTATAAGGCGTCACGCCTTCTGGAAACAGCCGATTAGCGTTCGGCTCTTCTCGGCGCCTGCGCACAGACCCAGAAGCTGACTGCGCAGGCGCCGTATATAGCCGCGTCACGCCCTCCGAAAAAAGCCGAACTAGGACCGGCTATTTACGGCGCCTGCGCAGTCAGCTCCTGGGTCTGTGCGCAGGCGCCGAGAAGAGCCGAACGCTAATCGGCTGTATCCGGAAGGCGTGACGCCTTATAGCGGCGACATACCGCGGTGCGCCCGAAATTAAATGATTTATTATAAAGTAAGTACATGGATTAAAACAAAAAAAAAAAACAGCATGCTGACGCTGACGCCAGTATGCTGGATGGGATAAAACAAAGTGGTTTTAAGGGTGGAACTCCGCTTTAAACAGCATAAAAATAAAAAAACGCCTGTGGACCTGAGTGCTAATCACACTAATAACAAAGGATACAACCAGATTGGTCACTAATATCATTTGGTCTTTGATTCAGCAGAGGACTTTTTTTTGGTGTCTTATAAATGGGGGCTCTTTAGGGAGTGTAGGGATTCCGTGTCGTCCACACTGGTGGAAGTGGCTGGGATTGTAGATGAGAAGGGCTTATCACTAAAATGTTGGCTGGAGGGATGAAGCTTTTCAGCAGATGATTATAATCTCATCAATGTTCTGCTAATGAGGTGATTGTTAACCACTCTCAGTAGGAAGAGATTATAATGTGTGTGTAGCCCTAACCTTACACCGCATAAAACAAACCCGCAATTTCTGTGTGAAGCAGATTCATGCGAGACGCTCCGGAGAAAGAGACCCGGCTGTCCTCTTGTGTGTCTGGGCAGTCCATCCTGATAAAGGGACAAGGGCTCCCCTGGATTGCATTTAACCACTTAAGACCCGGACCACTATGCAGGTAAAGGACCTGGCCCCTTTTCGCGATTCGGCACTGCGTCGCTTTAACTGACAATTGCGCGGTCGTGCGACGTGGCTCCCAAACAAAATTTACGCCTTTTTTTCCCCACAAATAGAACTTTCTTTCGGTGGTATTTGATCACCTCTGCGTTTTTTTTATTTTTTGCGCTATAAACAAAAATAGAGCGACAATTTTGAAAAAAAAAAGAATATTTTTTACTTTTTGCTATAATAAATATCCCCCAAAAAATATATTAAAAAAAAACGTTTTTTCCCTCAGTTTAGGCCGATACGTATCCCACATATTTTTGGTAAAAAAAATCGCAATAAGCGTTTATTGATTGGTTTGCGCAAAAGTTATAGGGCCAGATTCAGGTAGAAGTTACGCGGCTTATCTGTAGATAAGCCGCGTAACTTCTAATTTACGCCGTCGTATCTGTTTTCTGTATTCAGAAAACAAGATACGCCGGGATTGAGTTCAGATACGAGCGGCGTAATTGTATTTCGCCGTCGTATCGGAACTGCAATTTTAAAATGGCCGCTAGGGGCGTTCCCGCTGATTTACGCCGAGAATATGTAAATCAGCGAGATACGCCAATTCACGATCGTACGCGGGCCCGACGCAGTGACTTTAAGCGTTTCCGTAAGAGAGATGCGGCGTAAAGAAAAACATGCCCCCTAGGTGGCGTATCCTATGTTAAGTATGGCCGTCGTGACCGCGTCAAATTGAAAAAGTTTCACGTTGTTTGCGTAACTCGTTCGTGAATGGGGATTGACGTCATTGACGTTCACGTAGAAAACACCGTCCTAATGTGGAGCATGCGCACTGGGATACATTGACGGCCGGCGCATGCGCAGTGCGTTCGCCGCGGGATCGCGCCTAGTTTAAATACTACACGCCCCCTACCCGCCCAATTTGAATTCCGCCGGCCCATTTTCGCTACGCCGCCGCAACTTTAGGAGCAAGTGCTTTGTGAATACAGTACTTTCTCCTAGAGTAACGTAAATGAGCAACATTACGCCAGAATAAAGATTCGCCCATCTACCTGAATCTGGCCCATAGCGTTTACAAAATAGGGGATAGTTTTATGGCATTTTTATTAATCATTTTTTTTTTTACTACTAATGGCGGCGATCAGCGTTTTTATTTTTCCGTGACTGCGACATTATGGCGGACACATCGGACACTTTTGACACATTTTTGGGACCATTGTCATTTTCACAACAAAAAGTGCTATAAAAATGCACCGATTACTGTGAAAATAGCAATGGCAGTGAAGGGGTTAACCACTAAGGGGCAATAAGGGGAACAGACGATCACTGCCACAGAGAAGAACGGGGAAGGTTTGTTTACACTCCCCTCTCCCCGTTGTTCAGCTCAAAAAACCCACCAGCCGCCAATGCTCACTGGCAGGGCCATCTTAATAGCATCATGGGCCACTGGGCAAAGTAACAAAGGACAGTGCAGGTAAAGACATCAAGTGGGTAGGAGGCAGATTGCCTCCCTTGTGTATTTATCACTCTCAGTGCGATCATGGGCCCCCCAATTTCGGGGCAGCGTGGGAACAAAGACCATCTGCTTTGTGGAGAGTGCAGGGGCCCCTCATGCAGCTGGGGCCCCTGGGCACTGCCCAGGGGTGCCCTCTAATTAAGAAGGCCCTGCTCACTGGGACCCACCACCCTTGTGGGGGCATACACAAATTCCCTAATCCTACTGCCCGGACCCTGCACTCGCTAGCATGGAGCCACTGCCTGGACCCCGCACTTGCAAGCCTGGAGCCGCTGCTCTGACCCTGCACCCGCAAGCCTGGAGCCGCTGCCCAGACCTGCACTCGCTAGCCTGGAGCCGCTGTTCTGACCCTACACCCGGTAGCCTGGAGCCCCTGCCCGGACGCCGCACCCTCTAGAATAGAGCCACTGCCCGCCCCCCACCACACTGAATGACCCCCCCAGGTAAGTTCCGGACCAACTGGTAGATGTGCGTGGGGGCTTTGTTAGCTGCGCCCCCCCCCCCCCCCCGGACAAAAAAAACACCAGCCGCCACTGCTCGCTGGGACCCACCACCCTTGTAAAGGCATACACAAATTCCCTCACTCTACTGCCCGCATCTTTCACCCCCTAGCATGGAGTCGCTGCCCGGACTCCACACCTGCTAGCCTGGAGCCGCTGCCCAGACCCCGCACTCGCTAGCCTGGAGCCACTGCTCTGACCCCTGCACCCGCAAGCCAGGAGCCACTGCCCGGACTCCACACCCGCTAGCTTGGAGCCACTGTCCTAGAATGGAGCTGCTACCCAAACCCCTGCACCCGCTAGCCTGGAGCCACTGCCCTAGTCTGGAGCTGCTACCCGGACCCCTGCACCCGCTAGCCTGGAGCCACTGCCCTAGTCTGGAGCTGCTACCCAAACCCCTGCACCCGCTAGCCTGGAGCCACTGCCCTAGTCTGGAGCTGCTACCCGAACCCCTGCACCCGCTAGCCTGGAGCCACTGCCCTAGTCTGGAGCTGCTACCCGAACCCCTGCACCCGCTAGCCTGGAGCCACTGCCCTAGTCTGGAGCTGCTAATTGAACCCCTGCACCTGCTAGCCTGAAGCCACTGCCCTAGTCTGGAGCTGCTACCCGAACCCCTGCACCCGCTAGCTTGGAGCCACTGCCCTAGTCTGGAGCTGCTAATTGAACCCCTGCACCTGCTAGCCTGAAGCCACTGCTCGAACCCCACACCTGCTAGGTAGGCTTAAATCCCCTTTCTTCCCCATTCTGATGCTCTGTTTGAACTTCAGCAAGTCGTTTTCACCACGTCTAGATGTCTAAATGCATTGAGTTGCTGCCATGTGATTGGCCGATTAGCAATTTGTGTTACCAAGCAATTGAAAAGGTGGCCGGCGAGAGTATATTTTACCCTTTTTGGCTGTGAGAAGCAGTTATAGTAGAAGATCGTCAGCATTCATGTGACATAATCAGTGTGTTCCTCTCATTATTGTGCAATGCAAAGTATAGAATTATGTATACAGAATGCATGAGCAAGTCGTGGATATACAGGAATTCAATGTGCATTGAGGATTGAAGAAAGGATTATCAGAATTTATTTAGATCTGCTCCAAAACCTTTGCCACCGTTCCAAGTTAAACTGCTGCCAGGAATTGAAATGAACCCGCTCTCAGGCGGGGCATCGAGGGTCACTGGCTTTAAAGTTCTTTGCAAAATCTCATGCCGATTCTAAGACTCAACAGGGTGGTGCAGGTGTAGTGTCCCCTGAAGCTTGTCAGCCTAATCAATCTCTAATTACTATGCAAATGGAACAAGGGAACCTTTGACATTATTCCTTTTCAGGAATTTTAATTAAGAACATTACTAATGACATAGAAGGGCATATAGAGAACCCTGGCAAACTTATTATCTGCAAGCTCTGCAGCCCACCTACTTTTTTCAGACGTTTCTAGAAGTGGCAGGCCTTGGTATGCCAGGATTAATTTTCCTTTTACAATGTGATATTCACTCACCACCCAGTAGATAGAGAACACACTGCCTGCAAAGCTTGTGTTTCTGATTATCCAGGACTGAAAGTTACCATTTTCACTATCATTTTGCTGCCAGTGGCCCCAGGCTATCGGGTTCGGGGTCTGGGCAGTGGCTCCAGGCTTTCGGGTATGGGGTCCGGGCAGTGGCTCCATGCTAGAGGGTGTGGGGTCCGGGCAGCGGTCCAGGATTGCGGGTGCAGGGTCAGAGTAGCGGCTCCTGGCTAGCAGAAACCGGGCAGCAACTCCAGGCTAGCTGGTGCTGGGTCCGGGCAGTAGGGTGAGGGAATTTGTGTATGCCTCTACAAGGGTGGTGGATCCCAGCTGTTGGGTTTTAAGTTGGGGACGGCACTAACAAAGCCCCACCCCTGCGGGCATCTGCCAGTTGGTCCAGAACTTACCTGGGGGAGTTTCATTTAGCACGGTGGGGTGCAGGCAGTGGCTCCAGGCTAGGCAGTTGTGGTGTATGGGCAGTGGCTTCAGGCTAGCGGGTGAGGGGGTTGGGCAGTGGCTGCAGGGGGTGTCATTCAGCACGGTGAGGTGTGGCTCCAGACAAGCGGGTGCAGGGTCCGGGCAGCGGCTCCAGGCTAGTGGGTGCGGGGTTCGGGCGGCAGCTCCAGGCTAGAGGGTGCGGGGTCCGGGCAGCAGCTAAAGGCTAGAGGGTGCAGGGTCCGGGCAGCAGCTCCAGGTTAGCGAGCTTCCTTTCTGGCTCCAGCGGCTTCCACCCTGGCTCCACGTCAGGTGTCCAATTGGATCCCCTGACATTTTGGCAAATTGGGAAACGGGTCTCACACCTGCTTCCTGATTGGCAGGGAGAAGATTTAGTGTGAAAATAGTGAAAATGTATTCGCTATTGTCACACAACAGGGTCAGAGCAGCGGCTCCTGGCTAGCTTGTGCGGGGTCCGGGCAGCGGCTCCAGGCTAGCGGGTCCAGGATCCGGGCAGTAGGGTGAGGTAATTTGTGTATACCTCCACAAGGGTGATGGGTCCAAGCGAGCAGTGGCTGCTGGTGGGTTTTTTGTATAGGGCGGCACTAACAAAGCCCCACCCCCTACACACATCTTATCTGGGGGGTGTCATTCAGCACGGTGGGGTGCGGGCAGCGGCTCCAGGCTAGTGGATGTGGGGTTCTGGGCGTTTGCTCCAGGCTAGTGGGTGAGGGGTCCGGACGGCAGCTCCAGGCTAGAGGGTGCTGGGCCCGGGCAGCAGCTAAAGGCTAGAGGGTGCAGGGTCCGGACAGCAGCTTCAGGTTAGCGAGGTCCCTTTCTGGCTCCAGCAGCTTCCACCTTGGCTCCACGTTAGGCGTCCCAATTGGATGGCCTGACATTTTGGCAAATCGGGAAACGGGTCTCAAACCTGCTTCCTGATTAGCGGGGAGAAGATTTAGTGTGAAAATAGCGAAAATGTATTCACACAACAGGGTCAGAGCAGCGGCTTCTGGCTAGCATGTGCGGAGTCTGGGCAGTGGTTCCAGGCTAGAGGGTGCCCCCGGCAGTAGGGTGAGGGAATTTGTGTATGCCTCTACAAGGGAGGAGGGTCCCAGCAAGCAGTGGCTGCTGGTGGGTTTTTTGTTTGGGGGCGGCACTAACAAAGCCCCACCCCCCCAACCGCATCTTCTCCCTTGGGGGGTGTCATTCAGCACAATGGGGTGTGGGCAGCGCCCCCAGGCTGGCTGGTGCAGGGTCCAGGCAGCGGCTCCAGGCTAGCGTGTACAGGGCCCGGGCAGTAGGATGAGGGAATTTGTGTATGCCTCTACAAGGAGGAACCCTTGAAATAACTTTCCAATCACAGGGAACGCCTGGTAATAATTACTCTATCTGCAGCTCACTAAAAATATTTTTTTTCAAAATGGTGTGGGGTCCCCCCAAAATCCATACCAGGTTCTTATCCGAGCATGCAGCCCAGCAGGTCAGGAAAGGGGAAGAGAGGCGTCAGGCCCTCCATGTGTCTGATCTTAACATTTTAAAAAGTTTTACACTCATTTAAAAAAAAATCCTACTGATACTTGGATACTGTTGGGGATGTTCATGTACTGATTAGCATGGGTAACTCAACCTTTCAGAAGAATGTCTCTATACTCTTGGAGGTCAGAAACTCTATCCAGTAGACCTAGGTTAGTCTAAATTTTTCCTCGTGGTGTTGGAAAGAGGCTATCAGGTCCTCCATGTATCTGTTTGTCACTAATTTTGAAAAGAATCCCTTTGATACCTGGATGTCACTGTGTGGACCTTCAAGTACGTATTAGCTTGGATAACTTAACCCCTGAGAAGGATCTCTCTATATTCTTGGGAACACTGAAATGATATCCAGTAGAGCCAGGTTAGTCTAAATTTTTCCTTTTGGTGTTAGGGAGAGGCCATTAGGTCCTCCATGTTTTTGACTTATTAATTTTAGAAAGTTGGGCACTAATTATTTTTTTAAATCTCTTTGATACTTGGATGTCACTATGTGGACCTTCTTTAGAATGGATAACTTAACCTTTGAGAAGGCTATCTCTATACACTTGGGAGCTCGGGAACTCTATCCAGTAGAGCCAGGTTAGTCAAAATGTTTTCTCTTGGTGTTGGAGAGAAGTTGTCAGGGGCTCCATGTTTCTGATCTTATTATTTTAGAAAGTTTGACAGTCATTTTGAAAAAAAAATCCCTCGATACTTGGATGTCACTGTGTGGACCTTCAAGTACATATTAGCTTGGGTAACTCAACCTCCTGAGAAGGATATCTCTATATCCTTGGGAACACTTAAATTATATCCAGTAGATCCAGGTTAGTCAACATTTTTCCTTTTGGTGGTCCTCCATGTTTCTGGTCTTATTAATTTTAGAAAGTTTGTCACAAATTTTTTTTTTAAATCTCTTTGATACTTGGGTGTCACTATGTGGACCTTCTTTAGCATTGATAACCCAACCTTTGAGAGGGCTGTCTCTATACTCTTGGGAGCTCAGGAACTCTATCCAGTAGAGCCAGGTTAGTCAAAATGTTTTTTCTTGGTGTTGGAGAGAAGTTGTCAGGGGCTCCATGCAGGGATGTATTCTGGCCTAGGCCGACAAGGCCCAGGCCTAGGGCGGCACTTTTCGGGGGGGCGGCCGGCCGGTCCTCTTCCCATGGCGTCCCTCTGTCCTCTTCCCACGGCGTCCCTCTGTCCTCTTCCCACGGCGTCCCTCTGTCCTCTTCCCACGGCGTCCCTCTGTCTGTCACCCATGGCAACCCTCTGTCCTTCTCCCAGGGCATCCTCTGTCCTCTTCCCATGAATATGACAGGGGTGTGGCTTTGACAGGAAGGGGTGGGTCATATTTAAATTAGGGGGTGCACAAGTTTAGTCAGGCCTAGGGCAGCACAAAACCTAAATACACCTCTGGCTCCATGTTTCTGATCTTATTATTTTAGAACATTTGACAGTAATTTTGAAAAAAAAAATCCCTCCAATACTTGGATGTCACTGTGAGGACCTTCAGAAAATCATTAGCTTGGGTAACTCAACCTCTGAGAAGGATGTCTCTATATTCTCAAGAGCTCAGGAATTCTATCGAGAAGAGCCAGGTTAGTCTATTTTTTTTACTTATGGTGTCGGAGAGAGACCGTCAGGTCCTCCATGTGTCTGATCTTACTAATTTAGAAAAATTAATTTTTGAAAAAATCCCTTCGATACTTGGATGTCCCAGTGTAGACCTTTCGTCTATTTAAATTCTGTACTTCTAGTTCGGTATAGGTCGCTGGTCCGCTGCATACAGCAAGGTGGACATTTGCCAGATTTCCAAGCGCCAGCTGTATATACGCTGTGTCAGCACTTTACAAACTTCAGCTGTGAATTTACCTTTACATCCACTTCACAAAAACGCCTGGTCTGTTTTTTTTTGTTTTTTTTTCTTGTCCCTTTACCATACTAAATGAAGAATAAAAAGTTTAGTTGAAAGAAATTGATTTCCATTTAATTAACAGTCAAACTTTTAATTACTTACCTAATCAAATAATTTGTTGTACTGGCATAGTAGGCTTCAATGATAGATGCAAAAGAAAAATGGAGTATTAATATGATGGAGGTTTGTTATACAGTATAGCCCATTATTAAGATGCTTTCAATATGTTGGGTGTAACCTTGGGCACATAAAAAGGCTTATTCAATGATATAAAGAACGATGCGCTAGTTTCATTAAATTGCGCAATTTAACTACAAATCATCTCTTTCAGAAAAAAAGCCTCTTATTTAAGCAGCCATTTCGCTGGTCAAAGAACGGGCCACTTTTTGCAATTCGGCACTGCGTCCCTTTAACTGACAATTGCACGGTCGTGCGACGTGGCTCCCAAACAAAATTGGCGTCCTTTTTTCCCCACAAATAGAGCTTTCTTTTGGTGGTATTTGATCACCTCTGTTGTTTTTTTTTTTTTTCGTTTTTTTTTGCGCAATAAACAACAATAGAAAGACAATAAAAAAAAAAAAATTCAATATTTTTTACTTTTTGCTATAAAAAATATCCCCAAAAAATATATATTTTTTTTTGCCTCAGTTTAGGCCGATACGTATTCTTCTACCTATTTTTGGTAAAAAAAAAAACGCAATAAGCGTTTAGCGATTGGTTTGCGCAAAATTTATAGCGTTTGCAAAATAGGGGATAGTTTTATGGCATTTTTCTTAATAATTTTTTTTTTACTACTAATGCCGGCAATCAGCAATTTTCTTTTTCCTGACTGCGACATTATGGCGGACACATCGGACAATTTTGGCTAATTTTTGGGATCATTGTAATTTTTACAACAAAAAGTGCTATAAAAATGCACCGATTACTGTGAAAATGACAATTGCAGTTAAGGAGTTAAGTTAAGTGTGACCTCATATGTGTTTCTAACTGTAGGGAGGCAGGGCTGGACGTGTGACGTCACTGATCGTCTTTCCCTATATCTGGAAACAGACGATCACTGACATTGCCACAACGTAGAACAGGGAAGGTGTGTTTACACACACCTCTCCATGTTCTTCAGCTCCGGTGACCGATCGCGGGACACCAGTGGCGATCGGGCCCTGCCGGTCCCGTAGTCAATTAGCTTCGGACCGGGTCGCGAGCGCGCCGCCGTTGGTACACTCGCGACCCCACGGCTGGGCTTAAACAGGTACGTAATTGTGCCCAGCCGTGCCATTCTGCCGACGTATATCGGCGTGAAGGGGTCCTTAACTACTTGCCGACCGCCCACCGTCGTTATACGTCGGCACTTTAAAGATGGATATCTCGATAACGGCAGCAGCTGCTGCCACAACCGAGATATCCATCTCTTCGGTGGGCAGTTGGTCAAACGATAAGAGCGGTCTCTGCGGCGGATTCACCGCGAGATCGCCGTTATCGGTGGCGGGAGAGGGCCCCCCCTCCCGCCGCGCTCCCGCGCCCTCCGCCGCCTACCGGAGCCGTCGGTAGCAGCAGGGGCGATCGGGTGCTCTCCCATGCTCAGTGGGGATGTGAGTGAGGGAAAAATGTCCCTCGCCCATCCCCTTAGCTCTGCTGGGCAGAAGCGAAGTCAAAACGTCAGTCCCGCCCAGCGTCTTAAAAATACATATTTTTTTTTGTCATTTGAAAAAATTACATTCTACATTTTTTTTTTTTTTTTTTGCATTTAAGCCTAAATATGAGATCTGGGATCTTTTTGACCCCAGATCTCATATATAAGAGGACCTGTCATGCTTTTTTCTATTACAAGGGATGTTTACATTCCTTGTAATAGAAATAAAAGTGCTAATTTTTTTTAATTATTATTTCAGTGTTAAAAATTGGTAAAATAAATAAAAATAAATACGAAAACAAAAAAAAAATCTTTTTAAACCGCCCCGTCCCGACGAGCTCCGCATATGAAAACGGTGTTCAAACCACACCTGTGAGGTATCGCCGCGATCGTTAGAGTGAGCGCAATAATTCTAGCCCTAGACCTCCTCTGTATCTCAAAAAATGCAACCTGTAGAATTTTTTAAACGTCGCCTAACAAGATTTTTAAGGGTAAAAGTTTGACGCCATGCCGCCAGCGGGCGCAATTTTTAAGCGTGACATGTTGGGTATCATTTTACTCGGTGTAACATTATCTTTCACAATATGTAAAAAAATTGGGCCAAATTTATTGTTGTCTTATTTTTTAATTTAAAAAAAGTGATTTTTTTTCCAAAAAAAGTGCGCTTGTAAGACCGCTGCGCAAATACGGTGTGACAAAAAGTATTACAATGACTGCCATTTTATTCTCTAGGGTGTTAGAAAAAATATATATAATGTTTGGGGGTTTTAAGTAATTTTATAGCAAAAAAAAATGTTTTAGTCTCGTAAACACCGAATCTGAAAAACAGGCCCGGGGCTTAAGTAGTTAAGTGGTTAAAATCAATTTTATTGAAAGTACTAATAAATATTTGTTTATTTCTATCATCCATTTATACTTTAATTCTTGAGAGAAGGTGCGTAAATTGGGAAAGGCTAGTAGGGGCCCCAGTGCATTACTTTTCCCAGGGGCCCATTTTGCTGTTAAGACGGCCCTGGCGTGCACGTGCTACATCTGCAGATCTGAGCGGCCCTGGACGGGAGCGTACCTTCCGGCGCAGTTCATTTTCATCGTTGATACAAGAAATTCGGACAGAACATTAATCTGCTTCTATAGGGAGGAAAGTCTTTCTTGTCTACAATGTAGCTTATGACTTTGTAAACCTTTTCCCAAATAATGACAATGACTGAAGTAATTAACATACGCTGCTTGACTTCATATATTGTAGCCTGTGGGGTAATGATGAATCCTCCTTTCTTCTCGTCTCTACGGAGGTCTACATGGAATGCATATGAAGTGCGAGGGAAAGCTAAGCCATTGTTTGACATTCATTTGAAGGTACATCTGTGTTATTCTGGGCCACGGTTGCTGTTTACACTTATACAGCCACATACAACATGCCTTATCCCAAAAATCGGAGTGGCCATATCCCGGTGAACGTGGCGGTACATGAGATTTTAGCATGGTATAGACCAGGGGTGTCCAAACTTTTTTCAAAGAGGGCCAGATTTGATGAAGTGAACATGCATGGGTGCCAACCATTTTTCGAAACCATTACATTTTGGTTTAACCATTTCCATACCGGGCATTTTCACCCACTTCCTGCCCAGACCAATTTATTAGTTTTCAGTGCTGTCGCACTTTGAATGACAATTGTGCGGCCGTGCAACGTGGCACCCAAACAAAATTGGCGTCCTTTTTTCCCCACAAATAGAGCTTTCTTTTGGTGGTATTTGATCACCTCTGCGGTTTTTATTTTTAGCGCTATAAACAAAAGAAGAGCGACAATTTTGAAAAAAAACACAATGGGCCAGATTCTCAGAAGAGATACGACGGTGTATCTCCAGAGCCCTCCTATCTATGCGACTGATTCTTAGAATCAGTTACGCATAGATTTGGCGTAGATCCGACTGGCGTAAGTCACTTACACCGTCGGATCTAAGTTGCAATGTTACGCTTGGCCGCTAGGTGGCGTTCCCGTCGATTTATGCGTCGAATATACAAATAAGCCTGATACGCCGATTCCCGAACGTATTTGCGCGCCATCGTCGTAGTTTACGTAGTTTGCGTAAGGTTACCCCTGCTATATGAGGGGTAACTTTGCGTAGGTCTGGCATACACCATGTTAGGTATGGACGTCGGGACAGCGTCGTGTTTTTCCGTTGTTTACATTGTTTATGTAACTCATCGCGAATAGGGCTATACGTTAATTACGTTCATGTCGAAACCAATGTATTTGCGGCGTACTATGGAGCATGCGCAGTGGAATACGTTTACGGCCGGCGCATGCGCAGTTCGTTTGACGTGGGGGCGTGCTTAATTTAAATACAACACGCCCACCTCCTTCCTACTTTGAATTACGCGGCCTTACACCGGCCCATTTACGCTATGCCGCCGCAAATTACGGAGCAAGGGCTTTGAGAATACAGCACTTGCCCGTAAAAGCTGCGGAGGCGTAGCGTAAATGGGATACGCTACGCAGAAATTACGCATAACTACGAGAATCTGGCCCACCATTTTTTACTTTTTGGTTTAACCACTTGCTTACTGGGCACATAAACCCCCTTCGTGCCCAGCTTGCGGCACTGCGTCGCTTTAACTACTGACAATTGCGCGGTCGTGCGACGTGGTACCCAAACAAAATTGGCGTCCTTTTTTTCCCCACAAATAGAGCTTTCTTTTGGTGGTATTTGATCGCC
Source organism: Rana kukunoris (assembly GCA_029574335.1). Taxonomy (NCBI): domain Eukaryota; kingdom Metazoa; phylum Chordata; class Amphibia; order Anura; family Ranidae; genus Rana; species Rana kukunoris. Next base: position 8,292,477 of record CM056051.1, on the reverse strand, counting down.
CGTGCGGTTTTTATTTTTTGCGTTATAATGAAAAAAAGAGCGACAATTTAAAAATATATATATTTTTTACTTGTTGCTATAATAAATATCCCATTTTTATTTATTTTTTATATTTTTTTTTCTCAGTTAAGGCCGATACGTATTCTTCTACGTATTTTTGTAAAAAAAAAAAAAAAAAATCACAATAAGCGACTGCTTTGCGCAAAAGTTATAGCACCTACAAAATAGGGGACATAATTATGATTTTTTTTTTATATATTTTTTTTTACTAGTAATGGCGGCGATCTGCGATTTTTATTGGGACTCGATATTGCGACGGACACATCAGACACTTTTGACACATTTTTGGCTCCATTCACATTTATACAGCAACCAGTGCTATAAAAATGCACTAATTACTGTATAAATGTGACTGGCATTGAAGGGGTTAACACTAGGGGGGTGAGGAAGGGGTTAAATGTATTGCCTGGGTGTGTTCTAACTGTGTGGGGGAGGGGGGTGACTGGGGGAGGTGACCGATGCTGTCTCCCTATGTACAAGGGACACAGCATCTGTCACCTCTCCCTGACAGGACGTGGAGCTCTGTGTTTACACTCAGAGCTCCACGTCCCTGCTCTGTCACCGACGATCGCGTGTACCTGACGGACATCGCGGCCGCCGGGTACACGCATCGAATCCTCGGTGATGCGTCGGGACTGTTTTTCCCCGCGGGGAATTACAAGCAAATCACGTCCAAAGACGTGACCCCGGCGCCTTAGGTCCGCGCTGCTGACGTATTATGTCAATAGCGCGGACCGGAAGTGGTTAATAAATATCATCATTTTTATTTTTTTATTTTTTTACTTTTTCTTTTCCCTCAGTTTAGACCGATACGTATTCTTCTACATATTTTTGGTAAAAAAAAAAAATCACAATAAGCATATTTGATCGGTTTGCGCAAAAGTTATAGCGTCTACAAAATAGAGAATAGAATTAGGGCATTTTTATTTTTTTACTAGTGAAGGCGACGATCTGTGATTTTTTATTGTGACCGTGACATTGCGGCGGACATATCGGACACCTTTGACACATTTTTGGGACCATTCACATTTACACAGCGATTAGTGCTATAAAGCTGCACCGATTACTGTGTAAATGTGACTGGCAGGGAAGGGGTTAACACTAAGGGCGAGTGTTCCCTAAAGTGTGTTCTAACTGTAGGGGGAGGGGGACTCACAAGGGGAGGAGACTGATGTGTGTTCCTCTGTACTGGGAACACACATCAGTCTCCTCACTGCTGACAGGACATGGATCTGTGTGTTTACACCCCATCATTACACACACAGATCCATGGTCCTGCCGTGATTGCAGGCAATCGCGGGTGCCCGGCGGTCATTGTGGCCGCCGGGCACGCGCACAGGGACCCGTGCAATGCGGCAGGGGCTCGCGCGCCCCCCCTAGCGGCTGGGAATGCAAGGACGTCATGACGTCCACTCTGAGGGAGGGAGGGAGGGAGGGAGGGTTCCCGCCGACGTCATTTTAATATGAATCGGTAGGGAAAGGGTTAAGTGTGTTAGTTCAAGTTCTAATACACCACCCAACAAGAATTCTCTTGCCTTTGTGGCTGTGTGTGAGCAAAGAGGCGTATTTTTTGGATCTACTGTATTTATTGGCATATAACGCGCACCTTCACTTTAAGAGGGAAGTTTCAGGAAAACATTTTTTTTTTTTAAATAAAGAACTGTGAAGTAAAATAAGGGTCAGTGCCCATCTGCAGCCCCACAAGTGCCCATCTACAGACCCACCATTGCCAGGAATGCAGCACCCACCATTGCCAGGAATGCAGCACCCACCATTGCCATGAATGCAGCACCCTCCATTGCCATGAATGCAGCACCCTCCATTGCCATGAATGCAGCACCCACCATTGCCAGGAATGCAGCACCCACCATTGCCAGGAATGCAGCACCCACCATTGCCAGGAATGCAGCACCCATCATTGCCAGGAATGCAGCCTCACCATTGCCAGGAATGCAGCCTCACCATTGCCAGGAATGCAGCACCCATCATTGCCAGGAATGCAGCCTCACCATTGCCAGGAATGCAGCCTCACCATTGCCAGGAATGCAGCACCCATCATTGCCAGGAATGCAGCACCCACCTTTGCCAGGAATGCAGCACCCACCATTGCCAGGAATGCAGCACCCATCATTGCCAGAAATGCAGCCTCACCATTGCCAGGAATGCAGCCTCACCATTGCCAGGAATGCAGCACCCATCATTGCCAGGAATGCAGCCTCACCATTGCCAGGAATGCACTTACCATTGCCCTCATTGCAGCCTGATTGATGCCCATCTGCAGCCTTGGAGGGGACAGGGAGGGGGCAGGACAAACGCCAAAGATTACCTACAGGAGAAGTTCCTGTTTACACGGTGGCTTCTATAATAGAAAGTCCCGCCTCCTTTGATGGACAGAACAGTCGTCCAATGGCAGCGCCAGAGACGGGACTTCCTATTACAGAGGCCGCCCGTAAACCCCTCCAAGACAGCCAGCATATATATATATTTTGTGGCCCCAGCGCTGGGAGATTATCGGGGGCCACAAAATATATATATATATATATATATATGTCCAAATAACCAGGCGAGCCATTCAAAACCAGAAAGCGGGCCACAATTGGTCTGCGGGCTGCTCTCTGGACATGTCTGGTATAGGCAATCCATTGATCAGGTGGGTTTTCATTTTTAATGTTGCATTTGCTTTGTCTGATGTATATAGGTCAGTGTTTCTCCAACAGAGTGCCATCAGGGCTGTCTGGGCTCTCATGGGTGCCACAAGCAGCCATGAGAGCCCAAAAAAAAAAATATTAATAAAAATGCCATAAAACTATCCCCTATTTTGTAGACGCTATAACTTTTGCGCAAACCAATCAATAAACGCATAAATATGTAGAAGAATAAGTATCGGCCTAAACTGAGGAAAAATATGTTTTTTTTATATGTTTTTGGGGATATTTATTATAGCAAAAACTATAGTTTTTTTTTTCTTCAAAATTGTCGATCTATTTTTGTTTATAGCGCAAAAAATAAAAAGAGGTGATCAAATACCACCAAAAGAAATCTCTATTTGTGGGAAAAAAAGAACGTCGATTTTGTTTGGGAGCCACGTCGCACGACCGCGCAATTGTCAGTTAAAGTGCTGAATCGCAAAAAGGGGCCAGGTCCTTTACCTGCATAATGGTCCGGGTCTTAAAGGTTTTGTAAAGGTACCATTTTTGTTTTCCCTAAATATCTTCCTTACCTTAGTGCAGTCCTCCTTCACTTACCTCATCCTTCCATTTTGCTTTTAAATGTCCTTATTTCTTCTGAGAAATCCTCACTTCCTGTTCTTCTGTCTGTAACTCCACACAGTAATGTGAGGCTTTCTCCCTGGTGTGGATAAAGCCTCTTGAGGGGACGAGCAGGAGGGTCAGGACACTCTCTACTTTGCAGATAGAGAAAGGAGCTGTGTGTTAGTGGGAGTCCTGACACTCCTGCTCGCGCCCTCCCCCCTCAAGAGGCTTTCTCCACACCAGGGAGGAAGCCTCGCATTACTGTGTGGAGTTACAGACAGAAGAACAGGAAGTGAGGATTTCTCAGAAGAAATAAGGACATTTAAAGGGGTTGTAAAGGAATTTTTATTTATTTTTCATAATAAGCATCCTTTACCTGCAGACATTCCTCTTTTCACTTCCTCATAAGGAAATAAGGACATTTAAAATGGAAGTATGAGGTAAGTGAAGGAGGACTGCACTAAGGTAAAGGAAGCTTTTTAGGGAAAAAATTAAAATTCCTTTACAACCCCTTTAAGTGGTTAACTTGTAAACATCAAGGGCCAGATCCACAAAGATGGGACGCCCGCGTGGCGTATCCCATTTACACTACGCCGCTGTAAGCCACAGCGGCGTATTACGAATGTAGCTTACGGCGGTGTAGCGTAAATGGGCCGGCGTACGCGGGTGTAATTCAAATTAACTAGTGGGGGGCGTGGTTTAGTATAATTATGAATGACCCGACGCAAACGACGCTTTTTTTACACTGCGCATGCGCCGGCCGTGGACGTACCCTAGAAATCACGTCGAAAATAGTCTATGAAAACGACGTGTACGTAATATACGCAATTCCCTATTCGCGAACGAGTTACGCAAACGACGTCCAATACGACGCGGTCCCGGGGTCCATACTTAACATTGGCTGCGCCTCACTATAGCAGCTTTATCTTTACGCCGTACAGCCGCTTACGCAAACGACGTAAACACACTGCGCCGGGCGTACGTACGTTCGTGGATCGCCGTATCTACCTCATTTGCATATTTAACACGGACGCGCCCCTAGCGTCCAGCATAATAATGCATCTAAGATACGACGGTGTAAGGAACTTACGCAAGTCGTATCTTAGCGTAATTCCGGCGTATCTTGTTTTCTGGATAGAAAACAATGACACGCCGGCGGGAAATTCGAATTACGCCCGTGTATCTGTAGATATTTTCCTTTGTGGATCTGGCCCCAAATCTAAAAGAAAGAGGCCCGGTCCTTAAGTGGTTAAAGACTCTTAGGAAAGTCATAAGAAGGAGAGGTAAAGTGATGGTACTGAGTGGATTACTGGGTAATAATATCTGCTATTGACAATCATTCCTAGGACTGCGCGGAGTTGATTGCGTGCTCTCGTCCCGCCTGAAGTTCTGACAATCACCGCGCCAAGTGGTCTGCGCACCTAACCTCTGCGATGCTTTGATTTCCAAATAAATGGAATTGGAAGTATTACCATTCCTGAGAAATGTAGAACGCACTTTACATAAGACAAGGAGACGTAATTGCCGCCGCCCCGTCTTTGGTTGGTTGAAGAATAACGGGAATACAAAAAAATAAATGTAGTGACACCTGCGAGCTTTTCTAGCGACGTTTGTATTCTGGATGAAAATCCGAATCATTTTTTACTGAATTCCCTGGATGCCGATACAGGCAAAGTAATATTATCGTTACTTACAGAAGCGAGACGCGGGAGGAGGCGGAGGGACAAATGTTTGGGGAGACGATTTGCCGACACGACACACCGAATCTTCCGTCTCCGGAAGACGCTTTTTCGGCCGAATAGAAGACAATGGAGGTAAACGGCGAAGAATGCGCCGGGCTGATAACAAATCGATCATTGGGGATTCCGCTCACATCTGTTCTTCATGATCGGCCTCTTTTGTGCCCGGGGCCCGAGAAGGAAAGGCCTGGAAAATGTTGGGACCTCTACAGTTCTGTATTATTAGCAGACATGTGCAGACTGGAATATTTTGTTTTGTTTTTTCGTTTGGAAAATAAATTTATTTAGTTACTCCCGAAAATCGTTTTGATTTATTTCGTTTTTCGTTGGGGAATAGCTTTCATCCGAAAATCCAATAATACTTGGTTTCTGTCGAATGGTCAAAAGAATATTCGACGGAACGTCGAATCTTTACGTCGAATCGTACATTTCCGTTCCAATATTCCGCCTACAAGAATTCTAATGTTGTATGACTAGTAATAATGTCCAATCTATTTTCTTATAAATTGAAATCTATTCTCTGTAATGTCGAATCTATTATTTCTATAATGTTGAATCTTTTCTCTATAATGTTGAATCTTTTCTCTATGATGTTGAATCTTTTCTCTATGATGTCGAATCTTTTCTCTATGATGTCGAATCTTTTTTCTATAATGTTGAATCTTTTCTCTATGATGTTGAATCTTTTCTCTATGATGTCAAATCTTTTCTCTATGATGTCGAATCTTTTCTCTATAATGTTGAATCTTTTCTCTATGATGTTGAATCTTTTCTCTATGATGTCGAATCTTTTCTCTATGATGTCGAATCTTTTCTATATGATGTCGAATCTTTTCTCTATGATGTCGAATCTTTTCTCTATGATGTCGAATCTTTTCTCTATGATGTCGAATCTTTTCTCTATGATGTCGAATCTTTTCTCTATGATGTCGAATCTTTTGTCTATAATGTTGAATCTTTTCTCTATGATGTCGAATCTTTTCTCTATGATGTCGAATCTTTTCTCTATAATGTTGAATCTTTTCTCTATAATGTTGAATCTTTTCTCTATGATGTCGAATCTTTTCTCTATGATGTCGAATCTTTTCTCTATGATGTCGAATCTTTTCTCTATGATGTCAAATCTTTTCTCTATAATGTCGAATCTTTTCTCTATGATGTCGAATCTTTTCTCTATGATGTCGAATCTTTTCTCTATGATGTCGAATCTTTTCTCTATAATGTCAAATCTTTTCCCTATAATGTCAAATCTTTTCCCTATAATGTCAAATCTCTCCTTATCGAATTTTTACCACAACCAAAACGAAAATAAAGCATTTTTTATGTTGGATCCTTTGGTTTTCGTTTCTTGCACTTTCGTTATCGTTTGTTAAAACGATAATGAAAAAACCTGATTTTCGGACGAAAATGCATTCTAACGAAAACGAATGCACATGTCTAATTATTAGCAGAAGGACATAATCAAATGACGATTATGACAGTATATTGGGATTAAAGGGGGTTGTAAAGGAAAAAATGTTTTCCCTAAATATCTTCCTTTCCCTTAGTGCAGTTCTCCTTCACTTACCTCATCCTTCCATTTTGCTTTTAAATGTCCTTATTTCTTCTAAGAAATCCTCACTTCCTGTTCTTCTGTCTGTAACTCCACACAGTAATGCGAGGCTTTCTGCCTGGTGTGGAGAAAAACTTTTGAGGGGGGAGGGGGCGAGCAGGAGTGTCAGGACGCCCACCAACTCACAGCTCCTTTCTCTATCTGCAAAGTAGAGAGTGTCCTGAGCCTCCTTGCTCGCCCCCTCCCCCCTCAAGAGGCTTTCTCCACACCAGGGAGAAAGCCTTGCATTACTGTGTGGAGTTACAGACAGAAGAACAGGAAGTGAGGGTTTCTCAGAAGAAATAAGGACATTTAAAAGCAAAATGGAAGGATGAGGTAAGTGAAGGAGGACTGCACTAAGGTAAAGGAAGATATTTAGGGAAAAAACTAATTTCCTGTACAACCCCTTTAAAGCAGTGGTCTTAAAACTATTGCCCTTTGCTTACCTTTACCTGGCTCTTGAGGCATTTTTCCCCCCACTGATACCAATGATGGGACACTATTCCTCCCACTGATACCAATGATGGGACACTATTCCTCCCACTGACACCAATGATGGGACACTATTCCTCCCACTGATACCAATGATGGGACATTATTACTCCCACTGATACCAATGATGGGGCAATATTCCTCCCACTGATACCAATGATGGGACACTATTCCTCCCACGATCACCAAAGATGGGGCACTATTCCTTCCACTGATACCAATGATGAGGTACTTTTCCTCTTACTGATACCAATGATGGGACACTATTTCTCCCGCTGATACGAATGATGGGACACTATTCCTCCCACTGATACCAATGATGGGACACTATTCCTCCCACTGATACCAATGATAGGGATAATATTCCTCCCACTGATGGGACACTATTCCTCCCACTGACACCAATGATGGGGTACTATTCCTCTTACTGACACCAATGATAGGGGCAATATTCCTCCCACTGATACCAATGATGGGACACTATTCCTCCCACGATCACCAAAGATGGGGCACTATTCCTTCCACTGATACCAATGATGAGGTACTTTTCCTCTTACTGATACCAATGATGGGACATTATTTCTCCCGCTGATACGAATGATGGGACACTATTCCTCCCACTGATACCAATGATAGGGATAATATTCCTCCCACTGATGGGACACTATTCCTCCCACTGACACCAATGATGGGGTACTATTCCTCTTACTGACACCAATGATAGGGGCAATATTCCTCCCACTGATACCAATGACGGGGCACTATTCCCCTTACTGATACCAATGATGGCACACTATTCCCCCCACTGATACAAATGATGGGGTACTATTCCTCTTACTGATACCAATGATGGGACACTATTCCTCCCACTGATAACAATGATGGGACACTATTCCCCCCACTGATACCAATGATAGGGATAATATTCCTCCCACTGATACCAATGATGGGGCACTATTCCTCCCACTGATACCTGAACCCAGTCTTTCCAGGGACGGGGGCATGCACACCAGCTCCAGCCGGTGTATCAGGTCCTAATTGGATAGACTGATAGCAGCACAGTCATTTGGTTCCCACTGCTGTCAATCAAATCCAATACCGTAGGAGCCGGGGAGCGGAGTCGAGTCCTGCTGTCTGTGTCAATGGATGCAACAGCATGACACGGGAGCGCGCCCACATGAGTGCCCCGAGGGAGAGCGGCTCTCCAACGGGGCACTTCAGAAGAGGAGGAGCCAGGAGCGCCGCTGAGGGACCCCAGAAGAGAAGGATCAGGGCCATTCTGTGCAAAACCAACTGCACAAAGGGGGTAAGTATGACGTTTGTTTTTTTAAAAAAAAAATATACGAGACTTTAGATATCCTTTAACTTCTTTTTTTTTTTCATTATAACATTTTTTTCAAGTTTATGTCTTTCAATCAAAAATATTCATTATATTCTCCCTCTTAAAAATCTGAACAGCTTTATCTTCTTAATGATCTGTTTTTGTATGAATTCCACGAACCCTCCTTCATAAGTAAGGCCCCCTCCATACTAGATATGCAGACACATTCCCAAAGAACCAATTGAGGCCGGCACCGCACCGCGACACATTCTCAATAGCGCTAATAAACCTGGCCCAAGTATTGGCGACTGATTGCTCAGGTCCAATCCCAGCGTAATTAATTCTGGTGGTTGGAATAAGTGTTCTCAGAGCCAGGAACTCGAAATGCTTCATGAATTCACACAAAGCTAAACTTGCCTTTAGCACCTTTAATTATAATAGATCTCTCCAACGCTGAATATATTCATCTTCTAGGGTAATGGGCATAAGGGGAAAGAAAGAATGGAAAACATAAACACATCGGCAGGCAATTTCTACGTCGAAATTCAGAAGAGAATCGAGGCCTTCGATTTCAACCGACGCAACATGGTCACATAGCGATGTCTTAAAAAAAAAAAAAATACCGTATATACTCGAGTATAAGCCGAGTTTTTTAGCACATTTTTTTTTGATCTATCTATCCCCTCATGTTAAAATATTAAACTATTATGTACTAATGTAAAAACGAAAACTTTTATGCCCTGTAACAATGTTTTATATATGTAAGTAATGTGTTTTCCTTTGCATATTACTAGATAAGAAAGAGATGGATGGGGTGCCCCGACGACGCAAATATTGCGAAACATCTTGGCGACCAGATCCACTCCCATCTAACCTATTACAATATCTCTACTGTATCAGGGCAAACCACTGTTTTTACTATTTATTGTTTTTTATGTACCTAAATAAAATTTGTAATTTTCTTTAAATCAAATTTCGTGTGAATTTAACCACTTAAGACCCGGACCAATACGCTGGCAAATGACCCAAGGGGTTTTTGCGATTCGGCACTGCGTCGCTTTAACAGACAATTGCGCGGTCGTGCGACGTGGCTCCCAAACAAAATTTTGCGTCCTTTTTTTCCCACAAATAGAGCTTTCTTTTGGTGGTATTTGATCACCTCTGCGGTTTTTATTTTTTGCGCTATAAACAAAAATAGAGCGACAATTTAAAAAAAAATGCAATATTTTTTACTTTTTGCTATAATAAATATCCCCCAAAAATATATAAAAAAACATTTTTTTTCCTCAGTTTAGGCCGATACGTATTCTTCTACATATTTTTGGTAAAAAAAATCGCAATAAGCGTTTATCTGTTGGTTTTCGCAAAATTTATAGCGTTTACAAAATAAGGGATAGTTTTATTGCATTTTTATTAATTATTTTTTTTTTACTACTAATAGCGGCGATCAGCGATTTTTTTTCGTGACTGCGACAATATGGCGGACACTTCGGACAATTTTGACACATTTTTGGGACAATTGTCATTTTCACAGCAAAAAATGCATTTAAATTGCATTGTTTACTGTGGAAATGACAGTTGCAGTTTGGGAGTTAACCACAGGTGGCGCTGTAGGGAATGTGTGCCCTAATGTGTGTGTTTACAACTGTAGGGGGGTGTGGCTGTAGGTGTGACGTCATCGATCGCGTCCCCCTATTACAGGGATGACGCGATCGATGCTCCGGCCACAGAGAAGCACGGGGAAGCCGTGTGTACACACGGCTCTCCCCGTTCTTCCGCTCCAGGGACGGATCGCCGCACTGCAGCGGCGATCGGGTCCGCGAATCCCGCGGTCCCGGTCCTGGAGCTTCGAACCGGGTCGCGGGGGCGCGCCCGCGACCCACGGCTGGGTACTAAAACCAACGTATATATACGTTGATGTGCCCAGCCGTGCCATTCTGCCGACGTATATGTGCAGTAGGCGGTCCTTAAGTGGTTAATAGCTCACCTATTAGACACAAGCCCTATTAAAAGTCCTATTTACACTGTAGTGGCTAACACCCACTCAGTGCGGTCTTTCCAATTTTCTGATCTATCTATCCCCCTATTTTGTTTATCGATTTTGCGCAAACCAACGCTGATCGCGTTTTTTTTTTTTTACAAAAAATATATAGGGCCAGATTCAGGTAGAGTTACTCTGGAGTATCAGTGATACGCCAGCATAACTCTCACTTTGAGCCGGCGTTTCTGTTTTCTGTAAGCAGAAAACAAGAAACGCCGGGTTGGAGTTACTATACGAGCGGCGTAATTGTATTTCGCCGTCGTATCGGAACTGCAATTTTAAAAAATGACGCCGAGAATATGTTAATCAGCGAGAATCGGCAATTCACGATCGTATTCGGGCCCGACGCAGTGACTTTCCGACGTTTCCGTAAGAGATACGCGGCGTAAAGATAAAGCAGCCCCCTAGTGGAGTATCCTATGTTAAGTATGGCCGTCGTCATCACGTCGAGAAAAAAATTTTTTGGAGTCGTTTGCGTAAAAAGTCAGTGAATGGGGATTGACGTCATTGACGTTCACTGACAGAATTTGGAGCATGCGCACTGACAGTCGACGCATGCGCAGTACGTTCGCCGCGGGATCGCGCCTAGTTATAATAATACACGCCCTCTACCCGCCCAATTTGAATTCCGCCGGCTCATTTTCGCTACGCCGCCGCAACTTTAGGAGCAAGTGCTTTGTGAATAACAGTACTTGCTCCTAAAGTTTCGGCGGAGTAACGTAAATGAGAAACGTTACTCCAACTTAAAGATTCGCCCATCTACCTGAATCTGGCCCATAGAAGAATACGTATCGGCCTAAACTGAGGGAAAAAATCGATTTTTAAAATATTTTTTGGGGATATTTATTATAGCAAAAAGTAAAAAATATGGATTTTTTTTTAAAATTGTTGCTCTATTTTTGTTTATAGCGCAAAAAAAAAAAAAACGCAGAGGTGATCAAATACCACCAAAAGAAAGCTCTATTTGTGGGTAAAAAAGGACGCCAATTTTGTTTGGGAGCCACGTTGCACGACCGTGCAATTGTCTGTTAAAGCGAAGCAGTGCCGAATCGCAAAAAAGTGGCCCGGTCATTGACCAGCAAAATGGTCCGGGGCTGAAGTGGTTAAAGATGGCCCATGACTATATATAGTTGGCCCAATGTTACTTTGTATAAATATTCACACCGGGAATTCTTCTTTAAGACGGCGCTTAGAACACAACAGAGTCTCAATTTCTGTCCTATGTAAAGAATCCCAACATCAGGGCAAGTTTACATAATCGCCCGGCAATCAGGGCGCCAGTAACAAAATTACTTTTTTTTAAGAAGTCATTCAGGGTCACAAAGTACCTTTTTACCCTGAGAGCATTCAATTCCATTTGAATTTGGACAAACATATCTAATGCAGCCATTGTTGGAGTCTTCGGTTTTTTTAATGAAAGGGTAATAACAAGGACATTAATGGAAGCAACCTCCTCCGAGCTATTTCCTCTTTCAGCATACGCAATGTCCTTTGAGACGGGACTTTTCTTTTAAGTACTGTACTTTGCAGCAAATCTTTTTCCTATGGCGATTTCACCATGCATGGAATAATACTTCTAGTTCCCGCTGTTGCTATTAGGGGGTTGACACCGAATTCCCATTATCTGTATCGCCGTTTCCCCACCACAATAATGTATCATTTACTGTTCCTGTTGGAGATATAATTCCGTCCTCCGCTGCATTCAAACAACCTGCAGGAACATAAAACTACTCCCAGACACAACCTGCCATAGAATCAATATCCAAATGAGAAGAGTTTGTACTGGATTACAAGGCAGCGCATGCATATAAATGGATCTGCAACGCTTTCTTCTTCCTGACACTGCCCGGAGGTCTTCCCGTTATCCTCATAGGGATCACACATACTATCAGTTAACACTTCCACAGATTATAACGTTATAACCACTGGCAGGTTAAGTAAATAACCTTGATTATCTCATTATAATGGCATCTGAAATTGGGTAGTATATATTAGCTAACATGTGAACATGTTGTCCCTGAAGCTGATGTGTTAAAAGCAAAAACAATGGACTTTGGTTGACTTCGGATTGGAATAAATGCTTATAGAGTGCCGAATGCGAGTTGTGAAACTTGCGTCTAAGCGCTTACCAACAAGCTGGGGGTATCCAATTCCCAGGAGCTAAGAGAAGAGAATAGGACATCTAAGTGAAAGAGGTGAACAAGCAAGAAGTAAACAGAAACATAAAAATAGGGGAGGGGAGGGGGGGCAGGACACAAGGAGCTTATCGATACTCCCTGACCATGCACCACAGCCTGGGATTAAGGCAGTGTCCTGCTAAGAGCTTGGCCAAGTCTCTATTCGTAGGATTGTGAAAAAAGCAGTGCTTTCAAGCCTTTACGGAAGGCCATCAAGGAGGAGGATGCTCGGAGCTGATGAGGGAGCTGGTTCCAAAGACAAAGACTTTGACAAGGACCAAATTATAATGGCTAGAAGACTGGGTCAGAGCTACTCCGAAACCGCAGCTCTTGTGGGATGTTCCCGGTCTGCAGTGGTCAGGACCGACCAAAAGTAGTCCAAGGAATGAGAACTGGCAACAGGATCATGGGCAGCCAAGGCTCACATGGAGGGGCAGGGTGAAGGCTCATTGATGGAGGTGGGGAGGGAAGGCTCATTGATGGAGATTGGAAGGGAAGGCTCATTGATGGAGGTGGGGAGGGAAGGCTCATTGGTGGAGGTGGGGAGGGAAGGCTCATTGGTGGAGGTGGGGAGGGAAGGCTCATTGGTGGAGGTGGGGAGGGAAGGCTCATTGGTGGAGGTGGGGAGGATAGGCTCATTAATGGAGGTGGGGAGGTAAGGCTCATTGATGGAGGTGAAGAGGGAGGGCTCATTAATGGAGGTGGGAAGGGAAGGTTTACTGATGGAGGTGGGGAAGGAAATCTCATTGATGGAGGTGGGGAGGGAAATCTCATTGATGGAGGTGGGGAGGGAAGGCCCCCTGATGGAGGTGGAGAAGGGAAGGCTCATTGATGTAGGTGGGGAGGGAAGGTTTATTGACGGAGGTGGACGGAAGCTCATTGATGGAGATGGGAGGTGAAGGTTTATTGATGGAGGTGGGGAAGGAAGGCTCATTAAAACAGGTGGGGAGGGAAGGCTCACTGATAGAGGAGAGAAGGGAAGGCTTATTGATGGAGGTGGGGGAGGGAAGGCTCATTGATGGAGGTGGGGAGAGAAGGTTTACTGATGGAGGTGGGGAGGGAAATCTCATTGATGGAGATGAGGAGGGAAGGCCCACTGATAGAGGAAAGAAGGGAAGGCTCATTGATTGAGGTGGGTGGAGGGAAGGCTCATTGATGGAGGTGGGTGGAGGGAAGGCTTATAGATGGAGGTGGGAGGGAAATGCTCATTGATAAAGGTGGGACGTGAAGGCTCATTGATGGAGGTGAGGAGGGAAGGCTCATTAATGGAGGTGGGAGGGGAAGGCTCATTAAATGAGGTGGGATCGGAAGGCTCACTGATAGAGGAGAGAAGGGAAGGCTCATTGATGGAGGTGGGGAGGGAAGGCTCATTGATGGAGGTGGAGAGGGAAGGCTCATTGATGGAGGTGAGGGAGGGAAGGCTCATTGATGGAGGTGAGGGAGGGAAGGCTCATTGATGGAGGTGGGGGGGGGGTAAGGCTCATTGATGGAGGTGAGGAGGGAAGACTTCATTGATGGAGGTGGGGAGGGAAGGCTCATTGATGGAGGTGGGGAGGGAAGGCTCATTGATGGAGGTGGGGAGGGAAGGCTCATTGATGGAGGTGGGGAGGGGAAGGCTCATTGATGGAGGTGGTGAGGGAAGGCTCATTGATGAAGGTGGTGAGGGAAGGCTCCCTGATGGAGATGAGGAGGGAAAACTCATTGATGGAGGTGGGGAGGGAAAACTCATCGATGAAGGTGGGGAGGGAAGACTCATTGATGGAGGTGGGGAGAGAAGACTCATTGATGGAGGTGGGGAAGGGAAGGCTCATTGATGGAGGTGGGGAAGGGAAGGCTCATTGATGGAGGTGAGGAGAAAAGGCTCATTGATGGAGGTGAGGAGGAAAGGCTCCCTGATGGAGGTGGGGAGAGAAGGCTCATTGATGGAGATGAGAAGGAAAGGATCATTGATGGAGATGAGAAGGGAAGGCTATTTGATGGAGGTGAGGAGGAAAGGATCATTGATGGAGATGAGGAGGAAAGGATCATTGATGAAGGTGGGAAGAGAAGGCTGGCCTGTGAAGTCTGATCCAATAGAAGAACTACTGGAGCTCAAATTGCTGAAAAAGCAAATATTGGTTCAGATAGAAAGGTGTCAGAACACACAGAGAATTTGTTATGTGTGCGGCTGTGTAACCACACAGCGGACATTCTGACCCCGTGTTCACAGCAAAATGTTCCTACAATGGGCACAGGAGCATCAGAACTGGACCACAGAGCAATGGAAAAAAGTGGCCAGGTCTGATGAATCCAAGAATGCTTTGACGAACACAAGTTCTAAGTGTTGACTTGGCCTCCAAGCTCTTCATATCTCAATTCAATCGAGCATCTGTGCGATGTGCTGGAAAAAAACAAGTTCAGTCCATGGAGGCCCCACCTCACAACTTACAGGACTTTAAAGACCTGCTACAGACAACTGCTACTGGCGCCTTGGTGCCAGATACGTACCGCAGCATACCTTCAGAGGTTTAGTGGAGTCCATGCCTCGATAGGGTCAGGGCTGCTTTGGTGGCAAAAGGCGGACCTAGTCAGTATTAGGTGGGTGGTCATAATGTTATGGCTGATCGGTGTATATCGGATGTTCAGCAAACTAACTACATTAGTATGTAACTAAACCGTAAATTCCACATTGTACTGTGCTAACGGAGCATGTGTGATCACAGACAGACGCTGTTTAATTAGCGATCACTGTTTGTGTTTTAGCTTCTCTCCATTAACTAAGATTACAACATCAGCCTTAAAAAAGAAAGTCTTAGCACAACAAATTGGGGTCTTCACGATCATTTCACACACCTCTGTTGTGTAATAAAAAGAGGCGAGCTCCCATAGTCTGCCTGCCTGATACTATTACAATGATTTTGTTGGTGCAGCGCTACCCCCGAAGGAGCCGCTGGTTGTTTTGGGATCTACTCTCTTTTGATTGAACACACCCCTCTTAACTTGCTCGAACCCTCCCTTGACACATCAGAAGTCTGGTGGATGTATTGTGACCCCTGCTGGGCTGAGGCACAATAACAGGCATACAACATTCAATGACAATATAATGATAGTATTACCTGAATAATGGATGGCTCCTCCAGACTAGAAGAATACGCTACACACAGTAATATATTTAAATAAAAAGAGTGAGTTTACTTAATAGGTACTCGAAGGAATGAACAGTTGTTATGCAGCAACTCAATATGATTTCGCAAGGGCCCTTGCAGAAATCCACAAATTGCATTTATGAATAAAACAAATCTATCCTAAAGAATGGTACCATTCGGCTAAACTAGTGAACAGTCTGTGCTCGCGAGCTCCCTCTATCGGGCGATCCTGCAAACAGCTAAAGTCCACGTTGCGGCCGGATGGTGCACGTTAAATTTGTAATCCACAAGCAATGAAAGATAAGGGAAAGTTAATCCAACAAAGTATGGTCAAACTCAAACGTTGATGAGCTGATCGCTAGCCAGCATCAGTCACTTCTGTATAACCACTATAAACAGTGAAAAGGGTATACGTTCAGACTAAAGGCCAAACAGGAGGGCGGGAGGCCTGTGAGATGGCACTAAAGTGTCTGTCTAAAGGGAGAACTAAGAGCTGAGCATGTGTCCTCTCACCCGACAAGCCGATCCGCCTGAATTCCTCTCAAAAAAATGCGCCGGTGAATCACTGTTCCACAGCACAAAGATCGAGGGTGTTCCACTGTTTCAGTTGTCAGCTGGGCTTCCTCTCCGATCTCCGGATACACAGGCTGGCCTCTCAGGGAATTTAGGCCCAGCTGTTTCTGTCAGCAGCTGCGCAGAGGAGAAGAGGTTGGTCCCGAGAGAGAGAGAAAGCGCCACTCCCTCTTTTTAAGTAGCCTCCCCCACAAGTCTGTGCGGAGGCGTCACATGTTCCAACAGGGCAGAGCATTGTGGGAAATGTAGTCTGTTTCTCGTAAGAGTCAATGGAGTCCATATCTCCTGCTACTTGCAATCCCACAATCCGAAGTTGTTGGAGTTGTTGAGCGGGGGGGTGACGCGGATCGGAGTTGTTGAGGGGGGGTGCCGCGGGTCAGAGTGGTTGAGCAGGGGGGCCGCGGATCGGAGATGTTGAGGGGGGGGCAGATCGGAGTTGTTGAGCAGGGGGGTGCCACGAATAGCGGGGGGGGCTGCAGATCTCGGGACTCCAGCCCTGATCGCGGGACTTATCGTGAATCCGGGACGGTTGGGAGGTATGCATATTTACAGATGGCCTGTCATTAGACTCTGACAGGAACACCCCGCTACATTGGGTTAGGCTAAACATTTTTACATTAACCGCTTGCCGACCGCGCCATGTACTTTTACGTTGGCAGAATGCCGTATATTTAAGATACTTTACGATACTTAGAATTTCGTTCTGTGCAGGCGCGCACCCTTGGTGCGAGCTCCGTGCCCGTGGGACCCGCGGACTTGATGTCCGTGATAGGCGGAACACTGAACACAGGCTCTGCTGGGAAACTGAGTGTTCCGTTTATTGCGGAACAGAATGAGGCGGAGGCGCGGCTTTTGAACAACCTGGCCGCTCAAATTCATATGCCCGATGACCCAAAAGGGGTCAGACACATGAATAGAGAGTGGCCGTGGCGGTCATGGTTAGATTCATGCTATGCATAAATCTATCTGCTGCATACAGGAGGGTGGCGAGGATAGGGGGGCGGCGCTAGGGCGCCCCCAATGGACGGGTTACCCCTGAATATCACCCTGAAATTATAACACAAAGACTCACCTTGAACATTCTCCTTTTTAAGTTTATCAGGAATTGCTAACTAACTGGCGTCCAAAACCGGTAAAGGGAACTGGCGTTATTTCCCTTCGAAAATTGATAAGAACAGATACTAACCTTGATCTTCTGCAAAAAGGTCAAATTTTACCTTTATTATTTAGAAAAGCCTGTTCTGTGTTCCCCCTCTGATTTTGTTTCATTTTATTCCTGGGCCTTGACTTTTCCTGACTCTATGGCTAAACCCAGCCAACCCAGCGGAGATATTCTCAGATATCCGCTGTGCGCAAATTGGCACGATCTGCACTAATTGGATCGCTCATCTGTAGGAAGGAATACGTATGTATATTTGCAGATTCTGAATTAGACTCTGCGAGTTTCCTAGATTTAAAAGAACATGAGTGCCTGAATCCCTCTGTGCTCTGCTTGCATAAACAAATTAACTTTCTACTCTACATTCCCATCTGCCAGACTCGGAGACTTCAGGATAGCGCTGTGAGCGGGGAGGGGGGCCCCAGCGCCGAGGAATTACCATTAATGAATTCCCTGCAGGCCTTCACCGGGGGAGAAAGCAGCAGTGGAATCAATTTTTCCTAATTAACCCGATCCCTAAACCACGTGACCTCTTGTAGGAGACGTCTCCCGCTCAGGTGAGGGGAACGCAGGTAGAGGGACGCCGAGTGACAGCTGCTTTGCGTGGAATGACAACCGCGAGACGCTTTGAAGATAATCAGCCATCCAGCACTAAAATGAGGTGTCTGCGTGACGGTAATAGATCAATACAGATGTTCTACACGAGGTGCATGTAATTGTCAGCGGAAGAATATCTCCGGGTCCATTTATCCCGGATGTCAGAACCCGCCGTGTAAATTAACTTCTTTTCATTCAAAGATGATTCAGATGAATTTCCTTACCCCCCGCGGACCGCACGAAGCGCCGCGCAATTTTCAGCAGGAAACAGAATTAGCTGTAAATGTTGTGTGTCGTGCAACAGATGCATACAATACCGCAGGGTTGGCGATCACTGGGGAAGAGAAGAAAGCGCTTGTCGATAGTTATCAATCAAGTCCCTGCCGTTATCTTGAGTGCAAATTATTATTATTATTATTATGCAGGATTTATATAGCGCCCACAGTTTGCGCAGCGCTTTACAACAGGGAAGACAGTACAGTCACAATACAAATCAATACAGGAGGGATCAGAGGGCCCTGTTAGAGCTTACAATCTAGAAGGGAGGGTCAAGTGAAACAAAGGGTAGTTACCGTATTTATCGGCATATAACGTGCACTTTTTTCCCCTTAATATCAGGGGTGCGTGTTATACGCCGATCCCCGCTGTCTCTGAGCGCCGCCGACATAGACCGAGCCAAGCCGAGTGTACTGCGCACTCGGCTCAGCCACGCTCGGCTCCGCCCGCAGTCACGCCCCGTCCCGCCTCCTAGCCTTTATGTCCCGCCATTGGACCGCTGTGGTGTCCAAGGGGCGGGACCGGGCAGGACCACGAGAGAAGCCGAGAGAAGCCGAACACACAAGAAATCCGGCTCTGTACAGCTCGGCTGAGGCGCCAAACTCAAAAATACACAATGCTGCAACCTTGGGCAAGGTGCAGATGGACACCCACAGGGCTGGATGGACTCTGCACAAGGCCGCAGATGGACGCCGGGGAAGGCCGCCGATGGGCGCCGGGCAAGACAGCAGAAGAACGCCGACAAGGCTGCACCGACGAGCATTCAAAATGTAAGTTTTTTTTCCTTAAACTTCCCTTCTAAGCTTGGGGTGCGCGATATACGCCGGCGCGAACTATACGCCGATAAATACGCTAGCTGTGGGGGATGATCAGATGGACTCAAATGAATATACAGTTGTAGGTGTGGGAAGGGTAGGCTTCTCTGAAGAGGAGGGTTTTCAGGGATCCTCTAAAAGCTAATAGACAAGGAGAAAGACAGAACAATTGGGGTAAGGAGTTCCATAGGCTTGGAGAGGCTCTGAAAAAGTCCTGGAGACGAGCATGGGAGTAGGTGATGAGGGAACTAGAGAGTAGGAGGTCATGAGAAGAACGAAGAGAACGATTAGGTTGGTATTTAGAGACTAGGGGCCGCATTCACGTCGAGCGGCGCATCTTTGTGCGGGCGTAGCAAATCTACTTTACGCTACGCCGGCGCAACGTTTAGAGGCAAGCATGCTATTCACGAAGAATATGCGCTCAACATTGTCCCGGCATAGCGTATAGTTGTCGGCGTAAGCCGACGTAAGTCAAAGTAGGTGGAAGTGGGCGTGATATATTATAATGAAGCATGACCCCATGCAAATGATGGGCTGAGCTTCAAAAACGAACTGCGCATGCGTCGTCTCTTGGATGCATCCCAGTGCGCATGCTCACAGTTACGTCAAAAGGGTTGCCTAAGATACATCAATACACTGCCTACGACATGAACGTAACCTACGCACAGTCCTATTCCCTCGTCCATTACCTTTGCATGACTTACCCCTGCTTTATGAGGGGTAAGTTTACGCCGGACGTACGACTTACGCAAACCGCGTATATTAATGCGCCGGGCGCAAGTACGTTCGTGAATCGGCGTATCTTACTAATTTGCATATTTAACATGGGTACGCCGAATGCGTCCAGCGTAACTATATGCCCACGATACGCCGGCGTAGGCAAGTTACGTCGGGCGGCTGAAGCCTTGTTTTACGACATATCTAGCTTCGCGAATCGGTGTAACAATACGACGGCGCACATTTGTATTTACAACAGCGTATCTCTAGATACGCCGCCGCCGTATCTAGACTGACTTTTGCTGACAATTTTTTTTTTTACTTTTCTGCTTGTATGAGAAAGTCTCCTGCTCTCCTTGTATTGCTTTTGTTTTGTGAAATTCCTGTCGTTCCTGCTAGTACCCTTGCTTTACTATCAAAAGCTGACCGCACTAATCAGGAGAGCACATTGTGGTCAGTTCTCTATCTGTGCTGGGAACTTGAGCCTGCTCTTCTCCGATGATCAGATGCCCCCGCTGCACATAGGGTGACCACATTTCCAAACTGGCCGGGCACCCACTGCGCATGCGCGAGCGGCACTGCGTGCGCGTCGCGGCCCGGCGCTGCGCCGTCCAATTGGACAGGCGATTGCCTAGGACCTGTCAGTGTCCTAGGCGAACGCCTACAGGGAGGAGCTGCAATAAGGCGATTAACCTTAATCACCTTACCAGCCCCTCGGCGGAAGAAGGAAGTGGGACAGGAAGTCCCACTCCTCCTGAAGCCCACACTCCCCCCGAAAAAAATTACATGCCAAATATGGCATGTAAGGGGGTGAGGAGTGGGATAAGCGGAAGTTCCAATTTTGGGTGGAACTCCGCTTTAAGGACCGAGGGTGTTTTTCAGATTTCGTGTTTACAAGACTAAAACATTTTTTTTTGCTAGAAAATTACTTAAAACTTAATTACTTATTTAGACTTAAATGAAAAAGAAAAGAAAAAGAAAAAAAGGTAAACAAAGAAATTGTCTCTTTAAGACGCTGGGCAGGACTGACGTTTTGATGTCACTTCCGCCCAGCAGAGCTATGGGGACGGGTGAGGGACATTTTTCCCTCAGTCACATCCCCACATTATATATTTTTTTCTAACACCCTAGAGAATAAAATGGCGGTCATTGCAATACTTTTTGTTACACCGTATTTGCGCAGCGGTCTTACAAGCGCACTTTTTTTGGAAAAAATTCACTTTTTGAATTAAAAAATAAGACAACAATAAATTTGGGCCATTTTTTTTTACATATTGTGAAAGATAATGTTACACCGAGTAAAATGATACCCAACATGTCACGTTTTAAAAATTGCGCCGGCTCGTGGCATGGCGTCAAACTTTTACCCTTAAAAATCTCAATATACGACGTTTAAAAAATTCTATAGGTTGCATTTTTTGAGATACAGAGGGGGTCTAGTGCTAACATTATTGTTCTCGCTCCAACGATCGCGGCGATACCTCACTTGTGTGGTTTGAACGCCGGTTTCATATGCGGGCGCTACACGCGTATGCGTTCGCTTCTGTGCGCGAGCTCGTCCGGATGGGGCGCTTTAAAAAAAAAAAGTTTTGGGTTTCGGATTTATTTTTATTTATTTTAGAATTTTTAACACTGAAATAAAAAAATAAAAAATTATCACTTTTATTCCTATTACAAGGAATGTAAACATCCCTTGTAATAGAAAAAAGCATGACAGGTCCTCTTAAATATGAGATCTGGGGGTCAAAAAGACCTCAGATCCAGGGATGGACTGGCCATTGGGACTACAGGGAGTTTCCCGGTGGGCCGATGGCTTAGTGGGCCGGCTTCAGTGACAGTGGACCGCTGCCCCCCTCCGCTCCTCTGTCTCTCCCTCCCCGCAGGTGCTCACCTGGGGGGGAACAGAGAAGCAGAGGGAGGACCAGAGGAGCAGGGGGGATGACAGAGGAGCATGGGGGGGACCAGCAGGAGCACGGGGGAGGGGACAGACAGCTGACTCAACAGCTATTGCCTGGGAGTTTCTCACTTCTGCCTAATCTTGTCCCATGGGGGGGGCACCAAACTGACTCTTTGCCCCGGGTGAAATAATGTCTAGCTTCCCCACTGGTACTGCCTATAAGAGTACCAGTACCAGCTGTTTAACGCTAATAAAATAGAACAGCTAGTGGGTAGTGAAGGGGAAGAGGGGGCTTGGGTGGCTGGGGGGTGCGGGAGTTGTCCGGCCGCCATAGGAGAGACCTATCAAAGTGGGCCAGTCTGGATGAAGTCCAGGGCCAAATTTTTGTCCCAGTCCAGCCTTGCTCAGATCTCATATTTAGACTTAAATGAAAAAGAAAAGAAAAAGAAAAAAAGGTAAACAAAGAAATTGTCTCTTTAAGACGCTGGGCAGGACTGACGTTTTGATGTCACTTCCGCCCAGCAGAGCTATGGGGACGGGTGAGGGACATTTTTCCCTCAGTCACATCCCCACACAGCAGACGAGCGGACCCGATCGGGAGGGGGGGGTGACCACATTTCCAAACTACCATTCAGGGACACTCCCCCTTCCCAAAAATCAGCTTGTGCTGTAACGAATTACAACACAGTGATAGACACAAGAGGCGGGATTTATGATTTCTCCAATCACAAGCAGGGGGCGGGGATTGTGCTCCTCCAGGCATTCCCGGCCAGGGCAAGTACTGTCAGTGAGTAAAGCGGTGATGTGGCGGCCTTTTTAGGGGGCATCAGATTGGCCCGTGGGGGGGCAGCTGTGTCATTTTCATTCCAGGACACTGTAATGAAGGTGCCTGGGACAGACCAACGAAATGTGGGACTGTCCCGGGCAATCCGGGACACATGGTCACCCTATCTCCAGATAGTGACGCCACTCCTTTCCTTCTACGCATGTGGCTGATGCAGGGAGAGTGACAGCAGCACTAAATCTGGTGGCAGGCTATGGGAGGCAAGCGGCACATTCACCTGACAAATAACCCGCCATCAAATTCCCCATCAACACCAATGGCTAGATTCACGTAGAGCGGCGTAATTTTATGCGGGCGTAACGTATCTCAGATACGCTACGCCGCCATAAATTAGAGAGGTAAGTGCTGTATTCACCAAGCTAAGTTGCGTAGCGTAAATGGGCTGGCGTAAGCCCGCCGAATTCAAATGTGTTTGATGTGGGCGTGTTTTATTTAAATTAAGTGTGACCCCACGTAATTGACGTTTTTTACTAACGGCGCATGCGCCGTCCGTGGACGTATCCCAGTGCGCATGCTCCAAATGACGCCGCTTTGACTCATTGGTTTCGACGTGAACCTAATTTACGTCCAGCCCCATTCACGGACGAGTTACGCAAACGACGTAAAATTTATAAAATTCAATGCGGTCCCGACGTCCATACTAAACATTCGCTGCGTCATCTTTTTGTTGGAATATCTTTACGCCTGAAACATAAACGGCATATCTATACTGTGGCGGCCGGGCGTAAGTTTGTGAATAGGCGTATCTGGCTGATTTACATATTCTAGGCGTGAATCAGCGTACACGACCCTAGCGGCCAGCGTAAATAGGCAGTTAAGATACGACGGCGTAGGAGACTTACGCCGGTCGTATCTTAGCAACATTTAGGAGTATCTCACTTTGAGAATACGCTTAAAGGGGAGTTCCACCCACAATTTCACTTTTTAAATATAAATACCCCTGTAATACACAAGCTTAATGTATTCTAGTAAAGTTAGTCTGTAAACGAAGGTCCGTTTTGTTAGGTTGTTACAGCATTTAGATTATAGTTTATAATCTAGAAATAGACCGTGGCCATCTTAAGTGTGGGCATCATGAAGCCAGACTGTATGACTTCCTGGATTTCAGCTTTGCATATCCCGCACATGCTCAGTGCTGCACAAGCAATGTAATAGGTTTCAGTCAGGTTTGCAAGGACTACTGGGAAACATGATGCCTATCCCAGAAACCCTTGCAAATAGCCATGTGACTTAATAGCCTAGGCTAATAAGGAGGAGGAAGTAATGAGGGACTACAAAATAAAGGTATTTACAAGCAACAAAATAAATAAAAATTGTCCATTCTGAACACTATGGGCCAGATTCAGGTAGGATAGCGGATCTTTATTCTGGCGTAACGTTGCTTATTTACGTTACTGCGCCGAAACTTTAGGAGCAAGTATTGTATTCACAAAGAACTTGCTCCTAAAGTTGCGACGGCGTAGCGAAAATGAGCCGGCTGAATTCAAATCGGGCGGGTAGGGGGCGTGTATTATTTAAACTAGGCGCGATCCCACGGCGAACGTACTGCGCATGCGTCGACTGTCAGTGCGCATGCTCCAAATTCTGTCAGTGAACGTCAATGACGTCAATCCCCATTCACGGACATTTTACGCAAACGACGCAAACATTTTTAAATTCGACGCAATCACGACGGCCATACTTAACATAAGATACTCCACCTAGGGGGCTGGTTTTTCTTTACGGAAACGTCTGAAAGTAACTGCGTCGGGCCCGCGTACGATCGTGAATTGCCGTTTCTCGCTGATTTACATATTCTCAGCGTAAATCAGCGGGAACGCCCCTAGCGGCCATTTTAAAATTGCAGTTCCGATATCTCAATCGCGGCGTATCTTGTTTTCTGCATACAGAAAACAGAAACGCCGGCTCAAAGTGAGAGTTATGCTGGCGAATCACTGATACTCCAGCCTAACTCTACCTGAATCTGGCCCTATGAGATTAGGGCATGCAGCACAGACAAACATAAAAAAAATGGGTGGAACTCCACTTTAAAGATACGACGGCGCAGATTCTGAGTTACGACGGCGTATCTACTGATACACCGTCGTAAGTCTACCTGAATCTGGCCACAAGAGTACATTTCCCCCAGGGATGGACTGGCCATTGGGACTACAGGGAGTTTCCCGGTGGGCCGATGGCTCAGTGGGCCGCCTTCATGACAGCGGACTGCCGCCTCCCCTCCGTTCCTCTGTCTCTCCCTTCCCGCAGCGTTAACCTCCTCTCCCTCCCCACAGCGCTCACCTGGGGGGAACAAAGAAGCAGGGGGAGGACCAGAGGAGCAAGGGGGACAACAGAGGAGCACAGGGGAGGAGACAGACAGCTGGCTCAACAGCTATGGCCTGGGAGTTTCTCACTTCTGCCTAATCTTGTCCCATAAGGGGGGCACCAAATGAATTCTTTGCCCCAGGTGAAATAATGTCTAGCTTCCCCACTGGTACTGCCTATAAGAGTACCAGTACCAGCCGTTCTACTCTAAATAAAGTACAATGGCTAGTGGCTAGTGAAGGAGGAGAGGGGGCTTGGGTGGCCTGGGGGGGGGGGCGGGAGTTGTCCGGCCTCCATGGGAGAGACCTGTCAAAGTGGGCCAGTCTGGATGAAGTCCAGGGCCAAATTTGTGTCCCAGTCCAGCCCTGATTTCCCCCCCCCCCCCCCTCATCTTTTTTGGGGAAGGTGAGAGAGGGGGTATGTCCCTGAATGGCAGTTTGGAAATGTGGTCACCATATGTGCAGCGGGGGCATCTGATCATCGGAGAAGAGCAGGCTCAAGTTCCCAGCACAGATAGAGAACTGACCACAATGTGCTCTCCTGATTAGTGTGGTCAGCTTTTAATAGTAAAGCAAGGGTACTAGCAGGAACGACAGGAATTTCACAAAACAAAAGCAATACAAGGAGAGCAGGAGACTTTCTCATGCAAGCAGAAAAGTAAAAAATAAATAAAATTGTCAGCAAAAGTCAGCTTTACCAGGAATGCAGAGTCAGAAAATTTAGAACAGGAAATTGGAATTGATATAAGAGTGGGATTCATCTATGGCAGGAGAATATAGATCCTGATTATGAGCGCAGAGACTGACAGAGACATCAGGCTGCTGGATTTATGGATGTGGTGAGAAAATATCTCAAGATCATGTTATTCTAATGGAGTGATTTATCAAACTACCTATAAAAAAATCCCCCTTCATAAATCAACAGGCAGGAGGGCTAAGAAAGTCTTTGTCAGAGGAGAGTCTTCTCTGTCACTGCCTAGGAATCAAAGACACAGAGTCGCGGCATAACTAGAAATTACATGAAATTACTGTAAAGAAGTAAAAGGGCCCATTACCCTACGAGACATTCTCCGACTATCCGACTACCTAACAAATAGCTAGATTCAGGTAGGGCGGCGTATTGGTAAGCGGGCGTAGCGTATCGAATATACGCTACGCCGCCGCAAGTTAGAGAGGCAGGTGCTATATTCACAAAGCACTTGCTCCCTAAGTTACGGCGGCGTATAGCGAAGATGGGCCGGCGTAATTCAAAGTAGGTGGAAGGTGGGCGCGATACATGTAAATGAATAGTGACCCCACGTAAATGACGCGCCGAACGAACGGCGCATGCGCCGGCCGTGGACGTATCCCAGTGCGCATGCTCAAAATCACGTCGCAAATAGTCAATGCTTTCGACGTGAACGTAACCTACGCCCAGCACCATTCTGAATCGGCTTACGCAAACGACGTATACGACGTGAAATTCGACGGCTGTTCCGACGTCCGTACTTAACATCTTTTTGGTGGTTTATCTTTAAGCCTAAAAAACGCCTTACGTAAACGGCGTAGCTTAATGCGACGGGCGTGCGTACGTTCGTGAATAGGCGTATCTCGCTCATTTACATTTTCTAGGCGTAAATCAACGTACACGCCCCTAGCGTCCAGCGTAAATATGCAGCTAAGATACGACGGCGTAGGAGACTTACGCCGGGCGTATCTTGGCAAAATTTAAGCTTATCTGGTTTCCAGAATACGCTTAATACGACTTGTCCCACGATTTTGGACAGCAAAATCGTATGACAAGTCATTCTCCATGATTTTCAATGAACACCATTCATACTGGCACGACTTTGAGTAGTGCCGACTTCAAAGTAGTCCCTGCACTACTTTGGTCCGATTTTGATGCCACTTACACAGGCATTCATTGAATCACGGCAAAATCGCGGTAAAATCGCAGCCGCGAAATCGCGATAAAATCGTGCGACTCTGAAGTCGTACAAGTGTGAAAGGGACCTAAAACTGTCTCCTGCAAAGAGCTGTGTGCTAAACCAAACTCCGGCCTTGTATCTCCCATTACCAAAGTTTTTAGTTAGTCCCCTTTCACACTTATACGACTTGTCCCACGATTTTGGACTACAAAATCGTATGACAAGTCATTCTTCATTATTTTCAATGACCACCATTCATACTGGCACGGCTTTAAGGTCCCTTTCACGCTTGTACGACTTCTAAGTCACGCAATTTTACCGCGATTTTGCCGCGATTTTCGCCGCCGCGATTTCAATGAATGCCTGTGTAAGTGGCATCAAAATCGGACCAAAGTAGTGCAGGGACTACTTTGAAGTCGGCACTACTTAAAATCCTGCCAGTATGAATGGTAGTCATTGAAAATAATGGAGAATGACTTGTCATACGATTTTGCAGTCCAAAATCGTGAAAGAAGTCGTATAAGCCCTGGTTCACACAAGGACGGATCCAGAGTCTAGTCTCGGGAGGGGCACTGCCAGAAAATAAGGTGTTGCTTACAGAACTCAATTAGGTGTCCGATGTGTCCGCTGCAATGTTGCAGTACTGCTAAAAAATCAATGATCCCCGCCATTACTAGTAAAACATATTTAAATATGAATGCCATAAATCTATCCCATGGTTTGTAGACGATTGTCAGGGACTGCAGACGTGGTAAAAGAGATGGTCAGAGAATGCAGATATGGTACAAGAGATGGTCAGAGACTGCAGACGTGGTACAAGAGATGGTCAGAGACTGCAGACGTGGTACAAGAGATGGTCATAGACTGCAGACGTGGTACAGGAGATGGTGAGAGACTGCAGACGTGGAACAAGAGATGGTGAGAGACTGCAGACATGGTACAGGAGATGGTGAGAGACTGCAGACGTGGTACAAGGGATTGTCAGAGACTGCAGGCATGGTACAAGAGATGGTCAGAGACTGCAGGCGTGGTACAAGACATGGTCAGAAACTGCAGACGTGGTACAAGACATGGTCAGAAACTGCAGACGTGGTACAAGGGATGGTGAGAGACTGCAGACGTGGTACAGGAGATGGTGAGAGACTGCAGACGTGGTACAGGAGATGGTGAGAGACTGCAGACGTGGTACAGGAGATGGTGAGAGACTGCAGACGTGGTACAGGAGATGGTGAGAGACTGCAGACGTGATACAAGAGATGGTCAGAGAATGGAGACATGGTAAAAGAGATGGTCAGAAACTGCAGACATGGTACAAGAGATGGTCAGAGACTGCAGACATGGTACAAGAGATGGTCAGAAACTGCAGACGTGGTACAAGAGATGGTCAGGAAAACTGCAGACGTGGTACAAGGGATGGTCAGAGACTGCAGACGTGGTACAGGAGATGGTCAGAGACTGCAGGCATGGTACAAGAGATGGTCAGAGACTGCAGACGTGGTACAAGGAGATGGTCAGAGACTACAGACGTGGTACAAGGAGATGGTCAGAGACTGCAGACTTGGTACAAGGAGATGGTCAGGAAAACTGCAGACGTGGTACAAGGGATGGTCAGAGACTGCAGACATGGTACAGGAGATGGTGAGAGACTGCAGGCATGGTACAAGAGATGGTCAGAGACTGCAGACGTGGTACAAGGAGATGGTCAGAGACTACAGACGTGGTACAAGGAGATGGTCAGAGACTGCAGACTTGGTACAAGGAGATGGTCAGGAAAACTGCAGACGTGGTACAAGAGATGGTCAGGAAAACTGCAGACGTGGTACAAGGGATGGTCAGAGACTGCAGACATGGTACAGGAGATGGTGAGAGACTGCAGGCATGGTACAAGAGATGGTCAGAGACTGCAGACGTGGTACAAGGAGATGGTCAGAGACTGCAGACGTGGTACAAGAGATGGTCAGAGACTGCAGACGTGGTACAAGGGATGGTCAGAGACTGCAGACGTGGTACAAGGGATGGTCAGAGACTGCAGACGTGGTACAAGGGATGGTCAGAGACTGCAGACGTGGTACAAGAGATGGCCAGAGACTGCAGACGTGGTACAAGGGATGGTCAGAGACTGAAGACATGGTACAAGAGATCATTGCAGCCTCACTGTGCATATGAACGCAGCCCCACCTTTGTATATCAATGCAGTCCCACTTTTGTATATCAATGCAACCCCACTTTTGCATATCAATGCATCCCCACTTTTGCATATCAATGCAATCCCACTTTTGTCTATCAATGCAGCCCCGCTTTTGTCTATGAATGCAGCCACACTGTGCACGGCACTCACCATGGCATTGCCTCGATCACACACAGCAGGCATCTCCTCTCCCGACGTGTGTCATGGAACAAACAGGAGCTGAAGGTCTGTGTTCGGTAGGCCAGTGTGCTCTAGCAAGGTCCCCCCCTAGACAGGCTTGTGTGATAGACAAAACACTGATTGTCAGGAAAGGTCCCCCCGCTGGTGATTCTGCCTGTTATTTGGGCTGCAGTACTGGCCTCCACCAGCGGGGAGTTCTTGGCAGTATGGAGCACACAGCCCTTCCTGCGTTCAGGTGTGACCTGAATGCAATCAGCACGCCTCTATAATACCCGGCGTGTGTAATCACTCCTCGCCCTGGTATCTGTCTACTAACCTGATCCTGATATCTGACCCTGAGCCTGCTGTCCCCTTTCTTGACTTCTGATCTGATCCGACCTGACCTGATCCCTCTCCTGGACATTCCCTTCCTGCCCATTCCCTGTCTGCAGCTTCTTCTGTGATCTCCTGGTATATGACCTCGGCTTGGCTTTTGGTTTATGATTACGGCATTTCCCCTTCACTTATATATGCTTTGTTGTTATTTGTGCACTGTTTGTCTTCACCTGTTTTGTTCACCTTGTAAATAAACACCTTTTATTTCACTGCATACAGTGTTGGTCTCCTCTGTGTAGGCACACAGTACTGGTCTATTTAGAATCCCTGACACTGATTCAATCAGTGTTCCATCTCTATCTACTATCACACGAGCAGGTCTAGCACAGGCAGCACAGATCCAGCTCACACACAGCCAGAGATGCCCGATGTCAGCAGGAGAGAGGGGAGTGCTGCAGTCAGCAACAGCTCAAAGCAGCCTCAGGACAGGCAGCCTACCAGCCCTGGTGATGAGAGAGAGAGAGAGAGAGTGACAGACTCGGCAGCAGCAGCTGCAGGCACCGCAAAGCAGTTTAAAAAAATGATAAAAAAAAGTTATAAAACATAAATAAAACAATATATAAAAAAATTTAAAAAAACATTTATTAAAAAAAGTGGGTTTGACACATGGGGCCCTGGGGACCTCTGAGCCCTTTAATAAAAATATATCTATATATAAAAAAAGAGAATAAAATATAAAAAAAAATAAAAAAAATTATAAAAAAAAAGGAGGGTTGTCCTCCGGGGGTCCTGGGGACCTCTGTGCCCTTTAATAATAATACTAACAATAATAATAATAATTTTTATATATATAAATATATATATATATATATATATATATATATATATATATATATATATATATATATATATATATATATACATATACATTTAATAAAAAAAGGGGGGTGGTCATCTGGGGCCCTGGGGATCTCCGGGCCCCTGGGGACCTCCAGACCCCTAAAAAAAAAATGTCCCTTTAATAAAAAAATAAAATAAAAATAAAAATATTTTTTATTAAAATAAATAAAAAAGGGGGGGGGGGGGTTGCCATACGGGGCCCTGGCGGCCTCCGGGACCCTGGGGACCTCCGGACCCCTAAAAAAATAATAATAATAAAAAATAAAAAATAAATAAAAATATGTTAAAAAAATATTTTTTTTTTATAAAAAAAATAAATAAAAAAAGAGGGGTTTGCCATCTGGGGCCCTGGTGGCCTCCGGGCCCCTGGGGACCTCCGGGCCCCTAAAAAAAGAAAAATAATAAAAAAAAAATAATCAAATAAAAATATGTTAAAAAAATATTTTTTTTTATAAAAAAAAAAAAGAGGGGTTTGCCATCTGGGGCCCTGGTGGCCTCCGGACCCCTAAAAAAAAAAAAAAATGTTTTTTTTTTTTTTTTTTAAAGCCAATGTGACATGATTGCCTCGGGGGGGGGCAATTTTCCCGTTGCCCCCCCCCCTGGATCCGCCGTTGGGTTCACACTGGGCTGCGGAAGTGAAATTGTGCGATTTCAGCTGAACTCGCGCAATTTCACTCCCTCTGGCAGTCCCGATTTCGGCTGCGATTTAGGAGACATCTGTGCAGGTTTCTGCACAGATGTCAATGTAAATCGCATCCTGAAATCACAAAAAGTAGTACAGGAACTACTTTTTGAAATCGGTGCAGCGCCGCAGATGCGGTGTCGCACCGATTAGGACGGTGTCATTGCCGGCAATTGCCGCCGATTTGAGATGCGATTTCACATGTGAAATCGCACCTCAAATCGAACCAAATCGTACCCAGTGTGAACCAGGGCTAAGTGTGAAAGGGGACTAAGTTGTGCCTGCACTACTTTGGTCCGATTTTGATGCCACTTACACAGGCATTCATTGAAATCGCGGCCGCGAATTGCGGTAAAACCGCGCGACTTTGAAGTCGTACAAGTGTGAAAGGTGTCTTAGGGTCGCCTTCGTTTTTTTTTTCCTGTTATCACTGTGAATTCTACAAATTTTTTAGGCCGTTGGGATTTTTTTTACCTCTTCAGCTCCGGAAGAATTGGCTGCTCAATGACCGGGCCATTTTTATTTTGCGTCGCTTTAACTGACAAGTGCGCAGTCGCGCAAAAGGTGGGGGGTGAACATTGTACAGATGTGAATACATGTTTTTTTTTTTTGCAAATTTCTTTTTATTAATATTGATATTTTTTGCACAGTACAAAAAAAGAAAACCGTAAACAAGCCATGCCACGGGTGTCACAGAATAAAAAGACATGTAAAAATAAATAAAATAAACTCTGCACTCTCTTTGTTGTGCACGTCCGAACTCTACACTCTGTATGTAATGCACTCCTGGGGCCCGATTCTGAAAGCAGTTCCTGCACCTATTTAATGAGAAAAAAAGCTCTGATAAAATGCATTATATAATATATCCTGTATGTATACAATGTATTATATAATGGATCCTGTATGTATACAATGTATTATATAATGGATCCTGTATGTATACAATGTATTATATAATGGATCCTGTATGTATACAATGTATTATATAATGGATCCTGTATGTATACAATGTATTATATAATAGATCCTGTATGTATACAATGTATTATATAATAGATCCTGTATGTATACAATGTATTATATAATGGATCCTGTATGTATACAATGTATTATATAATGGATCCTGTATGTATACAATGTATTATATAATGGATCCTGTATGTATACAATGTATTATATAATAGATCCTGTATGTATACAATGTATTATATAATAGATCCTGTATGTATACAATAAAGTATGTATATAATTAATAATACAAGAATACAGCGCTCAGAATGTTCAATGGTAGTGATCAACATAAAATATATATATAATATATAGCTAACCAGTATAAGGATGAACTGAATGTGATTATAATATTTGGCTTATTTTAGTCCATAAAATTGAGTTCAGATGTCCATGTCTGTAGAAAATGATTAGTTATGGATATATAATTAATAAAAATGCCATAAAACTATCCCCTAAACGCTATAACGTTTGCGCAAACGTTCGGCCTAAACTGTGGAACAAAATGTTTTATATATATTATTGGGCGATATTTATTATAGCAAAAAGTAAAAAATATAGCTTTTTTTTTTTCTTCTAAATTGTCGCTCTATTTTTGTTTATAGCGCAAAAATATAAAAACCTGCAGAGGTGATCAAATACCACCAAAATAAAGTTGTATTTGTGGGGGCAAAAAAGGACGTCAATTTTGTTTGGGAGCCACGTCGCACGACCGCGCAATTTTTATTCAAAGCGTGACAGTGCAGTTTGGGAGTTAACCACAAGGGGGCGCTGTAGGATTTGAGTGTTCCCTGTGTGTGTTTACAACTGTAGGGGGGTGTGGCTGTAGGTGTGACGTCATCGATCACGTCCCCCTATAACAGGGATGACGCGATTGATGTTGCGGCCACAGTGAAGCACGGGGAAGCCATGTTTACACACGGCTCTCCCCGTTCTTCAGCTCCAGGGACGGATCGCCGCACTGCAGCTTCGGACCGGGTCACGGGAGCGCGCCGCGGGCGCGCGCTCGTGAACCACGGCTGGGTACTAGAACCAACGTATATATACGTTGATCTGCCCAGCCGTGCCATTCTGCCGACGTAAATGTGCAGTAGGCGGTCCTTAAGCAGTTAAAGCATGCTTTAAAATCTGTCTGCTGGGAACCCGTCCGTCCGACATGTCTGCTGGTTAGTACACTAACCAGCAGACATATCTGCCCGCACATGCATCGAATGGATTCGACGCATGCGTGGAAGTATTTTACTTCCTGGTTCAGTGACGTAGCGGCGTCAACGTCACCGTGCTGTCTGCCGGCGGGGATTTTGGTTTGATCGTGTGTACATGATCAAAACAATATATCCCAGCAGACAAATCCAATCAAAGCGGTCTGTCAGAGTTAAATGATCACTAAAGGAAAAAAAAAATTGTTGAAATGACTGTTTACAGGGTATAGAGACATAAAAGTTAACTGATTCCTTTTAAAAATGATTAAACATAGATCAAAATCAGTCATATAATGTGCCCCTAGTTTCACTTTCATTTTTAAACTGGTTTCATGTTTCTGTAAAGTAGAGAGAGACACAGAACAAAAACAAACAAATCCAGGGCAGTGTTTTGTTTTTAAAATGAATCTGATTGGTTCTGAGGAGTTTTAGACACACAGTAATGACAGCTTGGACCACAGTGAAAAGCTGCCATGAGATTTTTCATAAGGAGCCAGACAAGCAGCAAGTGTGGAGATCAGAGCAGAATTACAGCAACTTCAAAGCAAAAAATGAACAATGAGGACATGAAACCAGGACTGCAGTAAGGTAAAGGAAGCTATTTAGCTAAAAAAAATTCCTTTAGTGATCCTTTAAGGTTAGGCACATTCGACCGCAGATTCGATAGACACAGATCGCTATTGTCAGCGTCATGTCCACGCAATTGTCAGTTAAAGCGACGCAATGCTGAATCGCAAAAAAAAGTGCTCTGGTCTTTGGGCAGCCAAATGGTTCCGGGGGCTGAAGTGGTTAACCACTTCCATACCAGGCACTTACGCACCTTCCCGCCCAAGCCAATTTTCAGCTTTCAGCACTGTCGCAATTTGAATGACAATTGCGCGGTCATGCTACACTGCACCCAAACAAAATTGGCGTCCTTTTTTCCCCACAAATAGAGCTTTCTTTTGGTGGTATTTGATCACCTCTGCGTTTTTTTTTTTTTTGCGCAACAATTAAAAATAGAGCGAAGATTTTGAAAAAAAAATAAAGTTTTTATTTTTTTCTGTTAATTTTTTTGTAAATGAGTATGTTTTCTCTTTCAATTACGGGCACTGATATGGTGGCACTGATGGGCACCGATGAGGTGGCACTGATGGGCACAGATGAGGTAGTTCTGATGGGCACCGATTAGGTAGCACTGATGGGCACTGATAGGCGGCGCTGGTATGGGGCACTGATGGGCACTCATGGGCGGCACTGATGGGCACTCATGGGCGGCACTGATGGGCACTCATAGGCAGCACTGGGCACTCATAGGCAGCACAGGTGGGCACTCATAGGCGGCACAGGTGGGCACTGATAGGCGGCACAGGTGGGCACTGATAGGCGGCACAGGTGGGCACTGATAGGCGGCACAGGTGGGCACTGATAGGCGGCACAGGTGGGCACTGATAGGTGGGCACTGGGCATGGATTGGCACTGTGGGGTGGCACTGACAGACACTGGGATGGCACTGATGATCACTGAGGGGTGGCACTGATGGATCAATGTTGCCAATCAGTGCCCATGTGTGGGCACTGATTGGCATCATTTTTTTACTGCCCCCTTTTTTTTTTTTGCTGACTTTTTTTTTTTTTCATTTTTTGTTGTCATTTTTTTTTGCCCTTTTTTTTGGATTTTTTTTATTTCCCTGGTGGTCTAGTGTGGCGATCCGAGGGGGGGCTGCGCTGATAAACAATCAGTGCGAACCCCCCCTGTCAGGAGAGCCGCTGATCGGCTCTCCTCTACTCGCGTCTGTCAGACGCGAGTGAGGAAGAGCCGTCGGCGGCTCTTCCTGTTTACATCGTGATCAGCCGTGATTGGACACGGCTGATCACGTGGTAACGAGGCTCCGCCGGAGACTCGTTACCGAGATCGGAGGTGCAGGGTGTCAGACTGACACCCCGCATCACCGATCGCCGCGCTGCGCGCCCGCACGGGCGCGTGCGGCATGAAATCGTGCAGGACGTTTGAGAACGGCCTGTCACGATTTCATAACCACTTCCCTGCCGTAAATCGGCTATTGGCCGGGCGGGAAGTGGTTAAACTAGAAACACCACCCGTACGACATATGACTTTAGTCCTCCTCCTTACTTAGGAGGACAGAAGAAAGGAAAATTATGAATTGCGAAGCGGTTAGCATGTAGCACAGAGATCAATCTGACTTTCAAGTCTGTAATGTAAAATAAACAGAGAGAGAGCTAATGATTCTTCTATATAAAGAGCAATGACATGTAGACACAAGGGTGAAATGATACGGAATATGGACTTAGTGCCACAGATATAAATACCGCTCACCTAGAATGATAATGAATCTCTCGAAATACCCTTGTAACTGACAAAATAATTATATTGACATTTTAAACATGAAACGAATCCTTAAAGAAAAACGAATCAATAAGGGAAATAATTATTAAAAAAAAAAAAAGAACGTCCCCCCCGCCCCCCCCCCCCCCCCCCCCCCCCCTCCCTATAGTTCTCTAGCCCCCGACGCAAGTGCGGTGAGATTGCAGCGAAGCCGTACACGCCGATTCCTGTCCCCATTACTAATCATTTCGTTTCTAATGAGAAAGTCAATGAATAAGTCACAATTACATTATCCAACTGCATGTCAAGTGACTCTCAGAGACTCTCGGCCGTCGCTGTGCGCCACTCAGGCCCCGGGATTTACATTGAAATGAAATCTTCGTCATTGCATCCGAGGGCCTCATGTCTACATGTTATGGTAAAGAGGCGGTGGGGGGGATGGGGGTCCTCAACCTTCTAAATAGGATGGGGCTGATGGAGGATTAAAACATTTGCCAAATAAGACAAGAATATGGGCTAGTAGGCTGCTACATCTTTTTTATTGAAGGGTGCAAGTGTAATGTTCTACAAATAACATAAGGTGTAGGTGGCCATTGATGGGTAGATATCTTTCCAATGGAAAGATATTTACATATCCTTGTAATCAGTGCAGTACAATACGTTGATCTCCTGTTCTGAGACACTTGTAGGTTAGTATGCCTTTTAGGGTGGTATCCACCTTGTCTCCGACAGTCTAGGCTGGACTTCTCCTTTACTAGAGTACAGTGGCGGCTGGTGCTCAAAATTTCAGCCACTGTGCCCATCAAACGCAGCTACTGTGCCCATCAAGTGCAGCCACTGTGCCCATCAAACACAGCTACTGTGCCATCAAACGCAGCCACTGTGCCCATTAAACGCAGCCACTTTGCCCATTAAATGCAGCCACTGTGCCCATTAAATGCAGCCACTGTGCCCATTAAATGCAGCCACTGTGCCCATCAAACGCAGCTACTGTGCCCATCAAGTGCAGCTATTGTGCTCATCAAACACTGCCATTGTGCCCATCAAATGCTGCCACTGTGCCCATCAAACGCAGCCACTGTGCCCATTAAACGCAGCCACTTTGCCCATTAAACGCAGCCACTGTGCCCATTAAATGCAGCCACTGTGCCCATTAAATGCAGCCACTGTGCCCATCAAACGCAGCTACTGTGCCCATCAAGTGCAGCTATTGTGCTCATCAAACACTGCCATTGTGCCCATCAAATGCTGCCACTGTGCCATCAAGCGCTGCCACTGTGCCATCAAGCGCTGCCACTGTGCCCATCAAACGCAGCCACTGTGCCCATCAAACGCAGCCACTGTGCCCATCAAACGCAGCCACTGTGCCCATTAAACACAGCCACTGTGGTCATAAAACACAGCCACTGTGGTCATAAAACACAGCCACTGTGCCCATCAAACACAGCCAGTGTGCCCATCAAACACAGCCAGTGTGCCCATCAAACACAGCCACTGTGCCAATAAATTTCCGCCACTGTGTCCAATCACTGTCCTGTGATTTGTTACAGCACAAGCTAATTTTTGGGAAGGGGGGGTGTCCCTGAATGGTAGTCTAGGGTGGTATCCACCTTGTCTCCGACAGTCTAGGCTGGACTTTTCTCGAGTCCGTGGGACCTGCGAACACACTGGCGCGCGCCCACAATGTCACGTCTTAAAGGCGACGTACAGGTACGTTAATCTGCCGTATATCAGCGTGAGCCAGTTGGCAAGTCCGGAGTAGACCTTATCTAAACCAACCACAGACAACAAATTAGCATTGGCTACACCCATGCAGAACTAAAATTTAGACACTCCTGCTTCAGGTAGGGTAGCTAAACTTTATTTTAAGAAAATCTATAACTTTGGGAGGTTTTAACTTATATTCAGGCCTAAAATATATATATTTTTTAACCACTTAAGGACCCCTACACACCGATATACGTCGGCAGAATGGCATTGCTAGGCACAGGCACGTACCTGTACGTGTCTCCTTAAGCCCAGCCGTGGGGTTGCGAGCGCGCCCGCGACCCGGTCTGAAGCTTCGTGACCACGCCTGCGGGACCCGCGGACCCGATCGCTGCCGCACAATCGGTCACCGTAGCTGAAGAACTGGGAGAGGTGAGTGTAAACACACCTACCCCGTTCTTCACAGTGGCAGTGTCATTGATCGTCTCTTCCCTGATATAGTGAAAGACGATCACTGACGTCACACGTCCAGCCCCGCCCCCCTACAGTTAGAAACACATATGAGGTCACACTTAACCTCTACAGCGCCCCCTAGTGGTTAACTCCCAAACTGCAATTGTCATTTTCACAGTAATCAGTGCATTTTTATAGCACTTTTCGCTGTGAAAATGACAATGGTCCCAAAAATGTGTCAAAAGTGTCCGATGTGTCCGCCATAATGTCGCAGTCACGAAAAAAAAAATATTAATAAAAATGCAATAAAACTATCCCCTATTTTGTAAACGCTATAAATTTTGCGCAAACCAAATCGATAGACGCTTATTGCGATTTTCTTTTAACAAAAATAGGTAGAAGAATACGTATCGGCCTAAACTGAGGAAAAAACGTTTTTTTATATATTTTTGGGGGATATTTATTATAGCAAAAATTTAAATATATTTTTTTTTTTTTTTTTTTTTTTACTGCTTGCCGACCAGCCACCGTCATTCTATGGCTGCAGGTCGGCTCTCCTGGGCGAGAGCCCGTAGCTATACGTCAGCTACTTTTGCGGCCACTAGTCCCGCGCCCGACGGGTACGATCGCCGCCGGGCACCCGTGATTGCTCGTTACAGAGCGGGGACCGGGAGCTGTGTGTGTAAACACATACCTCTCGTTCCTGTCAGCGGGGGAAACGCTGATTTTCGGTTCATACAATGTATGAACAGAAGATCAGTGACTTCCCCTAGTGAGTCCACCCCCCCATACAGTTAGAACACACCCAGGAACACACTTAACCCCTTCCCTGCCCCCTAGTGTTAACCCCTTCACTGCCAATGGCATTTTTATAGTAATACAATGCATTTTCATAGCACTGATCGCTCTAAAAATGACAATGGTCCCAAAAATGTGTCAAAAGTGTCCACCATAATGTTGCAGTACCGGAAAAAAAACGCTGATCGCCGCCATTACTACTAAAAAAAAAAATATTAATAAAAATGCCATAAAACGATCCCCTTTTTTGTAAACGCTATGGGCCAGATTCACAAAGCACTTACGCCGGAGTATCTCGAGATGTGCCGTCTAAGGGCCAGATTCTCAGAGGCGCTACGCCTGCGTAAATGTATATGCGCGGCGTAATAGTAAATGTTCGCCTGCGTATCGATGCGCGGTAAACACAGAACCACATACGCGCGAAATTTGTTTCCGTCTGGCCGGCGAAAATGCATTAAGCTAGCGCGGCGTAGGCGCATAGTTACGCATGAAAAATATTCAGTTCCCATTGAATTAGCATGCAAATATGCAAATGAGGGAGATGCGCGTATTCCCGAAACTACGCGCGTCCGGCGTTGGCTACTCGTGGTGCGCGTAACTCGAAAGCCTTGAGTAAACATACCCCTCATAAAAGCACGGGTAACTTTGCTCAAGGCCGTGTGCAAGTCAGCTGGAGAGCAACTACAGCAGCACCGTAACGGACTAGCTGAGCAATCACACTTACTGGACAAGACATTCGTATGCCAATGATGCCAGGGCCAGCCATGGTCTTATCACTACTAAGGTATGCAGAGGAAGAGGCGCATAGAAGGAGGAGTAGGAGGAGGGGGGCACGTGAGAGGATCTACCGAGCGCGCATGAGGCTCTTTGGCATGGGTGATGAGGAGGTGTATCGCATCTTCAGATTCAGCCCTGCTGCCATCCTGGAAATAACCACAGCCCTGCAGGATGACATCACCAGCCAGACATACCGCTCACGTGCACTGCAGCCACTGGTGAAGGTACTGGCAACACTGCATTTCCTTGCCAGTGGATCATTCCAGCGTACAAGTGGAGTTGTGGCTGGGATGTCACAAACCAGCATAAGCAGATGTCTGCACCAGGTTGTCCCCGCAATCCTCAGACGCATGTCCAACCAGTTCATCAGACCCACCACTGAGCACCTGCGGCAGAAGGCAATGACAGATTTCTACAGAATTGACGGATTCCCACGCACCATCGGGGCCATTGATTGCACACATGTGGCACTCCAGCCCCCCAGTGCCACAGAGCACATATACCGCAATCGGAAGCATTGGCATTCCATCAACGTACAGGTGATAGCCGATGCCAAATACCTCATATGGCACGTCCGTGCCAAAGACCCCGGGTCCAGCCATGACTATCCCCTCCCATGATGCACAACAGAAGTGGCACATGCATGACTACCATCCTCCTGTCTTTTCCCTTACAGGTGACTCTGCATATACACTGGGACCCCATCTCATGACTCCTTTCCGGAACCCCCAAACCAGAGGAGAGAGAAGATACAATGAAGCACACATCAAAACCCGTGCAGTGGTGGAGCGCACATTTGGCCTCCTGAAGTCCCGTTTCCGATGCCTGGATAAGTCTGGGGGGGCCCTATTGTATTCCCCCAACTTTGTGGGTCAGATCATTGGTGCATGTTGTATTCTGCACAACTTTGCCATGCGAAAGGGCCTGCACATTGCCCTACGTGATGACCTGACCCCCCAACCTCACAGCCCCCCCCGCCAGAGGAGACCCCGTCAGCTGATGGAAGAGCAGTCAGGAGGGTCCTCGTGTTACGAATCTTTGACCGTTAAACACACACATACAGCATGGCACACAGACAATGCACGCGTGTACACCACTGATGTCCCTAGATCACACACACCACATGCACATCGCATTGGATTAGCCCAAGTCCAGCATGTAGGCCTTGGGAGCAGCAACGCCACGTCAAGGCCCCAATGATGTTGCTGTCCATTCATACACCTTTCACACATCATTCATACAGCCGTGGGGTTAACTTCACCACCACGGCCGAGGGTGACACCCCTTACTGTCAGGAGTGCCACCCTCTCACATTCACACACCATTCACACTGCACCGTGTTCAGTATCCAAAAAAAAATAAAAAAAGCTCTTATCCAGAGCATAATAAAAAATAAAAAAAGCTCTTATCCAGAGCATAATAAAAAATAAAAAAAGCTCTTATCCAGAGCATAATAAAAAATAAAAAAAGCTCTTATCCAGAGCATAATAAAAAATAAAAAAAGCTCTTATCCAGAGCATAATAAAAAATAAAAAAAGCTCTTATCCAGAGCATAATAAAAAATAAAAAAAAGCTCTTATCCAGAGCATAATAATAAAGAAAAATAAAATTAATGGGCCTGGCGGGGGCTCTGCCTGGTGCCACGGGTCCTGCCCCTCACTTGCCTGGGGGCAGCCACAGATGGGGGGGGGGGCAGCAGGTTGAGGAGGAGCATCCCCACGTCCCTCCCTGGCTGCCTGCATGCCCTTCAGGGCAACCGCTATGCGGGTCTGCACAGCAGTCTGCGCCTCGACAGCAAGGCGCAGGGCATGAACCTCCCCCACAAGTTCCGAGGTGTTTTCCTGCAGCTCCCCCAAGCTGGTCAGCGTTGCTGCGCTGTTAACAGCAACATCCTGGATGGCATCTGTAATATTGTCCGAGGATGCCAGGCTGTCGGCCAGGCGCCTCATCTCCTCCACGACCTCGGCCAGGTGCTGATTTTGCTGGTCCTGCTGTCTGACCAGCTCTTCCGGCAGGACCTTGGATACACCCCTGGTCTTGCACGTCGCCTTGCGGGGAGTGGCAGGGGACCGGGCATAAGGGGAGGATGTTGAGGGGCCGGAGATGAGGGGGGGGGAAAGAGAGGGACTGGAGAGGTTGGAGGGGGACACTGAGGGGTTCGCTACAGGTAGAGGAATAGCCTGGGCTGGTCCGGCCAACCCACCATCCTCCTCCACAACAACATAGAGGGCCTGGTCCTGGACTACCACACCCTCCTCAACCACCTCCTCCGTTGAGGTGTGCCCACTTCCCTCCAAGTCCTGTTCCAGGGGGGCAGCCAGAGGGACTGTATCTTCAGGGGATGGATCCTGATGGGCCCTGGCATCAACAGATGGCCCCGCTCCCTCCTGCACATCTGTGGATGACACAAAAGATGCCCATGTTGGTGGACCCACACACTTGGCACATGTTCCCTTCCACCCCCATACATGTACACAACAGATAGAATCTAAAACACACTTACCTGTCCTCACGGCTGGCTTCTGGGACTCATAGCCCCCAACTCCCTCTACCTGCTCCGTCTGCAGGCAGCGGGCAACCACCTTCTCCTCCTCACTCAGGCGGACAGGGCAGGGTGGGCCCCCTCCAGTGCCCCTGGCATGCCGAGCTATGGCAGCCAGCTTGCCCTTCACATGACGCCGCAGGTCATTCATTTTCTTCTGAATGTCCTGCGGTGTCCGGACCTCATGAGAGAGGGCATTGACCTGGCACGCGACCCTCATTAAAATCTGATCCCTCCGGGACTTGCTGGTCCGGGCACTGTCAGCACCATGGAGCCGCGAGTCATACTTCTCCATGGCCCTGACGACAATGGCCCTCTCCTCTGGGGAGAAATTCTTCTTCCTCCTCTCCTTAACCGCGGTTGTCATCTTGTCCAGCACAAACTTTGGCCGTCACTATCAAAAAAATGGGAGACGTTTGCGCTGCACGGGCGCATGTGTGGGCGCATTATATACCCTGCGCCGGCGCATCGTAGGGAGGCTTTGCGCATGCGCAGAAGGCATCCACGTCACGGCGCGGGTCATCCATGTCACGGCGCGGGTCATCCATGTCACGGCGCATGCTCCGTTCGTCCCGGCCTGCATTTGCATGGGGTCACGCTTCATTATAATGCAACACGCCCACTTTCCTCCTACTTTGGAGTTGCGCCGGATTACGCCCATGATTTTACGCGACGCAGGCGCATCTTGGAGCGCATTTACTTAGGGAATACGGTACTTGCCACTCCGTGTTACGTCAGCGTAGTGCATCTGAGATGCGCAACGCCTGCATAATTAGGCGCGCATCTACGAGAATCTGGCCCTAAGTCTAAATTTGCTCCGGAATATTTTTTGCACCGTACCCACATAACTAGATACGCACCAAAATAGACTACTCCCGACCGGCCTAACTTGCCTACACCTGCACATCCTAGGTGCACATTTATTCCGTCCACACCATTGATTTCCTATGCAAATATGCAAATGAGGGAGATACGCCGATCCACAAAAGTAAGTTTGTGCGGTGCAGTCTACACGATGTGCTTATCAGCTGCACGGAAAGTCTAAAATTAGACCATATAAAAGCAGGTTTAAAATTAGACAATCCATCTACATGTCAGCTAAAGCAACACCGTTAGGGACGAGCTGAGCACCCACACTTGCAGGACAACAATCTATATGCCAACATGCAGGGCTGCCATCAGGGGGGTACAGGCATTACACCTGTAAGGGGCCCAGGGGTCCCCAGGGGCCCGGATGGGAACCCCCTAAAAACCAAAAAACTTTTTTTTTGTTTTTTTTGTTTTAGGGGTCCGGAGTTCCCAAGGGCCCCAGATGGCAACCCCCTCTTTTTTACATCTATTTTTCTTTATTTCTTTTTTTTGTAAAGGCGCCCCCCCGCTTCTCAATTCGCAGCAGCCCCCCCTTCTCAATTTCAGGCGGCAGCACCCCCGCCAGTTCTCTGCTCCAGGGGGCCCATGCCTGAAGCTGTGTAAGGGGCCCCATAATTCCTGATGGCGGCCCTGCCAACATGCCAGGGGCATCCTTGCTCATAGCTATACTACTGACTTTAGATGAGCACAGAAGGGAGGAGGGCACAGAGGAGGGCACGGGAGAGGATATACCGCACACGCATAGACATCTTTGGCATGAGTGATTCTGAGGTGTATCGCATCTTCAGATTCCCCCCTCATGCCATCCTGGAATTAACCACAACCCTGCAGGAGGACATCACCAGCCCAACACACCGCTCACATGCAGTGCAGCCACTGGTCAAGGTCCTGGCAACACTCCATTTCCTTGCCAGTGGCTCTTTTCAGCGTACATGTGGAGTGGTGGCAGGAATGTCACCCCCACATTCAAAAATCATTCACAAACAAAAAAAATGCCCAGCAAAAAAAAAATGCCTAGCAAAAAAAAAAAAACAGCAAAAAAAAAAAAAACATAGCAAAAAAAAAAAAAAAAAACTCAGCAAAAAACACTCTCCAAATCACTCTCCAAAAATCTCAAAGACATGTCACAAACCAACAAACACTAACAAACAACAGAACAAAAGCACCTTGCTGTAGGAAGGGAAAAAAATTGGATGTACTTTTGCAATGGAAGGGCATTTCTCTCGGTCTATTTAAGCACTGTGCCTAGCTCACTAAGTCTGACTGGCCTAGTTCCTATCTAACTGATTGCGCTGTGCCGAGTTCTGAGCATGCTCAGAGAGGTGCTGACCATAGTCTGCTTTATGTGCACATGCCCAGTCTGGCCGGCCCTTCATTTGCATGGGGTCACGGCTCATTTCAATGGAACACGCCCACGTCCTTCCCACTTTGAATTACACCACCTTACGCCTCGGAATTTACATTGCACCGGTGCAAATTTGGACGAAAATACTACGAGGATACGGTACTTGCGCCTCGAAATTAAGCCGGTCTAACTTAAAGGAGTTGCACTACGCCGGTCCAAAAATGCGCCGATGTACGTGAATCTGGCCCTATAACTTTTGTGCAAACCAATCAATAAACGCTTATTGCGATTTATTTTTTTACGAAAAATATGTAGAAGAATACGTATCGGCCTAAACTGAGGAAAAATCATTTATATATATTTTTGGGGGATATTTATTATAGGAAAAAGTAAAAAATATTGCATTTTTTTCAAAATTGTTGCTCTATTTTTGTTTATAGCGCAAAAAATAAAAACCGCAGAGGTGATCAAATACCACCAAAAGAAAGCTCTATTTGTGGGGAAAAAAGGACGCCAATTTTGTTTGGAAACCACGTCGCACGACCGCGCAATTGTCAGTTAAAGCGACGCAGTGCTGAATCGCAAA
Organism: Rana kukunoris; assembly: GCA_029574335.1. Lineage (NCBI taxonomy): Eukaryota > Metazoa > Chordata > Amphibia > Anura > Ranidae > Rana > Rana kukunoris. Next base: position 8,247,714 of record CM056051.1, on the reverse strand, counting down.
AAGGGGCCAGGTCCTTAACCTGCATAATGGTTTGGGTCTTAAGTGGTTAAAGGAGTTGTAAAGGAAAAAAAATAGTTTTGCCTAAAATGAAGGGCCCAGATTCACGTAGATCGGCGCATTATCGGTCCGGCGTAGCGCACCACTTTTCCGTTAGACTTGCGCAATCTAGCCGCGTAATCCCGCGATTCACGTAGCTTTTGCGCAAGAGATTGCGCAAGCGTAAGGTTTTTTCCTGAGGCGTAAGGAGGAGTAATACAAATTGGGAGGGACGTGGGCGTGTTACATTGAAATGAGCCGTGACCCCATGCAAATGAAGGGCCGGCCGACTCGCGCATGCGCGCGTGAAGGAAACCATGTCAGCTCCGTTGTGCGCATGCTCACAACTCGGGAGCGGCGCAATCAGTGAAATTGGAAATGGACTAGGGCAACGTTGTGAACTACGCAGACAGCATAAATAGACACACACAAACGCACTTCCATTGCAAAAGTACATCCCTTTGTGTCCCTTCCCATTGAATCAAGTGCTTTTGCTCTGTTGTTTGTTAGAGTGTGTTTTGTAGTTGTCAGATTAGTGTTCTGTGTGATCTAGTGCTTGTTGGTAGTTTTGTGAAAGTGAGTTTTGATAAGTGTTTGAGACTGTTTGTTTGATTGATATATTTCTGAGCATTTGTTTTCTTGCTTTATTTTTTCATCTGATTTTTTTGTGTCTGTTTCTTGCTGAGTGCTAGTGTGATTTTTGGGTGTTCTTTTTCTCTTTGTGTGTGTTCTTGCCTGATTGGTTGTGCTTGTTTTTGTGACAGATTTTTGGTGACTGCTAGTGAGTTTGTTTGGAAGTATGACTGAGAGAAAAAGAAAGCTTAATTTTACAGTGGGGGAAAAAAGAATTCTTGCCCGGGCCATTACCGACTATGGGCGTTACCTCCACGGCCCGCAGAGTGCCACCACCACCCCGGCCAGGAGGAGGGAGATATTGGATATGATCACGGAGCAGGTCAATTCATCGGGGGAGGGGGAGACACGGACCCGGTCTGGGATTGACAAGAAAATAAACGACCTCCGGCGTCAGGTGAAAAAAAAACTGGCCGCAATAAATGCCCATGCCAGGGGCACAGGAGGGGGCCCACCATGCCGGATTAGATTTACAGCGACGGAGCGTGTGGTGGCCCTGACCTTTCACCGTCATGAAGTGGAGGGCCTGCCAGGCTTTGACACAAGTCCGGTCCCCGCGGTGCCAGGTAAGGTTTTTATTTCTCTCAGGTGTGTAGCATGTGTGGGGGAGGGGGTGAAAGGGAATATGTGGCAAGTGTGTGGATCCTCCAACCTGTGAATGGTTTGTGTCATCCACAGCTGTGCAGGAGGGTGCAGGGCCATCTGGCCTGACCGCTCCAACGCCAGGACAGCAGCCTAATGAGGCCCCCCCAACAAGGCCAGAGTCCGCGGAGGAGGAACAAGAGGAGGAGGATGATCATGCGGAGGACGATCATGAGGAGGAGGAGAATCATGAGGAGGAGGAGTCCATGGCAGGCACTGGACGTTTGGTTTCTGCGGACTCTTCCCCTCTGGCTGCAAGAAGCCTGCCCTCCCTAAGGGGGAGCCCCCCCCCCTCCTCCCCCAACATGGCTCCCCTCACAAGGGCCTCCCCTTCTCCCCGGCCACAACCATCAGCTGGAGCCAGGAGGTCATCCCAGAGCACCAGGGGGGCGCTCAATCTCCTGCCCGCCTGTCTGAGAAGGAACCTGGCCACCCAGACCCGCCTTCTGAGACAGCTCTGCCAGACTATGGGGCGGGTGGATCAGAGCCTGTCCTCCATTAATGATAGCCTGGGTAACCTGGACTCCCACTCCCGGGCCTCCACAACCTGCCTAAATGACCTGCAAACTACAGCAGCAGGCGTTGGGCAGGATGTGAGGGCCCTTACCCAGGCTATCCAGGGCAACACGGCAACACTTGGTGCTGCCCTGGACAGAATAGCCGTGGCCTTGGAGGGCAGGCCGCCAGGTGGGCAGATCTCAGGGGCTGCTCCTCCTTCCCCGGCTTTTCCCCTCCCCCATGAGTCTCCCCTGAGGGGCCGGGGCCGTGGCCAGGGGCGCCCCAGGCGTGGCTCACGCAGAGGGCATTAATTTTTTTCCCCCCTTTTTTTGGTTTGAAAGCATTTTTTTTTTTTGTTCTCTGCATTTTTTTTTCTTCTCTGCATTTTTTTTTTTTTTGCTGACATTTTTTGCATATTTTGGGTTGTGAATGCTGTTTGAATGTGGGGGTGACATTCCTGCTGGAAAAGGGGTGTCATCCTCAATTTTGGTGGAGAAGGCTTCCCCAGGACCAGGGAGAAGTGATCCTCAGGTCCGTGTGAATGGTGTATGAATGTACAGTGACATAATTGGAGCCTTGACGTGGCGTTACTGCTCACCAGTCCTGCATGGTGGACTGGTGCCAATCCAATTTGATGAGGATGTGGGGTGTGTGTGCTAGGGTAAGGTGACCAGATTTTTAAAATTAAATCCGGGGACATATTTTTTTCTTTACTAGTAATGGCAACAATCAGCGACTCTCTGCCCGTCGCCACCCGCCTCAAGGCCTCTCAAGTCTTACTCTTCAGCCCCCGGCTACTATTGGATGGGGAGCGGAGGAAGATCACTCCGCCAGGGAAGGCAAGGAGATAAGCAGGCAGGTGGCTGGCCAGGATTTGAGCCGAGGCAGAAGAACATGTGAGCGAAGCTGAAGAAATATTCCCTCCACTCCAACCAGCACATGATCATCAGAAAGGGGCACAGATAATGGGGAAAAATACAACCCCCCTATGCTAGTAGGCACGGCGGAGCGGGGGGGTGTAATTCTAATTTATTTTTATTTTTATTCTGCACTGATTGTCTTTGAAATTGCCCCTGCCCCCTATTAAAGACTTGGTCCGGGGACAGTGTCCTCAATCAGGGGACTGTCCCCTGAAACTGGGGATGTCTGGTCACCCTACCATAAGAGAATCAGCAACTCAGCTCAACCTGACCCCTTCACATCCGTGACTCTGCAACTCAGCTCAACCTGACCCCTTCACATCCGTGACTCTGCAACTCAGCTCAACCTGACCCCCCATCCCATCAGTGAATCAGCAGCTCAATCCAACCAAATCTCCCTTCCCATCAGTGAATCAGCAGCTCAGCTCAACTTGATCTCCCTTCCCATCAGTGAATCAGCAACTCAGCTCAACCTGACTCCCCTTCCCATCAGTAAATCAGCAGCTCAGCTCAACTTGATTCCCCTTCCCATCAGTGAATCTGCAGCTCAGCTCAACCCGATATCCCTTCCCATCAGTGAATCAGCAGCTCAGCTTAACTTGATCCCCCTTCCCATCAGTGAATCAGCAGCTCAGTTCAACCTGATCCCTCTTCCCATCAGTGAATCAGCAGCTCAGCTTAACTTGATCCCCCTTCCCATCAGTGAATCAGCAGCTCAGCTTAACTTGATCCCCCTTCCCTAATTTATTTTTATTTTTATTCTGCACTGATTGTCTTTGAAATTGCTCCTGCCCCCTATTAAATCCAATCTGGGGACCCAACCAGGGACAGACTTGGTCCGGGGACAGTGTCCTCAATCAGGGGACTGTCCCCTGAAACTGGGGATGTCTGGTCACCCTATGCTAGGGACCACAGTGGTGTGCATGCATGCATTCTCATTGTGCCATGATTAATGTGTGTGTTTAACGTGCAAAGATGCCCAATATGAGCTGCCTCCTGACTGCTCTTCCCTCAGAAGACGGGGTATCCTCGGTTAGGGGTTGATTGTCTGGTTGGGGGGTCAGGTCATCACGTTCCTCAATCTGCAGGCCCTTCCTCACTGCGAGATTGTGTAGCATGCAACATGCAGCGATGATATGGCACACGAAGTTTGGGGAATACAACAGGGTCCCCCCAGACTTATCCAGGCATCGGAAACGTGACTTCAGGAGGCCAAAGGTGCGCTCCACCACTGCACGGGTTTTGATGTGTGCTTCATTGTATCGTTCCTCTCCTGGGGTTTGGGGGTTCCGGATAGGAGTCATGAGATGGGGTCCCAGTGCATATGCAGAGTCACCTGTAAAGGAAAAGACAGGAGAATGTTAGTCATGCATGTGCCACTTCTGTTGTGCATCACGGGAGGGGATAGTCATGCCTGACTCCCATGTCACTCACCAACCAGCCAGGTGTTCCCATACACGTTCTGATCGAATTCCGTTCGGATGTGGCATTGATTGTAGATGAAGCTGTCATGGGTGGATCCGGGGTGTTTGGCACGAACGTGCCATATGAGGCCTTGGGCATCAACTATCACCTGTACGTTGATGGAGTGCCAATTCTTCCGATTGCGGTACATGTGCTCGGTCTCATGGGGGGGCTGGAGTGCCACATGTGTGCAATCAATGGCCCCCACGGTGCGTGGGAATCTGGCAATTCGGTAGAAATCTGCCATTGCCTTGATTCGCAGCTCCTCAGTGGTGGGTTTTATGATTTGGTTGGCCATACGTCTGAGGATTGCAGGGACAACCTGGTGCACACATCTGCTCATGGAGGATTGTGACATCCCAGCCACCACTCCACTTGTACGCTGAAAAGAGCCACTGGCAAGGAAATGGAGTGTTGCCAGTACCTTGACCAGTGGCTGCACTGCATGTGAGCGGTGTGTTGGGCTGGTGATGTCCTCCTGCAGGGTTGTGGTTAATTCCAGGATAGCATGAGGGGGGAATCTGAAGATGCGAAAGACCTCTGAATCATTCATGCCAAACAGGTGTATGCGGGTGCGGTATACCCTCTCCCGTGCCATCCTCCGTGCCCTCCTCCTTCTTTGGTCATCTATATTCACTAGTGCAGCTATGAGCGACGATGCCCCTAGCATGTTGGCAGTCAAATTGTAGTGCAACACGTGTGTGTGGTCTGCTCCTCAGTAACGGTGTTGCTTTCTGTGAGATGTAGACGTTTTTTCAAAAGTTAGACCAGCTTTTATGTCCTCTAACTTTAGACAGGACATTTTGCTGTTGCGCACATCGCGTAGCCTGCGCAGCAACTGCGTTTTTTTGTGGATCCCCGTAACTCCCTCATTAGCATATTTGACTAGCAAATCAATGGTGTGTCTAGCGCAGTTTTGCGCGAAGGGAAGCGCATGTCTAACTCAATTACGCCGGACAAAAAAACGTAGATTTCTGGCGTATATTGTTTTGTGAATCGCGTGCAACTATACGCACGCGCACATTTAGACTTACGCACGCGCAACAGCAGTTGCGCACGCGTAATCGCTCTGTGAATCTGGGCCAATGTCTGCAAGGTAGACAGACAGAATAGTGTAATGATTCTGTTAACAAACGAGTAAATACCTATTAAATTCCTTCATCTATATCACCTCCGGCGTTCTAGTTTCTGTTCTCTTTCACTTCCTGGTTTGCGGCGCTTGTTCATGTAAGAACTACATTTCCTAGTATGCATTGTGGCACGCCCAGTAATTCACACCTGCTTGAAGTCACTAAGGCCGCGTACACACGATCGGTCCAACCCGATAAAAATGGACTGAAGTCCAGTTTCATCGGTCCAAACCGACCGTGTGTACGGCCCATCGGTCTGTCGTCCTTCGGACTAAAGTTTTAAAACTTGCTTTAAAATCGGACTGATGGACGCCTGACCATCGGTCCAAACCGATGGTTAGTACACAAAAGCATCGGTTCGAAAACCAGCGCATGCTCAGAATCAAGTCGACGCAAGCTTGGAAGCATTGAACTTCATTTTTTCAGCATGTCGTTGTGTTCTACGTCACCGAGTTCTGACACGATCGGTTTTTGAACTGATGGTGTGTACGCACGTCAGACCATCAGGCCACTTCAGCGGTGACCCGATGAAAATGGTCCATTGGACCATTCTCATCGGGTTGGACCGACCGTGTGTACGCGGCCTAACACATAGAGAGCGTCCTGCCTCACAGATGTAGTTCCCAGGAGGGGGAGAGCACGTCACTGACCACCGCAGTAAAGCCTCCCTTCACGGTGGTGAGTAACAATCAGACAAGCAGGAAGTGAACAGAACAGAGAAGAAATAGAGCAACTTCTGAGCAAAAACCAACAATGAGGAAGTGAAAAGAGGAATGTCTGCAAGTAAAGGATGCTTATTATGGAAAAAAAATGTTTTCCTTTACAACCCCTTTAAACGCCTGCCGCACGCCTATGTACGTCCACAGAATGGCACGTACAGGCAGATGGGCGTATATTTACACTGCGTGCGGCGGGCGGCTTACCTCTGGGAGCGATCCGAGCTGAGGGTGCGGCTGTTGGTTTCTGTCCGCCCTCTCGCCCCATCGTTCCCAGCCAATCCCGTGCACCGCCGCCGTGTCACTTCCTCTGCCTGTAAAATGTAAACATAGGCAGAGGAAGTGATGCAGCGCTCATCTCGGCGGTATTTCAAACCACCGAGATGAGAGAAGAGACACAGTGAGTCGCACCCACAGCACACTGACACCAGTACACATAGGCACATTAACCCCTTCAGATCACCCCCCCCCCCCCCACCCCCCTGTCACAGTGTCACTGATTGCAGTGATCATATATTTACTGATCACTGCATTTAGTGTCAGTGTACAGTCAGTGTGACAGGCAGTTAGTGTTAGGTCCAGGGTAGCCCCCGTACCCCCCCTAATAAAGTTTTAACCCCTTGATCACCGCCCTAGTTAACCCTTTCACTCCCTATTGCCAGTGTCACTAAGTGATCATTTTTCTGATCGCTGTATTAGTGTCACTGTTGCCGCTAGGTAGCTAAAAAAAATTTATTGCGATTTTTTTTTTACTAAAGACATGTGGCTGAATACATTTTGGCCCAAATGTTTGACTAAAATTTAGTTTATTAGATTTTTCTTATAACAAAAAGTAAAAAAATATTGATTTTTTTTTCCAAAATTTCGCTCTATTTTTGTTTATAGCGCAAAAAATAAAAAAATCGCAGGGGCAATCAAATACCATCAAAAGAAAGCTCTATTTGTGGGAAGAAAGGGACGCCAATTTTGTTTGGGAGCCACGTCGCACGGCCGCGCAATTGTCTGTTAAAGCGACGCAGTGCCGAATTGTAAAAACGCCTCTGGGCATTTAGCAGCATATTGGTCCGGGGCTTAAGTGGTTAACTAATCTTCAGGCCTTTTTTTTTTAAACATGTATGCAAAAATGGCCCTGGCAGTGAAAGGGTTAATGAACCCTGACGTCTCCAGTCTGCCTGCAGATACCAATACCGACCAGATGAAGGTTGTTGCATAGGTTCCACGACCAATGTCCATGAGTATAAATGCTTTGGGTAGGAAAGAAATCTCATCTGAGGGTCATAGTAGAACAAAATTCCAATATATTTTTGTAACATATTGTAAGAAGTCGACTCTCTTGTGGTCTCAGCACTTACTATAAAGCGGCGTTGGGGCCCCGACAATGGCGGCTTAGTGGAGACCACACTATATTACGGTGATATGCCAAGTCCCAGTCAGTAGGAGCCGCTCATAGCACCGAAGCCTGCCAGTTCTTATAAGTGAGATTGATTCCACGTTGTCGTATAGAAGTCTGGTCACAGTGAACTCCGCCGGCCTGGAAGAAGAAAAAAAATTGTGAGTACAAACCCGAAATATTTTAAAACGCAACATATTTAAATTTTCATCCGCCGCAATGAAGCTGCTAATGAAATGTACCGGTGGAGCAGATTAGTTAGAATGTCATTATGTATAAGAAAATGCAAACAATGCATATCGCTGACACAGAATCCGCCCGCTGCATTGCCAGAACTTTCTTTTAGAAAATTAACTTCATTACTTTGCAGGCACATTGCGATTTAAAACTTTTGACGCAATAATCAGCTTATCAAAGCCAACTTACACCCGGTACCCCAGTGACGTCATTTAACCACTTCAGCCCCGGACCATTTGGCTGGCCAAAGACCGGGCAAATTTTTGCGATTCGTCACTGCGTCGCTTTAAGAAGCGTTTTTACAGGGTTTTAGCGCTAACTAGACATGTGCATAGCAAAAATTTTTGTTTATTTCTGTTTCGTTTCTGTTCGTTTATCGTGATTCGTAACGAGTCGTAGTTTCGTAAGACGTTAGTTATCGTATTCGTACTCTTTAGTATTTTCGTAACACTTTTTTTTTCCGTTTACGTTTTTTTATGTTAGTTTATTTTTCGTTGATTTGAGATTAGTATTTTCGTAAAATTTTGTATTCTGCCTCGTTCGTATTTTAACAATGAATTTATTCGTTCATTCGTTTTTACGTTGGTTTATTTTTCGTTGTTTTGATATTCGTATTTACATTATACATTTCATCATGCCGCGTTCGTATTTTCGTAAGAAATAAATCTTCGTTGCTTTATGATCATTCGTATTTTCGTGTCTAATTTCATTGGATTGTAACAACGTTCTTTTGTAGATTTTATTGCATTCGTAATTCTGTTAAAATACATTTTACGTTTATTCGACACACTACTCGTCGTAATTTTGTAAATCGTACTTTAATGCGATTGACTTGACAGATCCACAAAACCGGTGCAACCTACCCAAACACACCCTATCTGGACTCTGGATGGAATGCACTGCAGTCTAAGGCGGCGTACACATGACCGAGGTTCTCGCTAGAAACCAGCGAGAACCTTGCTGGAAGCTGCATTCCAGCAAGAACCTCGGCCGTGTGTACGCTCTCGGCGAGCTTCCCGTCGGGAATGCCGTCGAGCAGAAATAGAGAGCATCTCTATTTGCTCGACGGCCCGCCTGGATGAATGGCTGGTTGCCATTCCCGACGGGCGGGTCGCCGAATCTGAAGGCCCGGCAGAGAACCTCGACGGGCGGAACGATGTGTTCTGCCCATCGAGGTTCTCTGCCGTGTGTACGCGGCTTCACACAGATAAAGACACAAGGTCAAGGAGCCACTAAGGCTCCTTACACACGGAGCGGTCCGTTTTTCGGTCCGCTCCGTGTGCCCGTCAGCTCAGCGGGGGGGTCTCCGCTCAGCTGTCGGCGGACAGGGCGGTCCCCGCACACTGTGCAGAGACCGCCCCGTCTCTCCTCCGCTCTCCCCTATGGGGAGTCGGATGGAAACGGACCGTCTGTCCGTTTGCATCCGATCCGTTTGGCCGGACGGAAGAAAAATAGGACATTCTTCCGTCTGCAAAAACGGATGCGGATCGAGCGGACGTTAGCGGATGCATCATCCGCTAATGGATCCGCTCCCATAGGGAAGCATTACAAGTCCGTAAACGGACTTGTAATGAGCGGACCGTTCGTCCGCTAGTGTGAAAGGGCCCTAAGTAATAGGAAAGAAGCTCATTGGTGGAAGGAACAAACCTCTTCAGGGGAAGGGACAGCGCTGAGTGGCTATTGGTCACAGTACTAATGAAAGTGAATTTGCATTATTTTGTATATTCGTTGTTTTGATTTCCGTTTTCCGAAGATTCATAATTTATTTTTCGTTAGTTTTGCTTTTTCGTTTTTTATTCTTTGTTCGGCATTTCGGTTGTTTTCTTTTCGTTCTTCGAATATTAGTAAGTTTGCATTTTCGTTTATTTTTCGTAATCATGATTTTTTTTTTGGTGTTTGGTATTTTCGTTATTTCAATGTTTTTGTTTCTTTTTTCTTTCGTTGTGTTGTTCTTTTACATTTAGTAGTTTCGTATCTTCATAGTTTTCCATATTCGTTAATTTTGGAACTATCGTTATTCGTTATTATTTGCGCTAAACCATTCGTTCATTCGTAGGTTAACGAATCAACGAAAATAACGAAAAATGACGGAAAACGTATTCGTAACGAAAAAAATTGCACATGTCTAGCGCTAACAATAGCGCTATTAAAACGCTCTCCATGTATCTCAATGGACCCTTTCACACCGAGTCCTGTAAGCAGCACCTTCGGAGCAGCTTTTGGGCGCTGAAAAAAAAAACGCTCCAAAAACGCCCCTCTCCATTGAAATGAATTGAAAAGCGCTGTAAAAACGCCTTACCCTTTCGCACTGAAGCACTGCAAAAATGTCCTAAAACTTTAGGGTCTTAGCGGTGCTTTACCAGCACATTGGGATTGCAGATGAGGCTTCACTCGAAAAACACTCGAAAAATGCCCCAATGTGAAAGGGGCCTAACTGACAATTGCGCGGTCGTGCGACGTGGCTCCCAAACAAAATTGGCGTCCTTTTTCCCCCACAAATAGAGATTTCTTTTGGTGGTATTAGATCACCTCTGCGGTTTTAATTTTTTGCGCTATAAACAAAAATTGAGCGACAATTTTGAAAAAAAAATCTTTTTTGTTTGCTATAATAAATATCCCCAATAAAAAAAGTACATTTATTTCTCCGTTTAGGCCGATTCATATTCTTCTGCATGATAGTGACACCTGATGTAAGGAGGCATTCTGATGGGGGCACCTGATGTAAAGGGGTGCCCTGATAGGGACACCTGGTGTATTGGGGGGAACTCTAATGGGGGCACCTGATGTAAAGGGGTGCCCTGATAGGGACACCTGATGTATTGGGGGGACTCTAATGGGGGGCACCTGATGTAAAGGGACGCCCTGATAGGTACACCTGATGTATTGGGGGGACTCTAATGGGGGGCACCTGATGTAAAGGGGTGCCCTGATAGGGACACCTGGTGTATTGGGGGGAACTCTAATGGGGGCACCTGATGTAAAGGGGACACCTGGTGTATTGGGGTAACTCTAATGGGGGCACTTGATGTAAAGGGGTGCCCTGATAGGGACACCTGGTGTATTGGGGGGAACTCTAATGGGGGGCACCTGATGTAAAGGGGTGCCCTGATAGGGACACCTGGTGTATTGGGGGGAACTCTAATGGGGGCACCTGATGTAAAGGGGTGCCCTGATAGGGACACCTGGTGTATTGGGGGGAACTCTAATGGGGGCACCTGATGTAAAGGGGACACCTGGTGTATTGGGGTAACTCTAATGGGGGCACTTGATGTTAAGGGGTGCCCTGATAGGGACACCTGGTGTATTGGGGGGAACTCTAATGGGGGGCACCTGATGTAAAGGGGTGCCCTGATAGGGACACCGGGTGTATTGGGGGGAACTCTAATGGGGGCACCTGATGTAAAGGGGTGCCCTGATAGGGACACCTGGTGTATTGGGGGGAACTCTAATGGGGGCACCTGATGTAAAGGGGACGCCCTGATAGGGACACCTGGTGTATTGGGGTAACTCTAATGGGGGCACTTGATGTAAAGGGATGCCCTGATAGGGACACCTGGTGTATTGGGGGGAACTCTAATGGGGGGCACCTGATGTAAAGGGGACGCCCTGATAGGGACACCTGGTGTATTGGGGGGAACTCTAATGGGGACACCTGATGTAATGGGACGCCCTGATAGGGACACCTGGTGTATTGGGGGGAACTCTACTGGGGGGCACCTGATGTAAGGGGACGCCCTGATAGGTACACCTGATGTATGGGGCACCTGATTTAAAGCGGAGGTTCACCGCTTTTTGGATCCCTCCCCCCTCCGGTGACACATTTGACACCTTTCAGGGGGAGGGGGGTGCAGATACCTGTCTGAGACAGGTATTTGCACCACTTCCTGGTTTGAAACCCCGCGGGGAATCCAGCCTGTGACGTCGGCCCTCCGCTGTCTTCTGGGAAACACTGTTCCCAGGAGAGAGCGGGGACCAGTCACGGCGCGCCGCGATCCTCGCGCATGCGTAGTTGGGAATCGGGCAGTAAAGCCGCAAGGCTTCACTTCCTGATTCGCTCACCGAGGATGGCGGCAGAAGCAGCCGAGGACCGAGCCTCGGCTGCTGACATTGCGAGCGCAATGGGCAGGTAAGTGTCTGTTTTTCAAAAGTCAGCAGCTGCCGTATTCGTAGCTGCTGGCTTTTAAAAAAAAAATTGGCGGAACCTCCGCTTTAAGGAGACACCCTAATGAAGACACGTGATGCAAAGGGGCACTCTGATGGGGATATCCAATGTAAGAGGGCAACTTGATATAAGGGCGCAGGCCTAAATCAGCAGCTCCATTATGTGAAATCTCCCCAGGCTGGAGCCAGAGAGGGAGAGAGCTTGCATCAGCTAGCCCTGAATATTTATACCCCTCCCCTTAAAGGGGGCACTCTGGTGGGGACACCTGGTGTAACAAGCAGTCTGAGGCAGACACCTGATGTAAGGGGCACTCTAATGGGGACACCTGATGTAAGGGGCACTCTAATGGGGACACCTGATATAAGGGGGCACTCTAATGGGGACACCTGATGTAAGGGGGCACTCTAATGGGGACACCTGATGTAAGGGGCACTCTGATAGGGACACCTGATGTAAGGGGGCACTCTAATGGGGACACCTGATGTAAGGGGCACTCTGATGGGGGCACTCTAATGGGGACACCTGATGTAAGGGGCACTCTAATGGGGACACCTGATGTAAGGGGCACTCTAATGGGGACACCTGATGTAAGGGGCACTCTGATGGGGACACCTGATGTAAGGGGCACTCTGATGGGGGCACTCTAATGGGGACACCTGATGTAAGGGGCACTCTAATGGGGACACCTGATGTAAGGGGCACTCTAATGGGGACACCTGATGTAAGGGGCACTCTAATGGGGACACCTGATGTAAGGGGCACTCTAATGGGGACACCTGATGTAAGGGGCACTCTGATGGGGACACCTGGTGTAAGGGGCACTCTGATGGGGACACCTGATGTAAGGGGCACTCTAATGGGGACACCTGATGTAAGGGGCACTCTGATGGGGACACCTGATGTAAGGGGCACTCTGATGGGGACACTCTGATGGGGACACTCTGATGGGGACACCTGATGTAAGGGGCACTCTGATGGGGACACCTGATGTAAGGGGCACTCTGATAGGGACACTCTGATGGGGACACTCTGATGGGGACACCTGATGTAAGGGGCACTCTAATGGGGACACCTCATATAAGGGAGCACACTAAAAATTGACAATAAATATTATTGTCTACAATGACTGCATCTATTCTAGAATCTGAGTTAAAGCATAAACATGAGATTGGGACCTCGGCTGGAGGAGAATTTTACTGACCGGAGCTCCTTGAGTTTTGATGAATTACCCCTGACCTTGTGTCATTAGTCCACTAGTTGAGCAGAACCAAATCCCGCATTAATGCGTAAGTTCTAATTTTAAGGTCCTGAATATGTCAGGGAAACGTTCTCCACTTCATCACTTTCCCTGAGAAATGTTGATTATTTCAGCTCGGCTCGCTGCTGGATGTCACACATCAGGATCGGCGGCTGCAGCGCCCCCCCCCACGTCCGTCAGACACCGGTGACATTTGGGATCTTTGTAGTAGCCGCCCCTACTGAGCTCCATAAATACAGGATTGATCTCCATCGTATTCCCTTTTGTACATATGGAACAAAGGGCAAGCCATATCTGTGGAGAGGTTCCAAGTAGGATGGATGGAGCCCTGCGGAGCCACAACGGCCCGGGCAGGAAAATAAATGTGACATTCCCGAACACGGCCATTACATTCTCTCTCTATGGACTATTTCTTTTGAGCGCCGAAATCCCCAAATCATCCATCTTTTAGCCGGGGTCATGTGGCCAACATAAAGAAGACTATAATATCTGGGCAGGATTCATCAATCCTCGGTCTACGCCGAGTCCAGTCGCTTAACCCCTTCAATACCGGGCTTTTATACCCACCTCCATACCGGGCCTATTCTGGCACGTCTCTCCTACATGTACAAATCATCATTCTTTTGCTAGAAAATTACTCAGAACCCCCAAACATTATATATGTTTTTTTAACAGACACCCTAGGGAATAAAATGGCCGTCATTGCAACTTTTTATCTCGCACGGTATTGGCGAAATAATTTTTCAAACGCCTTTTTTTTTTGTAAAAAAAAAAAAATGGTTTCATGAATTAAAAAACAACAAAAACAGTAAAGTTAGCCCAATTTCTTTGTAAAATATGAAAGATGATGTTACGCCGAGTAAATAGATAAGTCGTGCTTTAAAATTACACACACTTAGGCCTCGTACACACGAGGGGATATGTCCGCTGAAAACGGTCCGATGGACCGTTTCAGCAGACATCTCCGCTCGTGTGTATGGGCTAGCGGACAGATTTCTCCACCCGACAGATTTCAAAGCATGCTTTGAAATCTATCCGGTGGGAATCTGTCCGCCCGACATGTCTGCTGGTTAGTACACTTACCAGCAGACATGTCGTCCCGCACCGCCGCCGCGCCGCCGCTGAATGGATTCGGCGCATGCGCGGAAGTGTTTAACTTCCTGGTGCAGTGACGTGGCGGCGTCAACGTCACCACCGCGTCACCGCCACGTAACCGCGCCGTCCGGCGGCGGGGAATTTGATTCGATGGTGTGTACACGCCATCGGATCAAACTCCCGATCGGACATATCCGATGGAAATGGTCCGCGGACCGTTTTCATCGGATATGTCCGATAGTGTGTACGAGGCCTCATGGAATGGCGCCAAACTTCGTTGCTTAAAAATCTCCATAGGCGACGCTTTACAATTTTTACAGGTTACCAGTTTAGAGTTACAGAGGAGATCTAGTGCTAGAATTGTTGCTCTCGCTCTAACGCACGCGGCGATGCCTCACTTGAGTGGTTTGAACGGCATTTACATACGTGGGCCGGACTTACGCTTCTGAGCGCGAGCTACGGGGGACAGGGGCGTTTTAATTTTTTTTTTTTTACTTATTTATTTATTTTTTACACTTTTTCTTAAATTTTTTTTTTAGATCGCTTTTATTCCCGTTACAAGGAATGTAAACATCCCTTGTAATAGGAATAGTGTGTGACAGGTCCTCTTTATGGAGAGATGCGGGGGGTCAATAAGACCTTCCCCTCCCCCCACATCTCTCCTCCAGGCTGGAAAGCATGAGATTGTGAAAAGAAAATTCACAGCTCTCATTCTTACTAGACGCGATTGCGGTTTGTTTACTTACGGGTACCTCCGACGGTCATAGAGATGACTGGTGACCATCTGGTCAACAGTCATCTCTATTTCCCATCCGGCACTGGGCGTTTCCTTCTCCGGGCCCCCGATGGGATGGGAGAGCCCGGAGAAGCACCGGATGGCGGCGGGAGGGGGTGGATGCCCCCTCCCGTCGCCTATAAGAATGATCAATCGGCAGAACCGTCGCTATGATCGTTCTTACGGTGCGCAGGATCGCCGCCGGAAGAACATGATATCTGAATGATGCCTCTAGGTGCCCCATCATTCAGATATCCCCCGCAAAGTACAGGACGTCATATGACGCCCACCCAGGATAAGAGATCCCCTTTTGGACATCATATGACGGCGTGCGGGTGCTAGGGTGACCACATTTCGAAACTACAATTCAGGGACACCCCCCCCCCAGCATTCCTAAAAAAATATAATTATACCTTTTTTTGCGACCCCATAGATTTCACTGGTTCATCCTGGGACCTGTAGTTCTTCACTGGTTGGGGGGGGGTCACATCTTTAGCTCTGAGGGGTTGATGGTGGAACTTGTAGTCCTTCACTTTTGGGGGTCACATCCCCCAAAAGTGAAGGACTACAAGTCCTAACATGAACTCCCAATATCTAAAGCTAAAGGTTTATGCGGGGACCTGTAGTTCTTCACTATTTGGGGGGCGAGGGGGGGTCTCGCATCTTCAGCTCTGGGGGGGGGGTTATGCTGAGACCTGTAGTCCTTACTTTGGGGAGGTCACACCTCCCCCAAAGTAAAAGACTACCAGTCCCAGCATTAACCCCTGGTATCTAAAGATGTGACCCCCCCAAATTTGAAACTCCCAGCATGAACCCATGAGATCTAAGGGTGTGACCCCATAGATTTCACAGATCTATGCTGGGACCTGTAGTTCTTCACTATTTGGGGGGGGTGTCACACCTTAAGCTCTGAGGGGTTCATGCTGGGACATGTGTCGGTTTCATTCCGGGACACTGTATTGTCCCAGAGTGAAGGTGCCCGGGACAGACCTGCAGAATGCGGGACTGTCCCGGACAATCCGGGACACGTGGTCACCCTAGCGGGTGTAAAGTGGTTAAAGCCACCGAAGTCCCAGCGGTAATTTTTTTAAAGTGGTGTACGGGAGCTCTCGGCACTGGAAACAGTGAAAAAATTAATTTTATTCTGTGTAGCCAATTCATCAAGCTGGAAGTCATCCAGAAGGTTTTCATAAATCAAATCAGTAGAAATATTAGTTCGCACTCTTATCTTTTCCGCCGGAGCAACAGTAACGCTCTCATGATCAGACTTTCATTTACCTGACCATCCTGAATCTAATTAATGTTGAATATCTGATGACGGCGTCCCAATCCCAGGGCATCGGCTGCTTCAAGTCCTTCAGCTATTAAATGCCAAGACGCCCCAGCATGCAATGTCAGCTCTACAGGGGGAGGACTATGGGCAAAAGAAAACGTGACTTCTATGCTAGTGGCACCAGATCTTAAAAGACAAGTATGGACAAAGGTTATTTTTTTGGGCTATACTGCACTTGGTGCCAGGGCCGTCCTAATAGCATCATGGGCCCCTGGGCAAAGTAATGCTCTGGGGCCCCTACAATGGAGACAGTGCAAGTAAACAGAAATCAAGTAGGTAGGGGATATCTAGGGTGTAGAGGGGTCAGAGTGCTGGGGAGATATCTGGGATGTAAAGGGGCAGCCCAGGCTCAAGGACCAGCTGCTTTGGGGAAAGTGCAGGGGCCCCCCATGCAGCTGGGGCCCCTGGGCAGTACCCAGGTGTGCCCCCTCATTAAGACAGCCCTGCTTGGTTCTGTTCTCCTGTGTAGCACCCCTCTCCCTCCGGCACCCCAAAGGCAGGACAGCACCTCTAGAGGCAGGGGCGTGCTAGCATTTCACCCTAGGGCTGAGTCTATGGTTAAAATGGGGGTTCTGAGAAAGGATACTGGGCGCCAGTCACTTTTGTCTTTTTGAAGTTTTATTGTGGAATGGTTAAGGAGGTGGTGGGCTAGGCAGGGCCGGTGCTACCACTAGGCAAACTAGGCGGGCGCCTAGGTAGGGTTGCCACCTGTTCGGGATTCACCCGGACAGTTCGGGTTTGGAATCATGCGTCCGGGTTTCAGACTGTCTGAGACCCGGACACATTATTCAGACCAGACTAAGTCTCCCACCTTCTCTCTCCTGCCTCTAAGTATGCTAAGGTAAATCAGGATTCTCAGAGCACTCATTACATCAAAGCTCCCCTTTACACCAGAGGCCACAGTACTCCCCCTTACATCAGAGTCCTCGCCGTAAACCAGAGCATCCCTTACGTTAGAGCCCACAGAGTTCTCCCTTACATCAGAGTCTGCAAAGTCCCCCCTTACAGAAAAAGGGAACTCAATGGATTCAAAAGTAAAATGGGGACTCTGTGGACTCTGATCCAAAGGGGGTGACTCTGATCCAAGGGGGGGGACTCTGTGGACTCTGATCCAAAGGGGGGGACTCTGATCCAAAGGGGGGGGGGGGGCTCTGATCCAAAGGGGGGAGGGACTCTGATCCAAAGGGGGGAGGGACTCTGATCCAAAGGGGGGAGGGACTCTGATCCAAAGGGGGGAGGGACTCTGATCCAAAGGGGGGAGGGACTCTGATCCAAAGGGGGGAGGGACTCTGATCCAAAGGGGGGGGGACTCTGTGGACTCTGATCCAAAGGGGGGGCTCTGTGGACTCTGATCCAAAGGGGGGGGGACTCTGTGGACTCTGATCCAAAGGGGGGGGGACTCTGTGGACTCTGATCCAAAGGGGGGGGGACTCTGTGGTCTCTGATCCAAAGGGGGGGGGACTCTGTGGACTCTGATCCAAAGGGGGGGGGACTTGAAGAAAAGGTGGCAACCCTACGCCTAGGGCGCCTGGTCACTGGTTTTCCTACTCTCTTCTCTCTGCAGCAAGCAACTAATGGCCCGTACACACGATCCGAATATCGGACGAAAACGATCGTCCGAGGAAGAATCGTACGATTTTCGGATCGTGTGTACACTACTTTCGAGAGCCGATCACGACAGCTCATCCGATATTCTTCGATCGGACAAGCGCGAAAATTTTCCTCGTACGATGTCAGATCGTACGATTTTCATTTAGTCAGTACAGTTGTCCTCCGAAAATACAATACAAATACATTACAACACGTGACATCACTTCCGATTATTTTTTTCTGTCGTACGAGAATTTTCGTGAGTTTAATAACCTATTTCATTTTACTTGCGACGATTAACTGAAAAAAGTCGCTTGATCCGCCGTCCGATATTCGGATCGTGTGTATGGGCCATAAGCCTCAGCATCAGCAGGCAGCTGCCGCTCCATTCACACACAGTGTCTGTGTCTCGACTCCTAAATGAATGGAAGCAAGCAAACATTCATTGATGGGCGCCGGTGAGGCAGCATTTGATGGGCGCCGGTGAGGCAGCATTTGATGGGCGCCGGTGAGACGGCATTTGATGGGCGCCGGTGAGGCTGCATTTGATGGGCGCCGGTGAGGTGGCATTTGATGGGCGCCGGTGAGGCGGCACTTGATGGGCGCTGGTGAGGCGGCACTTGATGGGCGCTGGTGAGGCTGCATTAATGGGCGCTGGTGAGGCTGCATTGATGGGCGCTGGTGAGGCTGCATTTGATGGGCGCTGGTGAGGCTGCATTGATGGGCGCTGGTGAGGCTGCATTGATGGGCGCTGGTGAGGCTGCTTTGATGGGCGCTGGTGAGGCTGCATTGATGGGCGCTGGTGAGGCTGCATTGATGGGCGCTGGTGAGGCTGCATTGATGGGCGCTGGTGAGGCTGCATTGATGGGCGCCTCATTGAAAAGGCAGGGTTTACATGGGCAGGGAAAATTGGGTGGAGTCAGGGGTGGAGCCAGGGGATGGCAAAATTAAGTTTTCGCGTAGGGTGTCAAAAATCCTTGCACCAGCTCTGGGGCCAGGGGTCCTACATACTGTAGCAGATCACTTACAGCTGTGGCGGCTGGTGCTCAATTTTTTTTGGGGGGGGGGGAACGCAAACACACTGAAAAAATAAAAAAACAATTGCAGCCGCTGTGCCCCATCAAACGCCGCCACTGTGCCCCATCAAACGCAGCCACTGTGCCCCATCAAACACAGCCACTGTGCCCCATCAAACGCCACCACTGTGCCCCATCAAACGCAGCCACTGCGCCCCATCAAACGCAGCTACTGCGCCCCATCAAACGCAGCCACTGTGCCCCATCAAACGCAGCCACTGTGCCCCATCAAACGCAGCCACTGTGCCCCATCAAACGCAGCCACTGTGCCCCATCAAACGCAGCCACTGTGCCCCATCAAACGCAGCCACTGTGCCCATCAAACGCAGCCAGGGTGCCCCATCAAACGCAGCCACTGTGCCCCATCAAACGCAGCCACTGTGCCCCATCAAACGCAGCCACGGTGCCCCATCAAACGCAGTAACTGCGCCATCAAACGCAGCCAGTGTGCCCATCAATTGCCGCTACTGTGCCCATCAATTGCTGCCAGTGTGTTCATCAATTGCCATTACTGTACCCCGTCCCTGAAGTCCCTACATTGGCTAACCGTAAAGGATCGGGTGACATTCAAGACCCTCTGCCTCACTCACAAACGCACGCAAGGAAACGCTCCTCAATACCTGTGCAAGAAAATAAAACACAACACCCCTAGTCGCGCCCTCCGATCAACCAACCAAAACCTCCTCCACATCCCGAAGTCCGGCTACTAAGCTAAAGTAGAACGGAGATTTGCAGTCCAAGGACTACGGCGATGAAAGGCTCTTCCCACGGACATCCGCATGGAAGAAAACCATCGGGCCTTCAGGAAAAAACATAAGACTCACCTCTTCTGGAGGCACAGGAAGGCACTGGATGCAAAGCGCCTTGAGGCGATTCAGTTCACATTTGTAGCGCTATACAAGTTACTCAACTCACTCACCAATTGCTGACACACCATAACACAACATTAGCAGAAGTTGCCCAAAGTGTGGCGCTAAAGAGCTGAAAAAACACGTAGTTTTGTGTTTGTTGGCCGACAATTCTTTGCCGTTTGTATGCAAGACACATTTTTGGCCAACGTCCCTTCAGGCAAAAGTCCTAGGCTTTGTCCGCAGAAAATCCGATCGTGTGTATGAGGCTTAAGACTGGGATGCCATTACCCACTTAAGCCCCGGGACCATTATGCAGGTAAAGGACCTTGCCCCTTTTTGCGATTCGGCACTGCGTCGCTTTAACAGACAATTGCGCGGTCGCGCGACGTGGCTCCCAAACAAAATCAGCGTCCTTTTTCCCCCACAAACAGAGCTTTGTTTTGGTGGTATTTGATCACCTCTGCGGTTTTTATTTTTTGCGCTATAAACAAAAATAGAGCGACAATTTTGAGAAAAAAATCAATATTTTTTACTTTTTGCTATAATAAATATCCCCCAAAAAAGATATAAAAAAAAAAACATTTTTTCCCTCAGTTTAGGCCGATACGTATTCTTCTACATATTTTTGCCAAAAAAAACGCATTAAGCGTTTATCGATAAATCAAAATGTATAGCATTTACAAAATAGGGGATAGTGTTATTGCATTTTTATTAATATATATATTTTTTTTTTACTACTAATGGCGGCAATCAGCGGTTTTATTCGTGACTGCGACATTATGGCGGACAGATCGGACAATTTTGACACATTTTTGGGACCATTGTCATTTTCACAGCAAAAAGTGCTATAAAAAATGCACCGATTACTGTGAAAATGACAATTGCAGTTTGGGAGTTAACCACTAGGGGGCACTGTAGGGGTTAGGTGTGACCTCATATGTGTTTCTAACTGTAGGGGGGGCGGGGCTGGACGTGTGACGTCACTGATCGTCTTTCCCTATATCAGGGAACAGACGATCACTGACTCTGCCACAGTGAAGAACAGGGAAGGTGTGCTTACACTCACCTCTCCCCGTTCTTCAGCTCCGGTGACCGATCGCGGAACACCGGCGGCAATCGGGTCCCACGGTGCGGTCACGGAGCTTCGGACCGGCTCGCGACCCCACGGCTGGGCTTAAAGAATCACGTAAAGGTACGTGATTGTGCCCAGCTGTGATATCGGCGTGAAGGGGTCCTTAAGTGGTTAAAGTTCATGTTCGTGTAAAGACAAAGGCCCAGATTCAGTAATAAGTTGCGCGGCTTATTTCTAGATACGCCGCGTAACTTCTAACCTACGCCGGCGTATCCATTTTCTGTATTCAGAAAACAAGATACGCCGGGATTGAGTTAAGATACGAGCGGCGTAATTGTATTACGCCGTCGTATCTTAACTGCAATTTTAAAATGGCAGCTAGGGGCGTTCCCGCTGATTTACGCCGAGAATATGTAAATCAGCGAGATACGCCAATTGCCGAACGTACGCCCGCCCGACGCAGTGACTTTACGCCGTTTCCGTAAGGGGTTATCCAGCGTAAAGATAAAGCACCAAAAAGCAGGCGCATCCTATGTTAAGTATGGACGTCGTGACCGCGTCGAATTTGAAAATGTTTACGTCGTTTGCGTAACTCATCTGTGAATGGGGATTGACGTCGAATGCGCACAGGGATACCTCAATGGACGACGCATGCGCAGTACGTTCGGCGCGGGATCGCGCTTAATTTAAATAGCAGACGCCCCCTGCCCGCCCAATTTGAATTACGGCGGCCCATTAACGTAACGCCGACGCAACTTTACAGGCAAGTGCTTTGTGAATAAAGCACTTGCGTGTAAAGTTGCGGCGGCGAAAACGTAAATCACATACGTTACGCCGCCACAAAGATCCGCTCTCCATCCTGAATCTGGCCCATAGATATAGTGCACATCAAGTAAAGCGACGATATAATTTGTGGGTCAATTCATAAATCATTTAAAAAATAAATTATTATGTAAAATTTGAATTATTTAATTTGTTTACAGAGTACCGGCACTCGACCGTGTAAGCCAGTGTTTGAAGTCGGTGTTTGAATCTCTGTTTTTGTTTAAATATTAATCAATAAAGTTTTAATTAGGCTCCAGTTCTTTTAAAGTGCAAGTTCTACTTTTGCTGTGAAATTTGAGAAAACTCCGATATATGTTTGTTATGTGTTCCCATTTACACATTTCTGATTTAAATGCCACTTTATGCATTGACCTACCTCCATAGACCCAGTGTGTCCGGACAGGGTGGTTACCTGCTGGCTTGGCGCCATCCACAGGCAGCATAACTCTCTTTAGCCACTTAAGGACCCCTTCACGCCGATATACGTCGGCAGAATGGCACGGCTGGGCACATCCACGTACCTGTTAGGGTGACTACCATGGGCGTCCGCTCCATAGGGCAAGGGGGGTCGTTTGCCCCCCCCCCTGAAATTGCGGTGACTGCAGCGCTCCCCTCTCCTCTAGTTGTCCCTTATTAAGAGTGCCTGTCCCTCTTCTGGAATCAAATCCATTTGTCCCTCATTCTGAAAGGTTCCTCTTTTAGACCTGAAATAAATATACTGTCCGTATAGCGTAGTGTTTCAGTCAAGGGAAAGAGGTGCTGTGTAATGTAAAGGGGTGCAGGGTGCTGTGTAATGTAAAGGGGTCCAGTGGAGCAGGGTGCTGTGTAATGTAAAGGGGTGCAGGGTGCTGTGTAATGTAAAGGGGTCCAGTGATGCAGGGTGCTGTGTAATGTAAAGGGGGCCAGTGATGCAGGGCGCTGTGTAATGTAAAGGGGGCCAGTGATGCAGGGTGCTGTGTAATGTAAAGGGGGCCAGTGATGCAGGGCGCTGTGTAATGTAAAGGGGGCCAGAGGTGCAGTTGTGGAGAGGGGGGTACACAGTAGTGACAAAGAGATATTGAAAGATGCAGGGGACACAGTGGGGTGTTTTAACATTTTAATGTGTGGGGGGGGCGCTTTTAACCCCCACTAGCGGTCGAAGAAAGGGTAAAATGTGACTGTGTTTCGCTGCTGCCGAAGCGCCCCTCTCTGAAAAAATCACGTGTCCCGGATTGCCCGGGACAGTCCCGCATTTTGCAGGTCTGTCCCGGGCACCTTCATTCCAGGACAATACAGTGTCCCGGAATATAACTGACACAGTCACCCCCCTGGGCCAATCTGATGACACCAAAAAAGGCCGCCACATCACCGCCTTACACTCAGTGACAGTTCTTGTCCTGGCCGGGAATGCCTGGAGGAGCACAGTCCCCGCCCCCTGCTTGTGATTGGAGAAATCATAAATCCCGCCTCTTGTGTCCAATCACTGTGCTGTGATTCGTTACAGCACAAGCTGATTTTTGGGAAGGGGGAGGGTGCCCCTGAATGGTAGTTTGGAAATGTGGTCACCCTAGTATGTGTCTCTTTAGGGCCTTTGACCTTACCCGCAGAGCCGATCGCCGCGATCGGTCACAGGAGCTAAAGAACAGGGAGAGGTGAGTGTAAACACACCTTCCCTGTTCTTTTTTTTTGTTTGTTTTTTAAACTGGGATTGTTGGCAAGTATGAGGCAGCTGCTTTGGGCGCCACAACAATGACCAGACCCAGGGCAGCTGCCCCTTTTTGCCCTGCTTTAAAGACGGCCCTGACTGTACATAGTTGGTCCAACGTAACTTTGTAAAAATATCCATACCGGGAATTCTTCCTTAACCACTTAAGGACCCCTTCCGGCCGATATACGTTGGCAGAATGGCACGGCTGGGCACAATCACGTACCTATACGTGTTTCTTTAAGCCCAGCCTTGGGGTCGCGAGCACGCCGCCGGCGGCGCATTCGTGACCCGGTCCTAAGCTCCATGACTGCGCCCGCGGGACCCACAGACCCGATCACTCTACCGCGATCGGTCACCGGAGCTGAAGAACGGGGAGAGGTGAGTGTAAACAAACCTTCCCCGTTCTTCATTGTGGCAATGTCAGTGATCGTCTGTTCCCTGATATAGGGAAAGGCGATCACTGACGTCACAAGTCCAGCCCCGCCCCCCTACAGTTAGAAACACATATGAGGTCACACATAACCCCTTCAGCGCCCCCTAGTGGTTAACTCCCAAACTGCAATTGTCATTTTCACAGTAACCGGTGCATTTTTATAGCACTTTTTGCTGTGAAAATGACAATGCTCCCAAAAATGTGTCAAAATTGTCCGAAGTGTCCGCCATAATGTCGCAGTCACAAAAAAAAACGCTGATCGCCGCCATTAGTAGTAAAAAAAAAAAAATTATTAATAAAAATGCAATTAAACTATCCCTTATTTTGTAAACGCTATAAATTTTGCGCAAACCAATCGATAAACGCTTATTGTGATTTTTTTTACCAAAATAGTTAGAAGAATACGTATCGACCTAAACTGAGGAAAAAAAAACGTTTTTTTTTTATATATTTTTTGGGGGATATTTATTATAGCAAAAAGTAAAAAAATATAGTTTTTTTTCAAAATCGTCGCTCTATTTTTGTTTATAGCGCAAAAAAATAAAACCGCAGAGGTGATCAAATACCACCAAAAGAAAGCTCTATTTGTGGGGAAAAAATGACGCCAATTGTATTTGGGAGCCACGTCGCACGACCGCGCAATTGTGAGTTAAAGCAACGAAGCGGAAAAAGGGGCCTGGTCCTTTAGCTGCATAATGGTCCGGGTCCTAAGTGGTTAACATTACCCCGAAACGTAATATGACCAATCCATGACTTATTGTTGAATTAAAAGTCTATGCACAGTCTGTACTTATGATCTTCTAATCATTTCAAGCATTTTTTTATTTTTTATTTTTTGCAAATTGTATCTTTCTAACAGTCCTCAAGGTTAGAACAAAGAAGAAAGAAAGCTCAGAATATTTTACAATGAAATGAGCCGGATATCAGGATTACCAATCCAGGCACGTGCCTACAACCGCTACACACATCCAGAGATATATTCTTTCTAAAAAAATATCATGGAACTGAAGTGCTACCCCCTTAGGAAGGGCTGGATTTGGGGTCCCCCTTTGTCCACACAGCCAGGCAACATGCATTTTCTGCAGGCAAATGTAGTCAAAGAACCAGTCCAAAGGATTTGATTTTGTTATCTATTGGGGGTACATAACTTGGATGGGGTTAGGATGGTTATGGGATGCCCAGAACTTGGTCAATGTACAACTTGGAGGACAACTTTAGTGATCATAGACTTCTAGAACAGATCCCCTACGGCAGGGTTTGACAAATGTGCTTGGAATCTAGGAGCCAGCTAACGCGCCCCGTCCCGCCGAGCTCGCGCTCAGATGCGAACGCAAACGTGAGTAGCTCCCGCATATGTAAACGGTGTTCAAAAAAACACACATGTGAGGTATCGCCGCGATTGGTAGAGCGAGAGCAATAATATATATATCGTTTTTTTTTTTGGCAAATTTGCTTGGAATCTAGGAGCCAGCTAAAAAAGTCAGGAGCCAGAAAACGCGCCCCGTCCCGCCGAGCTCGCGCTCAGATGCGAACGCAAACGTGAGTAGCACCCGCATACGTAAATGGTATTCAAACCACACATGTGAGGTATCGCCGCGATCGGTAGAGCGAGAGCAATAATTCTAGCCCTGGATCTCCTCAGTAACTCAAAACATGCAACCTGTAGAATTTTTTAAACGTCGCCTTTGGAGATTTTAAAGGGTAAAAGTTTGTCGCCCATTCCACGAGCTGACGCAATTTTGAAGCGTGACATGTTGGGTATCAATTTACTCGGCGTAACATTATCTTTCGCAATATAAAAACTTTAAAACTTTACTGTTGTCTTTTTTTTTTAACAAAAAAATAAAAATAAATTCCCCCCAAAAAAAGTGCGCTTGTAAGACCGATGCGCAAATACGGTGTGACAGAAAGTATTGCAACGACTGCCATTTAATTCTCTAGGGTGTTAGAGTAAAAAATATATTTAATGTTTGGGGGTTCTAATTAGAGGGGAGATGGCAGTGAAAACAGTGAAAAACACAGAACTGACGTTTTGCTACTTGTAATGTAACTACTTGTAATGCCAACGGCCACCACAAGATGGCGCCAGATCACAGAAGGAAGTTGAGGCCTGCAGAAGGCCGCAAAGCCGCGGTTTCAATTACTGCCCGGCCACGAGAGCCGGTAATTGAGGCTGCGGCTTTGCGGCCTTCTGCAAGCCTCAGCTTCCTTCTGTGAAGGCCGCAAAGCCGTGGCCTCAATTACCGGCGGGCACGCCCCGAGGCGGCCGGTAAGGTCCCTTTCACACTAGGGCATTTTTCAGGCGGTATAGCGCTAAAAATAGCGCTGCTATACCGTCTGAAAAAATCATGCCCTGTAGTCTTCAATGTGAAAGCCCAAAGGCTTTCACACTGAAGCGGTGCACTAGCGGTTCTGCTAGCCGCATCTTTGGAACGGTATAGGAGCGGGGTGTAATTGAGGCCGCGGCTTTGCGGCCTTCTGCAGGCTTAAGCTTCCCCAGGCGCCAGGTCACAATTTCTTGTCGCAATTGCGACCGGGCGCCTGGATTTCTTCGAGGCCTACCCTACGGAATAGCTGTACATCCTGGCTAGCCACAAGTCCCCAAATTGATTTCAGGTACTATAGTCTTCCCTGCAAAACACCAGCGTACCAGGCTCGAACTGAGTATTCCCCATACAAGGGTGGGGGATATACTGTTCCTAAATACAAATTGGGGGAACCCCAGGCCGCACTTTAACGGCACAGTAAACAATAATAATGTCCAAAAATAATCTTTAATAAAGTATAAACACATAGATGGTATACAAGGGAGACAAACAATTACTTAAAAACCATATACAAAACACTGCAGAGTATATAGTATGAGCCCAAGCGCATCAACGCATTTCACCGTTAGGCTTCATCAGGACGCATTTGGATTTTGCAAGAACAGGAGCAACGGGTCTCACTATCTTGCAGGGAGATCGATCTTGATTAATATATAATTGCAAACGTTTTTATCAAATAGAGGAAAAACAATGTACAGAGAGCAGTTCTCGTGACGGAAGGTCAGGGAACCAGATGGCTCCTAGATTAGGGTGTCCTCATAATATGGCCTCAAAGACAAGGGGAGAAGCATACGCCAAACCACAAAGAGCAGAAATAGCCCTATATGAAATATATATATATATACACACACATATATACACACACAGGTGGATATAATATAATCCTCAGATCCAGAATATTCAAAGAGCAGATATATGAAGCTGCATCCAGGCTTGGGGATAAATCATGCTTGGAGCCATGTTAGAATGCTCACCTTGGATTGGTAAGATTGACATATCAAAGAGACCCCCCTGGGAGAGTGCGGACAACTCTGCAAGATAGTGAGTCCTGTTCTTGCAAAATCCATACTGATGAAGCCTAACGACGAAACGCGGTGATGCACTTGTTTTTTAAGTAATTGTTTGTCTCCCTTGTATACCATGTATGTGTTTATACGTTATTAAAAATATTTTTTGGATATCATTATTGTTTACTGTGCTGTTAAAGTCCGACCTGGGGATACCCTGTGGGTCCCCCCTCTTTTTGTATTTCCCTAATTGATAATGGATGAGGCAATGTGAGTGCTTTCTCTATTTAATCTGATATACTGTCCCTCTGAGAGCTAGCTGAATATTGCACTTGGCTGTAATCTCTCTTGTAGGTCCTGGGGTGTGGAAAGTGTAGAGCTTGCTCACTCAGGCCCTTATTATCATGCAGTATATTAGCGGTCGTGGTGGGAGCAATTGTAAACTCCAGGCTGGATTATGCAAATGCCCTTTACCTCGGCCTCCCCAAGTACCAAATCGCCCGTCTACAAGTCGTTCAGAATACGGCCGCCAGACTTGTGACTGGGAAAAAACCCTGGGAATCCATCTCACCATCACTGAGGGCACTTCATTGGCTGCCAGTCAAAGACAGAATTGCTTTTAAAGCTCTCTGTCTTACGCATAGATGTGTCCATGGGAATGCCCCACTTTATTTATGCGAAATAATAAAAGCGCATAATCCCAATCGCGTTTTGCGATCCACGAATTGGAACCTACTCCAGGTTCCGAAAGCCAACTTCAAGTCCAAAGGAGAAAGGAGATTCGCGATCCAAGGTCCCAGACTATGGAACGCTTTACCAACCAGCATTCGGTTGGAGGAGAACCACCTAGCATTTAGAAAAAAGGTCAAGACTTTTCTCTTTTGATATCAATGGAGACAGGAACAACAAGCGCCCAGAGGCGATTCAGTTCGCATGTGTCGCGCTATACAAGTTTTCATTCATTCATTCATTCAGTATAGATGGTGACTTCTGCCCAGGCCTCCTTGCCCTTCAGGTTCCACTTGCTTGCCAGGGTGTTTCAACCAGGCGAGAAGCAACTGAAGGGGGTGAGGGTCCCTCTCTGGTTCCTTCTCCTCTCTGTACATTCCCACAGCACACCTTCTGGCCAGAAGCAGAGCCCCAGCACAGGGGTCCCCTCCACACCTTTGGATCCCGGATTCCCCCCCCCCCTTACATGGCCAGGCTCCAGAGCATTTATGGGCAAACTCTCAACCTTCTGAGCCGTCCTTATCCAGGGATTAGTAGAGCACCCATAAATATTCAGGCTTCCATCTACATCCCTCCGCCCACTAAGTTCTGGAACTTTTTGGAAGTTTCAAGAAGCCAGTGGGAGACCTATTCACACTTTGTACACAAGGGGGTGTTGTTACAGAACATATTAAATGTATAACAGAGACTGAGGGCGACCTGTTTATCTTCCAGCTTTTGGTATTATATCCTTAAAGGGGTTGTAAAGGTACAATTTTGTTTTCCTAAATATCTTCCTTTCCCTTAGTGCAGTCCTCCTTCACTTACCTCATCCTTCCATTTTGCTTTTAAATGTCCTTATTTCTTCTGAGAAATCCTCACTTCCTGTTCTTCTGTCTGTAACTCCACACAGTAATGTGAGGCATTCTCCCTGGTGTGGAGTGTTGTGCTCGCCCCCTCCCTTGGACTACTGGAGAGTCACGTTGCAGATAGAGAAAGGAGCTGTGTGTTAGTGGGCTTCCTGACTCTCCTGTAGTCCAAGGGAGGGGGCGAGCACGACACTCCACACCAGGGAGAAAGCCTTGCATTACTGTGTGGAGTTACAGACAGAAGAACAGGAAGTGAGGATTTCTCAGAAGAAATAAGAACATTTAAAAGCAAAATGGAAGGATGAGGCAAGTGAAGGAGGACTGCACTAGGGGAAAGGAAGCTATTTAGGGGAAAAAATTGTACCTTTACAACCCCTTTAATGGACCTATTGTTCTCTATATAAAGGAGCCCCCCCCCTTATGCTCTGAGTACTCTTGCTTTTAACCTGCCCGTTATGTGCTCGCTGTAGTGCCTTCTACTTGTGGCGAATCCCTACATCGCTGGCAGCGATTGACGGAGCACACTGGCAGCATTTGACGGGGCACACTGGCAGCATTTGACGGGGCACACTGGCCGCAATTGATGGGGCACACTGGCCGCAATTGATGGGGCACACTGGCCCCAATTGATGGGGCACACTGGCCCCAATTGATGGGGCACACTGGCCGCAATTGATGGGGCACACTGGCCGCAATAGATGGGGCACACTGGCCGCAATTGATGGGGCACACTGGCCGCAATTGATGGGGCACACTGGCCGCAATTGATGGGTACAGTAGCTGAGTTTGATGGCACAGTGGCGGCAATTTATGGGCACAGTGGCTGCGATTGATGCTTTTTTTTTTTCAGTTTGTTTGCGCCCCCCCTTAAAATTTTGAGCACCAGCCGCCGCTGGATAGACTCTAAATTACCTGTAATATAGTAAATGCATTATTTGAATACGACAGAAAAGCTTGTTGTAGAGCGCAGTGTGATGCCACCGCCGCGGTCAATTCTGATAAAGTTTGGTACTTTATTCAGCCTGTACCGGGAGTGGCGTGAGGCTGCCGAAGATGGAGGGAGCTGGTGCTGTCACCTCCAGCCCCGGCATAAAAGGAACTAAAATTATTCCATCATGCCAACGACAAAATCAATTCCTCTCTGATGGGGAACACTGAATATAAATCCCGATCCCTGTGATGTTGCTGAGCTGTGTCCTGAAGTGGATGGAAATGCCATCTGATTTATTAAGCCTCCCAGAGTGATGAGTTCAGCTCACGTATATTATGTCCTAATAGCCGGTCACTGACTGCTGGATTAACCTCCGCACTGCTGCAACAAGGGACAAAGGAATCAAACTTCTCCCGCAGCTACAGAGCCCTATGAACAGTCTGGTTGAAGTTGCCTTACCGTACCTATTCTGAAAAGAAAGGAGCAAAGGAGGAGGTGGAAGTGGGTTTCAAAGGGCAATGGGGCTTGAATAAACACTTTGAACTTCCACTTGACTCTTTGTGGTCTACATAGGTCAGTGTTTCTCAACTCAAGTCCTCTAGGCGCCCCAACTAGGGGAACCGCATGTCCCGGATTGCCGAGGACAGTCCCACATTTTGCAGGTCTGTCCCGGGTCCCGGGCACCTTTATTCCGGGACAATACAGTGTCCCGGAATGAAACTGACACAGCCATTCTGCACCCTGATTGGGTAAAGCTTTGCCCAATCAGGGTGCAGTAAAATCTGGTTGTTAAGGAGTGGAGCTGGTCACAGCATCCTTAACAACTGATGAGTCATCAGCTGTCAATGGGCTTCCTCCGTTGACAGCTGAATCCTTGCTGTGATAAGGGTCTGGTATGGATTTTAGGAGAGACCCCACGTCCGATTTTTTTTTCTTTTTTAGCTGGGTACCAGCAATTGCAACCACAAGGGGGTGTCCGTCAATGGCAGTTTGGAAATGTGGTCACCCTAGCCCCAACAGGTCATGTTTTTTCAGGCTTTCCATTATTTTTGCACAGGTGATTTAATCAGTTTCACTGCCTTAGTAATTACCACAGCCGTTTCCTATGAGGGAAATCCTGAAAACATGACCTGTTGGGGCAGGGCTGATCCTAGGCAGGGTGGGTGCTCCGCACCCAGGCGCTGAAGCTTCAAAGTGCTCCCCTCCCTCCTGCCCCATGATTTATGTAGGTGGGGATTTGTGTAGGTGTGGCTTGTGTGTGTGCCCCATGGTCTTCTATTGCCCGGGAGCTCCATGAGTTGTCAGTCCGCCCCTGTCTCTGAGTGCCACCCTCCTAGTAACCAAAGATGCCACGTATGCTCCGCCCCCTGTAATGTGCTTCTGCTCCCAGCACACCTGAACTACAGGGATCTATTGGACAGGTACTGATCTATGGGGACACTTGATGTGGGGGGCTCTGATGGGGGACACCTGATGTGGGGGGCTCTGATGGGGGACACCTGCTGTGAAGGGGGCTCTGATGGGGGACACCTGCTGGGGGACTCTGATGGGGGACACCTGCTGGGGGACTCTGATGGGGGACACCTGCTGGGGGACTCTGATGGGGGACACCTGCTGGGGGGGGGACTCTGATGGGGGACACTAATGAAGTCTTCTTAAGGGAGCATCTCTGTGTTTGAGTCATAGCCATAGAGACATTTGTAGGGGAGGAGTTAGTAAGATGACCACGCCCATGTGGGTGCCAGCAATATTTCTGAACCCAGGCGTCTGTGACCCTAGGATCGGCCCTGTTGTGGGGACGCCTTAAGGACTGGAGTTGAGAAACATAGATCGCTGGTCTCCTACCTGTATAAGAAGTCATATGCCGTGCCTTGCATTATAAAGATGTAGCACCCTGAGGTTTAGGCAGGTTTACTATCAAATTTAGTTGCCAGGCGATAGCCGCCTTGGCCAATTGTTAGGAGATCAATTTATTCCTCTCTAAATCTGGACTTGTTGCACCCTTTCTCTTCTGTCACTAGGTGGCGATATGCTAGTGACGTTCGATGAGACAGGGGCTTTGCAAGCTGGATGGGGTATCTCAGCCAACGGGCAGGGACTTTCTTTGGTCCCTTGGCCTGCTGGGAGAGACTATTTATCTGGGTGGAGTCGGGTGATCGGGGGTTCGGTGCCACCTGGACGGCTGTCTGGGCGGAAATGTGTGTTGTGCTGCCCTGGGCTGCCAGGCTGGAAGCCTGAGGCCTATCCTGGGGGCGTTTGGCTGCCTGAGGGCCTTTCCAGGAGCGGGAGAGATGTGTAGGCATACCTCCCAACATTTTGAGATGGGAATGAGGGACACCTACTAGCAAATATATGCAGGCATAGGACACACCCCCTGCCACACCCCCCTTAAAGGAGAATTAACTAAATAAAAAGATTAGTTAAATCCAGAAGGATATATATATATATATATATACACACACACACACACACACACACATAGCTCCTGACTGTCCCTGATTTCTAGGGACTGTCCCTGATTTGATTTTTTTTAAGCATCGCCTATGGAGATTAAGGGTAAAAAATGAGTCGCCATTCCAGGAGCGGGCGCAACTTTGAAGCGTGACATGTTTGGGTATCAATTTACTCGGTGTAACATTATCTTTCACACTATAAAAAAAAAACAATTGGGCTAACTTTACTGTTGTCTTGTATTTTATTTAAAAAAGTGTATAAAAAAAAAAGTGCACGTGTAAGACCGATGCGCGAATACGGTGTAACAAAGTATTGCAACGACCGCCGTTTTTTCTCTAGGGTGGTAGAAAAAAAATATAGGCCCGGATTCACATACCTGGGCGCATCTTTATGCGAGCGTAGCGTATCTTCTTTACGCTACGCCGGCGCAACTTTGAGAGGCAAGCATGGAATTCACAAAGCAAATGCTCCCAACGTTGCGCCAGCGTAGCGTATATTCATGGGCGTAAGTGGACTGGAAGTGGGCGTGTAACATTTAAATGAAGCGTGACCCCATGCAAATGATGAGCTGAGCTTCAAACAAGTACTAAGAACGAACGGCTCATGCGTCGTATCTTGGACGCGTCCCAGTGCGCATGCTCACAGTCACGTCAAAATAACTGCCTAAGATACATCGGAACACTGCCTACGCACAGCCCTATTCACGTACTACGTAAACGGCGTACGCAACGTTAAATTCAACGGCGTCCGTTCCCTGGTCCATACCTTTGCATGGGTTGCGCCTCCTATATGAGGAATAACTTTACGCCGGACGTAACCCTTACGCAAATCGCTTAAAACATGCGCCGGACGCAAGTACGCTCGTGAATATATGTTTTTGGGGGATATTTATTATAGCAAAAAGTAAAAAATATTGCATTTTTTTCAAAATTGTCGCTCTATTTTTGTTTATAGCGCAAAAAATAAAAACCGCAGAGGTGATCAAATGCCACCAAAAGAAAGCGCTATTTGTGGGGGAAAAAGGACGCCAATTTTGTTTGGGAGCCACGTCGCACGACCGCGCAATTGTCTGCTAAAGCGACGCAGTGCCGAATTGTAAAAACGCCTTTGGGCATTTAGCAGCATATTGGTCCGGGGCTTAAGTGGTTAAACGTCGCCTATGGAGATTTTTAAGGGTAAAAGTTTGACGCCATTCCACGAGCGGGCGCAATTTTGAAGCGTGGCATCTTTCCCAATATATAAAAAATTGGGCTAACTTTACTATTTTTTTATTCAAAAAATTGAATTTTTTTCCAAAAAAAAGGGCCTACGCCCCCAGCCCTATTCACGTACTACGTAAACGGCGTACGCAACGTTAAATTCAACGGCGTCCGTTCCCTGGTCCATACCTTTGCATGGGTTGCGCCTCCTATAAGAGGAATAACTTTACACCGGACGTAACCCTGACGCAAATCGCTTAAAACATGCGCCGGGCGCAAGTACGTTCGTTAATCGGTGCATCTTGCATAATTAAAATGGGAACGCCGAATGAGTCCAGCGTAACAATGCGCCCACTCTACGCCGGCGTAGGAAAGTTACGTCAGTCGGAAGAAGCCTATTTTCAGGCGTATCTAGTTCTGTGGGCACGGTGCACAGATACGACGGCGCATAGTTACACTTACGCGGCGCATCTCGATATACGTCGGCGTAAGTGGTTTGTGAATCCGGGCCATTATATGATGTTTGGGGGTTCTAAGCGATTTTCTAGCAAGAAAACCTGCGTTGAACTTGTAAACAGCAAATCTTAGAAAGAGGCTCGGTCCTTCAGTGGTTAATGGTGTATCATTTATTTATAATAAAGACTGGAGGATCCGTAGTACTAAAGTGCGAGAGATATATAACATTGATGACTTCTTCTCACTGATCGAGCACAGGGCATAATTAGTCCTGCATAATTAGGGCATAATTAGTCGGCCCTCTTGCATTTGAAAACAGTGAGGCTCAGATGTGTAGGTGAATATAGAACATACTATATGTTAGAATAGGCTGATTCCGTTACAGTATCTCCGGGGCAAATAGTCCAGCATGTCCCAGTTCCCCCCCAGCAGGGGCCGCTGCACACAGGTCATGGTGAAGTTAGATCTGTATGTGTTAGAAAGATTCATTTCAAGGATCAAATTAAAATTATATACACTAATGAGATCGTATATGATGGACTCTGGGTAAAAATAAAATCCCTGGTGTGGACTGTATAATAAGTACGCTTAGCTGCTGATCCGGTATTTGCCAATTTTTTTCATAATGGTGAACCATCGCACAATTAGGAACATTCAAAAAAAAATAGCTGTATGAACCTCAGAAGCGTTTGTATAAATAACCCTTGAATTATATTTATTTCTTATGATTGTCAGCGCCATCTAGTGGCCATAATCTAGCATTTTCCTGATTTAAGGTATTTTAGGGAAAGAAAAACTAATTATGGCCACTAGATGGAGCCGACGATCATCGCCAAATAAACATACCGGGCCAGATTCTCAGCTGAGATACGACGGTGTATCTCAGATACACCGTCGTATCGCAGTTTTTCTCAATGGGTATCTATGCGTGTGATTCATAGAATCACTTACGCATAGATACACTAAAGATCTGACAGGTGTAAAGCAATTACACCGTCGGATCTTAGATGTAATGACAACGCCGGCCGCTAGGTGACCTTTACGTTGTTTTCTCATTTGCCTATGCAAATGAGCCTAATATGCCGATTCCCGAATGTTTTTGCGACGCGGCGACGTAGTTTACGTAGGTTGCGTACGCGTAAGGTTACCCCTGCTGTATGAGGGGTAGGTTTCCGAAGTGCCGTCCTTGCCATGTTAAGTATGGCGTCGGGTCAGCGTTGTCTTTTTCTGTCGGTTACGTCGTTTTACTAAGTCGTTCGCGAATAGGGAATTGCGTAAGTGACGATCACGTCGGTTTCAATGACGCTTTCCGACGTGAGCTGGAGCATGCGCACTGGGCTTTTTTCCCGGCCGGCGCATGCGCACTTCGATTGACGCGGGGCGCGCTTAATTTAAATACAGCACGCCCCCTCCTTCAGTATTTGAATTACGTGGCCTTACGACGCCGCATTTACGCTACGCCGCCGAAAATTTCGGAGCAAGTGCTTTGAGAACACGGCACTTGCTCCAGTAATTTGCGTAGACGTAGTGTAAATGCGATACGATACGCTACGCCGCCAGATACGCAATTTTTTGAAAAACTGGCCCTCCGTATATACCCTGTTTCCCCAAAAATAAGACCTACCCCGAAAAGAAGACCTAGCGTTATTTTTCAGGAGGGCTGCAATATAAGCTCTACCCCGAAAATAAGCCCTAGTTTAACCACTTAAGACCCGGACCAAAATGTAGGTAAAGGACCTTGCCCCTTTTTGCGATTCAGGACTGCTTAGTTTTAACTGACAATTGCGCAGTCGTGCGACGTGGCTCCCAAACAAAATTGGCGTCCTTTTTTTCCCACAAATAGAGCTTTCTTTTGGTGGTATTTGATCACCTCTGCGGTTTTTATTTTTTGCGCTATTAACAAAAATAGAGCGTCAATTTTTAAAAAAATGCAATATTTTTTACTTTTTGCTATAATAAATATCCCCCAAAAATATATAAAAAAACATTTTTTTTCCTCAGTTTAGGCCGATACGTATTCTTCTACGTATTTTTGGTAAAAAAAAATCGCAATAAGCGTTTATCGGTCGGTTTTCGCAAAATTTATAGCGTTTACAAAATAAGGGATAGTTTTATTGCATTTTTATTAATTATTTTTTTTTTTACTACTAATAGCGGCGATCAGCGATTTTTTTCGTGACTGCGACAATATGGCGGACACTTCGGACAATTTTGACACATTTTTGGGACAATTGTCATTTTCACAGCAAAAAATGCATTTAAATTGCATTGTTTACTGTGGAAATGACAGCTGCAGTTTGGGAGTTAACCACAGGTGGCGCTGTAGGGGATGTGAGACCTAGTGTGTTTGTTTACAACTGTAGGGGGGTGTGGCTGTAGGTGTGACGTCATCGATCGCGTCCCCCTATTACAGGGATGACGCGATCGATGCTGCGGCCACAGAGAAGCACGGGGAAGCCGTGTGTACACACGGCTCTCCCCGTTCTTCCGCTCCAGGGACGGATCGCCGCACTCCAGCGGCGATCGGGTCCGCGAATCCCGCGGTCCCGGTCCCGGAGCTTCGGACCGGGTCGCGGGCGCGCGCCCGCGACCCACGGCTGGGTACTAAAATCAACGTATATATACGTTGATGTGCCCAGCCGTGCCATTCTGCCGACGTAAATGTGCAGTAGGCGGTCCTTAAGTGGTTAAAATGCTTTTAAAATCCTATAATCCCCTCTATTACAGTAGTATATAATGTACAATGTGTGTGTGTTTCTGTAATATAATTGCACAAAAGAGAGCTCCAGCGGGTCACAGAAGTGCAGAGCAGTGCTATAACGAAGGTATTTAGCACAACTATATTACAGAAACACGCACATTGTACATTATACACTACTGTAACAGAGTGGATTAAAGGATTTTACATGCATTTTAACTCGGTTCACACTGGGGATTCCTGACAGGCAGGGAGAGAGTGGTGGAGAGAAGACAGCACATTACATGGTAAGACCTACCCTGAAAATAAGCCCTACTGTATCTTTTGTTGCCAAATTTAATATAAGACCCGGGCATATTTTCGGGGGAAACACGGTACTCGAGTATAAGCCGAGTTTTTCAGCAATTTTTTTTGTGCTGAAAATGCCCCCCTCGGCTTATACTCAAGTCACTTTTTTGCGCCTGATTTCCCGGACTCTGGGGAACCAGGACCGGCCAGCCGTAGGTCCCCTGTACCCAAAACTTGGCAAAAATATAGCCACACTCTCCTCTACAAGTGTGCAAAGTTTGTTGTCCGGGGGACCTACGGACGGGGAGCACCGATTTTTCAAAGCCGGGCACCCCTTCCATAGACTCCCATGTTAAATGGTAATTTCTCTGGTGAATGTGGGGACCCAATAACGACCGGCCGTAGGTCCCCTGAACCTGGAACTTGGCACACATGTAGCCCCATTTCTCCTGTACAAGATTGTTGTCCGGGGGACCTACGGCCGGGGAGCACAGATTTTTCAAACACGGGCACCCCTTCCATAGACTCCCATGTTAAACGTCAGTCTAGTCATGGGCACAGTGAGGCATGGGCACAGTGAGGCATGGGCACAGTGAGGCACTGATGGGCACTAATAGGTGGCACTGGTGGACACTGGTAGGTAGCACTGGTAGGCGGCACTGGTATGCACCTGTAGGTGGCACTGGTGGGTACTGTCAGGTGGCACTGGAGGGCACTGCATAGGACACTCTGTTCCCGAGCATCTCTGACCGTCTCTGACACCCCTGCACCTCTGGCTACAATAGCAGTCACTGCGGAACCAATTATCTAAGTTTCCATTGATTCCAATGGGGAAATTTGCTTTGAGATACGAGTGCTTTGGATTACAAGCATTGCTCTTGAACAGGTTATGCTCATAATCCAAGGTACTACTGTATCCATAAATACATCCCATAGTTTGGAGACGCTATAACGTAACGTTTACGTAAACCAATCAATATGTGCTTATTGAGATATTTTTTATTATTTTTTTACCAAAAAAACGTAGCAGAAAACATATTAGACAACATTTTTAAAGAAATTCGATTTTTTTTAAAAAAAATATTGGATATGTTTTATAGCAGAAAAAATATATATATTTTTTTCAAGATTGTTGCTATTTTGTGTTTAAAGCGCAAAAAATAAAAACCGCAAAGGTGATCAAATACCACCAAAAGAAATCTCTATTTGTGGGAAAAAAGGACGCCAGTTTTATTAGGGAACAGCGTCGCAATTGTCAATTAACCACTTAAGGACCCCTTCACGCCGATATACATCGGCAGAATGGCACGGCTGGGCACAATCACGCACCTGTACGTGTTTCTTTAAACCCAGCCGTGGGGTCGCGAGCGTGCCGCCGGTGGCGCTCTCGCGACCTGGTCCTAAGCTCCGTGACCACGCCCACGGGACTCGATCGCCGCCGGTGTCCCGCGATCGGTCACAGGAGCTGAAGAACGGGGAGAGGGAGAGGTGAGTGTAAACACCCCTTCCCTGTTCTTCACAGTGGCAGTGTCATTGATCGTCTGTTCCCTGATATAGGGAAAGACGATCACTGACGTCACACGTCCAGCCCCGCCCCCCCTACAGTAAGAAACACATATGAGGTCACACTTAATCCCTGCAGTGCCCTCTTGTTGTTAACTCCTAAACTGCCATTGGCATTTTCACAGTAAACAGTGCATTTTTATAGCACTTTTTGCTGTGAAAAATTACAATGGTCCCAAAAATGTGTCAAAAGTGTCCGCCATAATGTCGCAGCCACGAAAAAAATAAATAAATCGCTGATCGCCGCCATTAGTAGTAAAAAAAAATATATTTATAAAAATGCAATAAAACTATCCCCTATTTTGTAAACACTATGGGCCAGATTCTGAAACGAGTTACGCCGGCGTATCTATTTTCAGTATTCAGAAAACAAGATACGCCGGAATTTTGCTTAGATACGACCGCCGTAAGTCTCTTACGCCGTTGTATCTTAGTTGCATATTTACGCTGGACGCTAGGTGGCGCTTTTGTCGATTTACGCGTTGAATATGCAAATGAGCTAGATATGCCAATTCACGAACATACTTGCGCCCGGTCGTCGTATTTTACGTCGTTTGCGTAAGCGTAAGTCCGGCGCAAAGTAACCCCTGCTATATGAGGCGTAGGTGAGGCGTACGCAATGTTAAGTATGGACGTCGGGTCAGCGTTGATTTTTCCGTCGCTTACGTCGTTTGCGTAAATTGTTTGTGAATAGGGCTTTGCGTAAGTTACGGTCACGTTGAAACCAATGAGTAGTTGCGGCGTAATTTTGAGCATGCGCACTGGGATACGTCCACGGACGGCGCATGTGCCGTTCGGAAAAAGCGTCAATTACATGGGGTCATGGTTGATTACCATGCAACACGCCCACTCCAAGCCTAATTTGAATTACCTGGGCTTACGCCGGCCCATTTACGCTACGTCGCCGTAACTTAGGACGCAAGTGCTTTGAGAATACGGCACTTGCGTCCTAAGCTGCGGCGGCGTAGCGTAAATACGATACGCTACGCCCCGCTCGTACTTATGCCGCCGTGCGAGAATCTGGCCCTATAAATTTTGCGTAAACCAACCGATAAACGCTTATTGCGATTTTTTTTTACCAAAAATATGTAGAAGAATACGTATCGGCCTAAACTGAGGAAAAAATATGTTTTTTTATATATTTTTGGGGGATATTTATTATAGCAAAAAGTAAAAAATATTGCAATTTTTTCAAAATTGTCACTCTATTTTTGTTTATAGCGCAAAAAATAAAAACCGCAGAGGTGATCAAATACCACCAAAAGAAAGCTCTATTTGTGGGGGAAAAAGGACGCCAATTTTGTTTGGGAGCCACGTCGCACGGCCGCGCAATTGTCAGTTAAAGCGACGCAGTGCCGAACCGCAAAAAGGGGCCAGGTCCTTAACCTGCATATTGGTTAAATTAACGCAAGTGCCGTATCGTAAAAATAAAAAGGCTTGGCCAGGAAGGGGGGTAAATCTTCCAGAGGTCAAGTGGTTAGATAAGCAACGGTTACATTATAGACACCTGGAGACAATGTCATATTTATTCTCGGATAATGCTGAGTCGGGAGTTCCGGGAGGTCAGGTCCCGATGTAATTTACACAGTGCTGTTAGCAGACACTTCCTGTACACTGACTTCCAATCATTATGAAGTTCATGACGGCTCTGTTTGTAATATCACAACGGCGTCTAGTTGTTAAGTAATTGCAAGCAGAAAATTACAGACTGAACACGGCGACATTCGACCGACAGCTGCAGACATCGAGTGTTTAACCACTTCCTTACTGCGCCTATTCCGGCACTCCTCTCCTTCACGTAAAAAATCGCAATTTCTTTACTAGAAAATTACTCAGAACCCTTAAACATTATATATATATATATTTAGCAGACACCCTAGGAAATAAAATGGCGGTCATTGCAACTTTTTATCTCGCGCTGTATTTGCGCAATCATTTTTCAGACTATTTTTTTTTTTTTTAACGGTTCCATGAATGAAAAAAATAACGAAACAGTAAAGTTATTTCAATTTTTTTGTATAATGTGAAAGATGATGTTACGCCGAATAAATAGATACCTAACATGTCACGCTTTATAATTGCGAACACTCATGGAATGGCGCCAAACTTCGGTACGTAAAAATTCTCCATTAATTTAATTTTTTTTTACAGGTTACCAGTTTAGAGTTACAGAGGAGGTCTGGTGCTAGAATTATTGCTCTCACTCTAACGCACGCGGAGATACCTCACGTGTGCGGTTTGAACGGCGTTTACATATGTGGGCGGGACTTACATGCGCGTTCGGGAGTTACGGGGACAGGGGCTTTTTAATTTTTTTTTTTTTTTTTTATTCGTTTTTTTTTTTACTTAACTTTTTACATTTTTTTTTACATTTTTTTTATCACTTTTATTCCTATTACAAGGGAGGAGGGACTTACTAGACACGTGCACTGCCGAGAAATTTGTTTGTTTTAGTTTCATTGCTTGTTTTTTTATATTTTATTTTTATTTTATTTTCGTTTTTGGGGTCATTGGTTATGATCAAAATTCTGAAATTTGTAAATTCGTAACTTAGAAAAATTAATAACTAACTATTAACTATTAACCAACTATTATATTATAGGTAGAGTAGAACCTCGGTTTACGAGTAACGTGGTTAACGAGCGTTTTGAATAACAAGCAACTTTTTTTTTTTTTTTTTATTCTGACTCGGTTTGCGAGTGTTGTCTCGCAACACGAGCAGAATTCAAGCCAATGGGGTGTGAAGTACTGCATTTGGCCAGAGGTGCGCGGGCGCCTGTGACACGAACAGTTCGAAGCCGTTTCCGAACCCTTTGGAAATATTTGGAATCACTCTGAATCACCCGGAAATTTGTTCGTTTTAGTTTTTTTGGGTCATTCGTTATGATCAAAATCCGTGAATTAGTACATTCGTAAATGAAAAAATTAAAAACCCGTAAATTAGAAAATCCGAAAAAAATAATTGTTTAGTAAATTCGTCAATTCTCAATTTCGGAAATTCATAAATTTGTAAAATTTTCGAAAATCTGAAAATATTTGGAAATATTTGGAATTACTCAGTTCTTGAACCATTCCGATGGTTTCCAAAATCAGCCGAGCTGTTCCCGAGTATTTCTGATGCTCTCCGGCACCCCCTCACCTCATGCAGTATTGCATGCCATAGAATTCAATGTGGAACTAATTATCGTCGTTTGCATTGACTTCTATGGGGAAATTTGTTTTGCTATGCAAGTGCTTTGGATTACAAGCATTCTCCTGGATTGGATCATGCTAATAAACCGAGGTTCCACTGTATTGGAATTTCCTTTCAAATTTGTCTGCTAGTGAACGTAACAAATACAAATTTATCCAAAGTTAAGAATTATCCGAAATAACTAGTGTTGCTCACGAATATTCGCATTGCGAATATTCGCTACGAATATTGCATATTCGAGTATTCGCGAATATCTCGAATATCGCGGCGAATATTCGCTATTTCGAATATTCGTATTTTTCAAATTTCGCAATAAAGTTCGCAATCAATTTCGCATTGGCGAAAATTCGCAATTTTTTTTTTTTTTATAAAATATCACGAATATTCGATATTTACGAATATTCGCGACCGCATATGTGAAATTTCGCTTTTTTTTTATAAAATATACCGAATATTCGTAAATATCGAATATTCGTGATATTTTATAAAAAAAAAAAATTGCGAATTTTCGCCAATGCGAAATTGATTGCGAACTTTATTGCGAAATTTGAAAAATACGAATATTCGAAATAGCGAATATTCGCCGCGATATTCGAGATATTCGCGAATACTCGAATATGCAATATTCGTAGCGAATATTCGCATTGGCGAAAATTCGCAATTTTTTTTTTTTTTTTTAAATATCACGAATATTCGATATTAACGAATATTCGCGAATATTCTTCAAAATATTCGCGAAATATCGCGAAATCGAATATGGCGTATTCCGCTCATCACTAGAAATAACCAATGTCACATCTAAACAAATGGAAGGAAACAAATTAAGAAATGAATAATAATAATAATAAAAGGTTTCTATTATTATTATTTATTATTATTATTAATTTATTACGTTCCATTCGTTTAGATCAGGGGTCTCCAAACTTTCTAAACAAAGGGCCAGTTTACGGTCCTTCCGACTTTAGGGGGGCCAGACTAGGACCATTGGGAGTAAAAAATGTCCAGTGGGAGTAAATAATACCATCTTTGGTGACAGTGGGAGGACTAGTGCCCTATCGTTGGTGTTAATGGAAAGAATTGATGGTATCAGTTGGAGGAATAGTGCCCCATTGGTGTCAGCAACAAGAATTAAGCCCCATTTAAATTGGATGGAATAATGCCCCAAGGGCCGCATTAAGGCAAGCCAAGGGCCACATACGGCCCCAGGGCCGCAGTTTGGAGACCCCTGGTTTAGATACAAAATTCGTTATTTTGGATGAATTCGTATTTGTTATGTTCTCTAACAGCCAAATTTAAAAAGGAAATTCCAATACCTAAAATATTGAATTTTTTCAAAATTGTCGCTCTATTTTTGTTAATAGCGCAAAAAATAAAATCCGCAGAGGTGATCAAATACCACCAAAAGAAAGCTCTATTTGTGGGAAAAAAAGGACGCCAATTTTGTTTGGGAGCCACGTCGCACGACCGCGCAATTGTCTGTTAAAGCAACACAGTGCTGAATCGCAAAAAGGCTCAAGGTCCTTAACCTGCATATTGGTCCGGGTCTTAGGGCCCTTTCACACCAGCGGACGAACGGTCCGCTTTTTCTAAGTCCGTTTACGGACTTAGAATGGTGCCCTATGGGATCACGGCCGTTAGCGGATGAGTATCCGCTAACGTCCGTAATCACCCGCCTCCGTCTGGATCCGGTTTTCCAGATGGAAGAAAACCCTATTTTTTCTTCCGTCTGGCGGAACGGATCGGATGAATACGGACACACGGTCCGTATTCATCCGATTCCCCATAGGGGAGAGCGGAGAAGAGACAGAGCGGTCCCTGCACAGTGTGCTGGGACCGCCCTGTCAGCCGCCAGCTCAGCGGGGATTTTACGGAGGATCCCCGCTGAGCAAACGGGCTAACGGACCGGGTCCATTAAGGATCCGCTCCGTGTGAAAGAGCCCATAAGTGGTTAAAGTGGAAGTAAACCCTCCTATAATTTTCAGGCTAGGAAGCTGCCATCTTGGCCTCTGTTTAACCACTAGAGGTCCGCGCTATTGACAGAATACGTCAACAGCGCGGACCTGAGGCGCCGGGGTCACGTCTTTGGACGTCATGTTCTTGTAATTCCCCGGCGGGGAAAAACAGTCCCGTCGCATCACCGAGGATTCGATGCGTGTACCCGGCGACCGCGGTGTCCGTCAGGTACATGCGATCGGCGGTGACAGAGCAGGGATGTGGAGCTGTGTGTGTAAACACAGAGCTCCACGTCCTGTCAGGGAGAGGAGACCGATCTGTGTCCCTTGTACATAGGGACACAGCATCGGTCACCTCCCCCAGTCACCCCCCTCCCCCCACACAGTTAGAACACACCCAGGCAATACATTTAACCCCTTCCTCACCCCCTAGTGTTAACCCCTTCAATGCCAGTCACATTCATACAGTAATTAGTGCATATTTATAGCACTGGTCGCTGTATAAATGTGAATGGCGCCAAAAATGTCTCAAAAGTGTCCGATGTGTCCGCCGCAATATCGCAGTCCCAATA
Organism: Rana kukunoris; assembly: GCA_029574335.1. Taxonomy (NCBI): domain Eukaryota; kingdom Metazoa; phylum Chordata; class Amphibia; order Anura; family Ranidae; genus Rana; species Rana kukunoris. The sequence goes on along the minus strand of CM056051.1, from coordinate 8,203,674 downwards.
AAAATCGCAGATCGCCGCCATTACTAGTAAAAAAAAAAAATATATAAAAAAAAATCATAATTCTGTCCCCTATTTTGTAGGCGCTATAACTTTTGCGCAAAGCAGTCACTTATTGTGATTTTTTATTTTTTTTTACAAAAATACGTAGAAGAATGCGTATCGGCCTTAACCACTTAAGACCCGGACCAAAATGCAGGTAAAGGACCTTGCCCCTTTTTGCGATTCGGCACTGCGTCATTTTAACTGACAATTGCGCGGTCGTGCGACGTGGCTCCCAAACAAAATTGGCGTCCTTTTCCCCCCACAAATAGAGTTTTCTTTTGGTGGTATTTGATCACCTCTGTGGTTTTTATTTTTTGCGCTATAAACAAAAATAGAGCGACAATTTAAAAAAAAATGCAATATTTTTTACTTTTTGCTATAATAAATATCCCCCAAAAATATATAAAAAAACATTTTTTTTCCTCAGTTTAGGCCGATACGTATTCTTCTACCTATTTTTGGTAAAAAAAAATTTGCAATAAGCGTTTATCGGTTGGTTTTCGCAAAATTTATAGCGTTTACAAAATAAGGGATAGTTTTATTGCATTTTTATTAATTAATTTTTTTTTACTACTAATAGCGGCGATCAGCGATTTTTTTTCGTGACTGCGACATTATCGCGGACACTTCGGACAATTTTGACACATTTTTGGGACAATTGTCAATTTCACAGCAAAAAATGCATTTAAATTGCATTGTTTACTGTGGAAATGACAGTTGCAGTTTGGGAGTTAACCACAAGGGGGCGCTGTAGGGGATGTGTGACCTATGTGTTGTGTTTACAACTGTAGGGGGGTGTGGCTGTAGGTGTGACGTCATCGATCGCGCCCCCCTATTACAGGGATGACGCGATCGATGCTACGGCCACAGAGAAGCACGGGGAAGCCGTGTGTACACACGGCTCTCCCCGTTCTTCCGCTCCAGGGACGGATCGCCGCACTGCAGCGGCGATCGGGTCCGCGAATCCCGCGGTCCCGGTCCTGGAGCTTCGGACCGGGTCACGGCTGGGTACTAAAATCAACGTATATATACGTTGATGTGCCCAGCCGTGCCATTCTGCCGACGTAAATGTGCAGTAGGCGGTCCTTAAGTGGTTAACTGAGAAAAAAATATATTTTTTTTAAAAAAATTGGGATATTTATTATAGCAACAAGTAAAAAAATATATATATTTTTAAATTGTCGCTCTTTTTTTGTTTATAACGCAAAAATAAAAAACCGCACGGACGATCAAATACCACCAAAAGAAAGCTCTATTTGTGGGGAAAAAAAGGACGCCAATTTTGTTTGGGAGGCACATCGCACGACCGCGCAATTGTCAGTTAAAGCGACACAGTGCCGGAAGCTGAAATTTCGCCTGGGCACGAAGGAGGTTTATGTGCCCAGTAAGCAAGTGGTTAATCTTCAACTGCCATAATGCTGCACATGTGATCAGTTATGGTTTGACAGTTTGGTTGAGAGCACAACCAATGTGACAGTTAGCATTCCCGGCATGCCAGGAATGTAACTGCTTTTTGAAACTGTTAAATTGATGGGTTTACTTCCGCTTTAAGTATAGTGCCGGGGGGGTCCCCTTAGTCTGCCTGTAAAGTGGTGCATCTGTACCATGTATAGAACCTGCTGCAGCAACACTAACACTTATAAAGAAAAAAAAAAGGACATTTAAATAAATTCACACTATACTAACACACTACACTAACACACTACACTAACACTAACACTAACACACTAACGCTGCAGAAATTTCGACAAGAAAACCGTGGATTTTTTTCAAACGGAACGTTGGCTCAATTTTGTCTTGCACACACACACGGTCACACAAAATTCCGACCATCAAGAACACGGTGACGCACAACACTACAATGTGCCACGAAAAATGAAGTTCAATGATTCCGAGCATGCGTCGAATTAATTCCGATCTCCGACAAGAACTGTTCTTGTCGGAAAAAATGAGAACCAGCTCTCAAAATTTTTCTGTTGGAAATTTCGACAGAAAAAGTCCAATGGAGCCTACTCACAGTCGGAACTTCTGACCAAAAGCTCACATCGGACTTTTCTTGTCGGAAATTCTGACTGCATAACGGTTTTGGCTTTAGACTCTACATTGAAACTTCAAACATAAATACACATTTGAGAGTCGGTTCGCACACTAAGGCGGCACGACTCCGGGGGCGGCTCTGCAAGTCGTCCTGAGGACAACTCCAGAGGCGATTTGCAAGACGACTTCTGTATAGAAGTCAATGCAAGTCGCCCCGAGCCGCCCCCGAAGTCGTACAGGGAGTAAATTTCTAAGTCGGAGCGACTTGCGTCGCTCCGATTAGAACGCTTCCATTGCACTGCATGGGAAGCGACTCGTCAGCATCCCCTTTTACATCAGAGTCCCCAGAGTTCCCCCTTTTACATCAGAGTCCCCCGAGTTCCCCCTTTTACATCAGAGTCCCCCGAGTTCCCCCTTTTACATCAGAGTCCCCCAGAGTTACCCCTTTTACATCAGAGTCCCCAGAGTTACCCCTTTTACATCAGAGTCCCCAGAGTTACCCCTTTTACATCAGAGTCCCCAGAGTTCCCCCTTTTACATCAGAGTCCCCAGAGTTCCCCCTTTTACATCAGAGTCCCCAGAGTTCCCCCTTTTACATCAGAGTCCCCAGAGTTCCCCCTTTTACATCAGAGTCCCCCGAGTTCCCCCTTTTACATCTGAGTCCCCCGAGTTCCCCCTTTTACATCAGAGTCCCCAGAGTTCCCCCTTTTACATCAGAGTCCCCAGAGTTCCCCCTTTTACATCAGAGTCCCCAGAGTTCCCCCTTTTACATCAGAGTCCCCAGAGTTCCCCCTTTTACATCAGAGTCCCCAGAGTTACCCCTTTTACATCAGAGTCCCCCGAGTTCCCCCTTTTACATCAGAGTCCCCCGAGTTCCCCCTTTTACATCTGAGTCCCCCGAGTTCCCCCTTTTACATCAGAGTCCCCCGAGTTCCCCCTTTTACATCAGAGTCCCCAGAGTTCCCCCTTTTACATCAGAGTCCCCAGAGTTCCCCCTTTTACATCAGAGTCCCCAGAGTTCCCCCTTTTACATCAGAGTCCCCAGAGTTCCCCCTTTTACATCAGAGTCCCCAGAGTTCCCCCTTTTACATCAGAGTCCCCAGAGTTCCCCCTTTTACATCAGAGTCCCCAGAGTTCCCCCTTTTACATCAGAGTCCCCAGAGTTCCCCCTTTTACATCAGAGTCCCCAGAGTTCCCCCTTTTACATCAGAGTCCCCAGAGTTCCCCCTTTTACATCAGAGTCCCCAGAGTTCCCCCTTTTACATCAGAGTCCCCAGAGTTCCCCCTTTTACATCAGAGTCCCCAGAGTTCCCCCTTTTACATCAGAGTCCCCAGAGTTACCCCTTTTACATCAGAGTCCCCAGAGTTACCCCTTTCACTGTAAGGGAGAACTCTGGGGACTCTGATGTAAGGCAGAACTCTGGGGACTCTGATGTAAGGGAGAACTCTGGGGACTCTGATGTAAGGGAGAACTCTGGGGACTCTGATGTAAGGGAGAACTCTGGGGACTCTGATGTAAGGGAGAACTCTGGGGACTCTAACATAAGGGATGCTCTGGTGTACGGCAAGGACTCTGATGTAAGGGGGAGCACTGTGGCCTCTGGTGCAAATGGGGAGCTCTGATGTAATGAGTGCCCTGATTTACCTTGGCCTACTTACTTAGAGGCAGGGGAAAGAAGGGGGAGGGGGAGACTTAGTCCAGTGTGAATAATGTGTCCGGGTCTCAGAGGGTGTGAAACCCGGACGCATGATTCCAAACCCGAACTGTCCGGGTGAATCCTGAACAGCTGGCAACCCTAACCGGAACCCTAGCCAGGCCCAGAGGCTGTAAAACCCGGACCGGATTCCGGTTCAGTCCCTCATAATGGAACGAATGCGAGGTGAGATGTACCTATTATCATGTATCGCACCTCGCATACCGTCACAATGTATAGGAACTCTTTTAAACATTCTGTACCTGTCTTGTGATCCAGACACCCCTGCTAGACACCATAGCCAGGTTGTGGAACATCACTTTTCTTAGACCCCTTTCTCACAGGAGCGGTTTGCAGGCGCCTGCAAAATAGCGCCTGCAAACCAACCCTAAACAGCTGCTGCTGTGTCCCGCTGCTGTATACCGCTCCTCCACCGCTCCCGCTCATTGAAATCAATGGGACACCGCGGCTATACCGCCGGCAATGTGCCTCTGCAGAGGCGCTTTGCGGCTGGTTTTAACCCTTTCTCGGATGCTAGCAGGGGGGTAAAACCAACACCGCTAGCAGCCAGAAAGCACCACTCCTCCCCAGTGTGAAAGGGGCCTTAGGGTAGACTGGCCAGCCTGCAGACAGGTGCGTAAAGGAACATCACACACAGGAGTCATATTTGCTTTTCCTACCTATAAGCAAGCTCTCTGTGTTATTCTGGCAGCACTATGCATTGCAGCACAGGCAGAGGCGTATCTAGTGAAAATAGCGCAAGTACCGGAACTGCGCTCCTGTCGAAACATTTGAAAACCATCTTTCGGATAACCTTAACCAAAAAAAAAACAGCTAACAAAACTAGTGATATTTATCATCCCTTGTGATACCTTGGGTAGTGACATATCCTCTTTATGGAGAAATCTGGGGTTTATTAGACCCCTGATCCCTCCTCTGCCCTCCAAGTCCAGGTAAATGCAGAACCAATACAGGAAGTGATGAAATCTTCATCACTTAAGGCCTCAGTTTTCACAGAGGAGAGGGAGAAACTGATGTTCCTCCTTCTTTGTGCGCTGCCAATCCGACCAGATGTAATGGGAGAGCCTGGGAGAACAGGGGAGGGCTGTGGCTGCAGGGATAGCGCTGCCAGTGTCCATTAGCAGGTGGTGCTAAAAAGGAGATCCTGCCTATGATCAGGAGGAGGAAAGAAGAGACCCTCAGACCCTGGAAAGTGCCTTACTGCCTAGCCACTCATCAGCGCCCTCGTCATATGGCGCTCATGGCACTTTCCATGGCTGCCATACCCTAGATACGCCACTGAGCACAGGTGCCTAGTACTGTACAATGGATTGCAGGAAACTGCTCCCAACTGTCCCTGATTTTGAGGGACTGTCCCTGATTTTGAGGGACTGTCCCTGATTTTGAGGGACTGTCCCTGATTTTGAGGGACTGTCCCTGATTTGGAGCAATGTCTAGTGTTGCTCACGAATATTCGCATTGTGAATATTCGCTACGAATATGGCATATTCGAGTATTCGCGAATAACTCGAATATCGCGGCGAATATTCGCTATTTCGAATATTCGCTATTTCGAATATTCGTATTTTTTCAATTTTTTTTTTTAGAACAGATCACATCCTAGAGATCCCCATCGACGTCTAAAAGCATTGCTGGTATGATTAGAGACCTTGGGCCGAGTAGCTGCAGCGATCATTTTATATTGCCGAAAAATCGCAATGCGATTATTCGGCAATAGCGATATCGCGCGATTATTTTGTATTGTAATATATCACGAATATTCTGAGCCAATCAGAGTGCTCCATTCCGCATTTCTCGAATATTCGCAATTATTTTGTATTGTAATATATCACGAATATTCTGAGCCAATCATAGTGCTCCATTCCGCATTTCTCGAATATTCGCAATTATTTTGTATTGTAATATATCACGAATATTCTGAGCCAATCAGAGTGCTCCATTCCGCATTTCTCGAATATTCGCAATTATTTTGTATTGTAATATATCACGAATATTCTGAGCCAATCAGAGTGCTCCTTCCGCATTTCTCGAATATTCGCATTCGCATTCGCAATAGCGAAATTTCGCAATCATTTCATTTCCAAAAAATATCACGAATATTCGTATTTAGCGAATATATCTCGAATATTCGACTATATATTCGAGATATATCGCGAAATCGAATATGGCATATTCTGCTCAACACTAGCAATGTCCCTCATTTTGGTCTGATCTATATAGATGTATATAAAATGCACCCTTTAACTTTCAAAAAGTGTTTTCCAGCGCTAAATCTTTCATCTGATTTCTAAATTGCTGCACTTGTAAATTTTAAAAGCCAATATAAAGGAATAGTAGTGGTAAAAAAATAGTCATTGTAAATTTAATTAACCACTTGCTTACTGGGCACATAAACCCCCTTCGTGCCCAGGCGAAATTTCAGCTTCCGGCACTGCTTCGCTTTAACTGACAATTGCGCGGTCGTGCGACGTGGCTCCCAAACAAAATTTTTTTCCCACAAATAGAGCTTTCTTTTGGTGGTATTTGATCGCCCGTGCGGTTTTTATTTTTTGCGCTATAAACAAAAAAAGAGCGACAATTTAAAAATATATATATATTTTACTTGTTGCTATAATAAATATCCCAATTTAAAAAAAAAAAAAAATTCTCAGTTAAGGCCGATACGTATTCTTCTACGTATTTTTGTAAAAAATCTCAATAAGCGACTGCTTTGAGCAAAAGTTATAGCACCTACAAAATAGGGGACAGAATTATGATTTTTTTTTACTATTTTTTTTTTACTAGTAATGGCAGCGATCTGCGATTTTTATTGGGACTGCGACATTGCGGCGGACACATCTGACACTTTTGACATTTTTGGGACCATTCACATTTATACAGCGACCAGTGCTATAAATATGCACTAATTACTGTATAAATGTGACTGGCATCAAAGGGGTTAACACTAGGGGTGAGGAAGGGGTTAAATGTGTATCCTGGGTGTGTTCTAACTGTGTGGGGGGAGGGGACGACTGGGGGAGGTGATCTGTGTCCCTATGTACAAGGGACACAGATCGGTCTCCTCTCTCCCTGACAGGATGTGGAGCTCTGTGTTTACTCACAGATCTCCACGTCCCTGCTCTGTCACCGCCGATCGCCTGTACCTGACGGACACCGCAGCCGCCGGGTACACGCATCGAATCCTCAGCGATGCGACGGCACTGTTTTTCCCCGCTGCGCGCCACCCAGAATTACAATAACATGATGTCCAAAGACGTGATCCCGGCACTTCAGGTCCGCGCTGTGGACGTCTTTTGTCTATAGAGCGGATCTGTAGTGGTTAAAGGGGTTGTAAACCTTTCTGTTTTTCACCTTAAAGTGGAGGTCCACCCAAATTTTTTTTTTTGAAAGCCAGCAGCTACAAATACTGCAGCTGCTGACTTTTAATAAATGAACACTTAGCTATCCAGGGTGCCGGCGATGTCGGCAGCCGATGGCCGAGCAATCGCTCCTCTCTCGGCTGCCCCCGCCGCCATCCTCGGCGAGGGAATCAGCAAGTGAAGTGTTGCGGCTTCACTGCCCGTTTCCCTACTGCGCATGCGCGAGCGGCGCAGCCCGTCCTCACTGGTCCCCGCTCTCTCCTTGGAACAGTGCGTTTCCCAGAAGACAGTGGGGGGGGGATGCCTCATTTGTGTACAAAGGCATCCCGCTGTTCTGCCTTTGCCGACCACAATCGCGGGCCACCAGGGAACATCGAGTTCCCGGTGATGTAGACTCTTTGATTTCCTGACACAATTTCTCAGGGTGAACCCCTAATTCATGCCGTCTGACCCAAATTAATGATAAGATGAAATGTGCAATCCAGACACAGAATCTTACATGCTCACCTTTTCAGCATTGAACCAACAGGAAGTTTCTGGGCCTTCCCATTCCTTTTATTTGCAAAAAAGACATCACAAGTACATGCATTTCATTGGTCAACCCATACAATCCACACCCATTTCTCCCACCCCCTTGTACTCAGCATGGGAACCCTCATTGGTCAGTTCATACAGGCATAAAAAAAGTCCATTGTCAGCTCCTTTGGTCAGTTCTCTCTTGGTCACGAGACACAAATTCCTTCAGTGAAATGCAGACAGGCAAAGGGGGAAGGGTTACTTCCTCTCGAAACTGAAACTTGATAGTGAAACAAAGGGGGATGGGAGCATCTGCTCTTGCCTTTCTGTTCAAACAGATTTGTAGTCGTAACTTTAAAATAATATGTGGACAAATATTTTCAAGGAAAATACACACTTCATTTCAGTGGTTCTAATCATAACATAAGATAACATTTTCATTTTGATTCACATCTATCACAATGGGACCCGCGAGCACGCAGCGAGCGTGTGTGCACAGCCCAGGCGGCGTGCGCGCGCCCGCTGGATGCAAATTTAAAGGGACGTACGGGTACGCCAATGTGCCTGCCTGTGCCACTATGTCGACGTGCATCTGCGTGCTGTGGACAGCAAGCGGTTAAGGGGTGTGTGGCAGGGGGCGTGTCCTATGCCTACATACAATTGTTAGTAGGTGTCCCTCATTCCCATCTCAAAATGTTGGGAGGTGCGCTATAGGTACAAAGTGAAATACTTACACTAGCGGCATTACTTTGAATAAGTTGTGGATGAATACATATCGGCATTAATTGGCATTTTTTATATCTGTCTGGAGTTAGGCTTTAAGCTTATTTTACATAAATTATTAATCAGCACACACGGGGATTATTGATATTTCTCACACTTTGGATCTTTAGTAAAAACAGCGGTTGGCTTCTGATAGCAAAAGGTGTTTGCATTACAAATTCAGAGAAGAGGAATCTATTCCTGACGGCACCTGCAGGTATCTTATAAGCATCGCCCAACGTCGGCAGTTTGGGCAAAATGTGCCAACAATCAGACAGATCACGGGGCACCACGGATCTCAGCTGTTAATGAAAAAACATTCATTGATTGTATACTGCGATGAGAGGATCACAGGGCTCATACATGCTCAGAATCATCCCAGCAAAAAGATCTCGCCATAGACACAATAGACGATCGGAAGATTTACCCCCCCCCCCTTCATGATCAGGCAATTTGTTACTTTAACCACTTAAGACCCGGACCATTTTGTCCAGGCCACTTTTTGCGATTCGGCACTGCGTCGCTTTAACGGAGAATTGCGCGGTCGTGCGACGTGGCTCCCAAACAAAATTGGCGTCCTTTTTTTCCCCACAAATAGAGCTTTCTTTTGGTGGTATTTGATCACCTCTGCGGTTTTTATTTTTTGCGCTATAAACAAAAATAGAGCGACAGTTTTGAAAAAAAAATGCAATATTTTTTACTTTTTGCTTTAATAAATATCCCCCAAAAATATATAAAAATACTTATTTTTTCCTCAGTTTAGGCCGATACGTATACTTCTACATATTTTTCGTAAAAAAAAAATCGCAATAAGCGTTTATCGATTGGATTGCGCAAAATGTATAGCGTCTACATTAGTTTTATGGCATTTTTATTAATAATTTTTTTTTTACTACTAATGGCAGTGACATTATGGCGGACAACATCAGACAATTTTTACACATTTTTGGGACCATTATCATTTTCACAGCGAAAAGTGCTATAAAAATGCACTGATTACTGTGAAAATGACAAATGCCGTTTAGGAGTTTACCACTAGGGGGCGCTGAAGGGGTTAAGTGTGACCTCATATGTGTTTCTAACTGTGGGGGGGAGGAACTGGATGTGTGACGTCAGTGATCGTCTTTCCCTATATCACGATAACTGACATTGCCACAATGACGAACGGGGAAGGTGTATTTACACACACCTCTCTCCATTCTTAAGCTCCGGTGACCGATCGCGGGAATACCGACGGCGATCGGGTCCGCGGGCGAGGTCACAGGGCTTCGGACCGGGTCGCGAGCGCGCCGCCCAAGGCTGGGCCTTAAACAGGACGTACAGGTACGTGCTTGTGCCCAGCCGTGCCATTTTGCCAACATATATCAGCGTGAAGGGGTCCTTAAGTGGTTAACTTATACAGTCGGCAAGTGGTTAACCACTGAGGCTGGGTTCACACTATACTACACGACAGCAGTACAACTCTTATGCCGCGTACACACGATCATTTTTTGTGATGAAAAAAAACGACATTTCCTGTGAAGTAAAAAACGACGTTTTTGAAACGTCACTTTCAAAGACGATGTTGCATACACACCATCGTTTTTTTCACAAAAAGCGAGGTTACGTTCACCACTCTTTTCCATTGAAGCTCGCTTCATAACTAGCTTCTGGGCATGCGCGGGTTGAAAAACGTCGTTTTAAACGACGTTTTTGCTACACACGGTGACTTTTTGTGAAACAAAAAACAACGTTTTGAAAAACGACACAAAAAATTCAGGCATGTTGGAATTTTTTTTTGGTCGTTTTTTTTTAATACAAAAAACAACGTTTTGCCCACACACCATCAATTTAAATGACGTTTTAAAAAACGAAGTTTTTTTTTCATCGCAAAAAACGACCGTGTGTACGCGGCATCGGACCGACTCGTGTAGGACCAGTTAAGACGGCTCTCATAGGGAAACATTGATTTTCACACGTCATGCTACATGAGCTCCCAATGTAGGAGCGTTGTCGCAACAAGTGTGAACCCAGCCTCAGGCCGGGTTCACACTATACTACACAACAGCAGTACAACTTTCATCCTACTTTGCTCTGCGACATCTGTCCTACATTCATCCTACATTCATCCTACATCCATCCAGGGCCGGTGCAAGGATTTCTGCCTACACAAGCGAAGCTCCATTTTGGCGCCCCCCCCCCCCCCCCCCCAACGGCCACCCACCTCCCTTGCAAAAATGTTTCTTTCAATAATTTTTTATATATAAAAAAACACACTAATTTGTGCTTTTGTTAAGTGCATTTTTATTAACGATTTAACAAAATAAGTTATACAGCTATTTTTACCAATAAGTGCAGGATATACTCACCGTATAAGACTACCCCCTTCCTACTAGTCATGCCTCGCCTCACGTTGCCACCATTACATGCCAGACTATGCCACTACATGCCAGACTGTGCCCCATTACATGCCAGACGGTGCCCCATTACATGCCAGACGGTGCCCCATTACATGCCAGACGGTGCCCCATTACATGACCAGACTGTGCCCCATTACATGACCAGACTGTGCCCCATTACATGACCAGACTGTGCCCCATTACATGACCAGACCTGCCCCATTACATGACCAGACCTGCCCCATTACATGACCAGACTGTGCCCCATTACATGCCAGACCTGCCCCATTACATGACCAGACTGTGCCCCATTACATGACCAGACCGTGCCCTTACCTTATCCCATGCGAATCGCGGCCGTGTAACCTAACAGTAACAGCTTACCTTACCAGAATCGCGGCTGTACGATTTTTCAAAAGCCGCGCCTCCGACGTCTTCTGTTCCGTGATAGGCGGAACATTCAGCTTCCCCTGAGGCACTGTGTTCAGTGTTCGCCTATCACGGAGGCCCTCTCGTCCGAGGACGAGAGGGCCTCCGTCATAGGCGGACACCAAACACAGGACGAGAGGGCCTCCGTGATAGGCGGACACTGAACACGGTGCCTCCAGGGAAGCTGAATGTTCCGCCTATCACGGAACAGAAGACGTCGGAGGCGCGGCTTTTGAAAAATCGTACAGCCGCGATTCTGGTAAGGTCATTTTTTCGCCCCATCCCAGGCTGCGGACCTGCCCGCCCCAAGCAGGCGCTTGGTCCGCCTGGTGGTTGCGCCGGTGCATTGCCATGAAATGAGATTTGCAATGGAATGAGATGGTCCGCCTCCATCACATTCTATTGGCTCACTCATGTCACGTGACATATTTAAACGTCAAGTATTGACGCAAACATCAGTCACAGCTAGGCTATCATAGGGAGAGGATCTCCTCTCCCTGTGATTGCCCGATAGCGCTGTCAGCAGCGTGCCTCCCGCCAGCGCTAAGTACACCCCGCGCCCGCGATAGCGCTGTCAGCAGCGTGCCTCCCGCCAGCGCTAAGTACACCCTGCGCCCGCAGCTCTTCCCCGTCCCCCGTGCTCGCAGCTCTACTCCCCCGTTAAGGCTCATGGAACGGGGCTCATGGAACGGGGCGAGTCTACGCTATTAGCGTAGACCTAGCGTTGGCTACGTTAGTACCGTAAACCTGCGCATGCGCAGTATTTACAACATCTGCCCAGTAGTAGACTCGCCCCGTTCCATGAGCCTTAACGGGGGATTAGAGCTGCGAGCACGGGGGACGGGGAAGAGCTGCGGGCGCGGGGTGTACTTAGCGCTGGCGGGAGGCACGCTGCTGACAGCGCTATCGGGCAATCACAGGGAGAGGAGATCCTCTCCCTATGATAGCCTAGCTGTGACTGATGTTTGCGTCAATACTTGACGTTTAAATATGTCACGTGACATGAGTGAGCCAATAGAATGTGATGGAGGCGGACCATCTCATTCCATGGCAAATCTCATTTCATGGCAATGCACCGGCCCTGCATCCATCCGACTTTCATGAACAGGATACTACTTTGAACCGACTTTGTGATAGTCTGACTTGTTCTTTGACCAATCAAAACAATCCCAGAGTGAGATAAATTCCTTTTACTGCTGCTCTAATCACATGTCGGTTGTCTGATAAGGACAAGGCTCCGGCTGGGTTCACACTTGTTCCGACAACGCTCCTACATTGGGAGCTCATGTAGCATGACGTGTGAAAATCAATGTTTCCCTATGAGAGCCGTCTTAACTGATCCGACGACACAAGTCGGTCTGACTTTGAAAACACTCCCTGTACTACTTTGCTCCGACATTCATCCTACTTCAGCCCATTGAATATCATTGAAGTCGGAAAAAAGTAGGAGCCTTGTCCTTATCAGACATCCGACATGTGATTACAGCAGCAGTAAAAGGAATTTATCTCACTCTGGGATTGTTTTGATTGGTCAAAGAACAAGTCAGACTATCACAAAGTCGTTCAAAGTAGTATCCTGTTCATGACTATGGTATCCCAGATATAACCTTTACTGCTAGGACACACTGTTTATACTCCCCCTTAAACCTTTAATAATAATGAGACCACCACTGTAACTTGGAGTAAAACTGACCGTAGCAGCCTCCTTTATTTTAGATAACATCCAATAATAAATAACATATATAAACCATATAATTCCTGAGAAAAACAGTTCTTCTCATACTAGTGCTGGACTTTGCAGGCACCACTAACACTGACTTGTAAAACCTTTTAACATTATAACATTTTATTGGCACTGCGGTACCTCACCTCTGGTCATAGGCCTCAAGCCGACAAGCTGGCTCAGAGACGACCACTGACCGCAGTGCCCCCATTAACCAACATTCCAGCTACACCTTGGTAGACTGGAAACCACACCCCTTCAGAACCCATACCACCTCTGGGTAATGGCATCCATATTTGGGGTAATTTCTTCTCCTGCAAAGTCCAAACACCCGCCACCAGCACCCAAAGGTAACCCCTTGCCTTTGGGCGCAACGTCAACACACCCTCAATGCTTGCTGTACCCCATCCTACGGGCCCAACCCCCACCATATCGATACCAACATCTGTGCAGTAAACTCCATCACTCCTAAGGTAGCTTCACGTAGACACCTCCAACTCCCAGATGCCTGACCGCCAGGCCCCCGTTTCTACTTACTAACCACATTTGGTTGGCACTGCGTTATCTAACCCCTGGTCATAGGCCTCAAGCCGACAGGCTGGCTCAGAGATGACCACTGACCGCAGTGCCCCCACCACCTTTCTGTCCATCTTCCACCAAGCTCTTTTTCACCCCCTCCACTGTCTGGCCTTCCTCCATGATGTCCCAGCCACCATGACCGATCATACCACTATCGTATCCGGGAACCTCACGACCCCAGCATTGACCTCACCCCCTAAATCATTTCTCCTACATGGAGAACCAGTACCTCCAGTGGTCGGTCCCAACGTGCAAACCTGTGCACTTCCGATACCACTATACTTCCACATTATTCCTGGGAAACGCAACCAATGTACACAAGCCTGCCGTCTCGGGAACCCCAGCTGTCGACCCACCGGTCGCACATACACTCTCCAAGCCCCCCCAATCTCCGAAGGAGTGGCCCATAATCCAGACCAATCCTTGCACTGTACCTGAAAGACAGTAAGCAACCTATACAACCATTGATGCAACCACCAAATTACCCCTACGCCAGGCCCACCAACCATTGTGGCCTGCATCTAGTCGAAACCTCTTCGACTCCCACCTGCCTATTCCCTTGACTGTTTCCTCATCAAGGCGATCACGTGCAGCCTCTGTCGCTGGCCCAATCCTAAGGGAACGCCAGAGAATTCCTTCTCCACTAGGCCCAAAGCCCCCAAACCTTTCTAAACCCTGCCACGAACTGATACCGCGACCCTGGAGCCCCCTACTTATGTAACCAAATGAACCGCCCACCTTCGGGCGTACCTGCCGGAATTCCCCACCAGCCCGACTGGGCAAAGGTCTGAACCCACAACAGTGACCACCTGCACTGACTTACCTCACCCCCTCTGATCCGTTTTGGATCTGCTTAGAAGCAGTGTGGCCCCTTCATGAGCCCCCCACACGTCAGCAGCCAACATGCCGCCTTGAATTGTTTCTTGGAGGGGCTAACTAACTCGCCCACCCCGAATGCTCCAAAGAATTTGCCAGACCAAAACACTGTGCAGAAACGACACAATCCCATACCGGGATAAACACAATGTCCCCACATTCCCCATAACACCTCTTAAGATGTAACGATACTGGGCGCCGCGCCGCGCCTCCCTCCGCTGTTCCTGCTGGCTATATCCCTTGAGCGCTTGTTGCACCCAAAAACCATAGTAAAATTCCAGGCACCTTAGCCACTCAAACGAGAATACCAGACTCAACAACTTTTCTTATCGAGTACCAACTGTGACATCCCAGCCTCTATGTTCCTGGACAAACAATACCGAATCAGGACCCATACCTCTGGACCCGTCAGCTGCACCTCCGCCCCCCGAACCAGCATCTGCCACACCAACCAGACCTTCTCTTAGGCCGCCCATGTTTCCTCACCTTACTGACCTTCTGTGAGATGATTCAAACTGAATCCTCCACACACACGCTGGACAGGGGACCCTTGCTACTCTGCCTAACGCACCAAACCCAGAACCTGTCCCCACTGCAAACCGGGACAAGGCGTCCGCCACAACCTTGTCCACTCCCGGTATACCTCTGGAAACAGAGCAGCTCCAGGTGCCGCAAGAGACGAATGACCGGGGGAGAGGAGCCGTCACCCTGTTGAACACCTGTACCACCCCCAGATTATCACCATGTAAACAGACCTTCCGGTCCCGGATGGCAGGGCCCCCATAGTTCCACCGCCAGCACTACCGGAAAACAGTTCCAGCCTAACCAAGTTCTTAGTAAACCCTGCTGGCACCAGGACTGGGGCCAAGGGCCCACCCTACACTGTCCCTGCAAGAATGCACCAAAGCCCGAACCCCCGGCCGCATCTGTGAACAGTTCCATGTCAACATTGCTGACCGGACCGAACATCCACAGAGCCGTACTGTTAACTGACTCCAAAACGAAGTGACAAACCGACAGGTCTTCCTTGTATTCCTTCACAAACCCACAAAGTGTATGGGTGACTTAACCCCCCGCCGTGCTTCCCGAGCGGCGCATGCAAACGACTTGCCCCATAGGAAGAATAAGACACACGAAAATAAGTTTTCCCAGGAGCGACTGCCACGCTCAGATTTGTACTTTCTGTGAACCCAATATCTCGCCCATTTTTTACCGTGAGGCTTTCTAGTGTGTCCCAAAGAGTTCACTCCAGCCACGTACCGACCCACCTATTCTAGAAACAAACTAAACTGTACCCACAAGGCACATGAACCGAGCAACCCACCGGTACCCACTTGTCCCTCTTGAACTCCCCCTCCCAGTGACACACCAGTACCGGAAGAAGCCAAAAGGCAGCCTCGATGTCAGGCTCGGCCATCACCGCCCCTCGACCATACCCCTGACCCAATCAACCGCCCCATCAACTGAGGCGTAACATACCGTACAATACCCCGCGCTAATAGCCTCGTTGACCCCCCCCCCCCCCGTAAAGACAGGTGATGAATGAGCCTAAACTTGTTCGGCTCCTTGTTTGACCCCACCCCAAAGGGGAAAAAACCAACTCATATGAAGGGGGGGGGCGGAGAGAATGGGCACCCCATTCGGCCCAGAGCTACTTCCTACCGCAGTGTATCCGAAACCACTGCAGGGTGACGTAGCACAGAGCGCCAATTGTTAGGCATGGGGGGGGGGCCACCCCCAGCTTGCAAGGAATGCTAAAACCCTCTGAAAACCCCCCCCTCTGAGAAACGGTCGCATCCTCCACACCATCACCGTAGTCCTCCCTCTTACTCGTAAAATCTCCGAGACGTACCTTGCCTTGCTCACAAAACCCAGGAAAGAGGGATGGTTACACCGCAGCCGGAGCCCTCGTGCTTGAACCGGCAGGACCCCCCAAACTTGCACTTACCCTCATTACACCGCCAGCAGACCCCCTTTTCCATTTCCGGCCGACTGTCCCGGGGAATAGGTTACACAGCCCCCCCCCCCCCCCCCGAGAACGTTGTGGACGTCCGTGGGACCGACCTGAGCTGCATCCCAAGGCCAAAGCCCTCGGTCTCTCCACCTACATGTCCGGTCCCACCGCCCTGCGTTGCCTGAACTGTTCGTCGCAACGGAGCCATCCCGTGCCTCCGTAACACCGATAGGCCTTGCTAATCGCCTCCTGTTAACTGAAAAGCGCCGAACAGTGTTCAGAGTTTTTTTTTTTTTTTTCTCACCGATCACGCTGACCCCGATCTAGTATGACTGCGACCACTTCGCAAAAGTCCTGGGTATAAACCTATACCTCCCTTTGCTTCATCTTCCTTTTAGGACTCAGGCTTAACCCTGACCAGGTTAAACTTCCCCAGAGGCAAATGCGCAAATATCTCTACATATTCGCTCTTACAGCCCTTCTCTCTCACCTCCTGCTTAAAATGTGAACCCAAGGGTGCCTCATAACAAGTATACCCTTCCCCCTTTTGCACCCGACAACCGCACCAGATCCCTCTTTGCGGAGTCTCCCACCGCCTACACCTTAACCCTGGATTGCCCACCGTCACTACCCCCAGCCATACCCCCCAGCCGGCACCCAAGCTGCCGCAGGGCTAACATCGGGATTGTCCCCCCAGCCTGGCTCACCAAAGCTACCAACCCTACCAAACAACCGATGCAAACCTGCATCCCCTCCAACCTTTTTCCCGCAGGCACTAGGCCTTACCTCACTACCCCCGCCACTGCGGGCACTACCAAACGACTACGGGGACCCTCCCCCCGCCCCCCTACCAACACACCAGCATTTTGCAACACAGTAGAAATTGATGAAAACGACTTACCGGGCTGCCTGGAAGCAATCCCAACAGCCGAAACACTCTTCTCCCGGGCACGAACTCCTCCTCCTCGGAACCCGACAGCTCCCACTCCGAACGATCTCAGGCTCCTCAGATGATGGCCCACCAGGCGACTCGGGCCTGGCAGCCGAGGGCCCAGAGCTGGCATCACTCACTCTGCGCACTCTGGACCCGTGCACGGATTTCCCCGTCGCTTTTCTGGGTGCTGTACCTCTGCTTTTGTCTCCCGCTCCCCCAAGCCCCCTCTCCCCAGGGCTGGATAGGAGGTGGCTAGCCGTGGAAGGCAAGGGGCTAGCCACCGCTGCGATCGATCTCCCCCGCCGAGGCACATAAACCACCGGTGCACAACCATGGGTGAGAGCCCGCAGCAGCCTGTTCCACACGTAGGGCAGGCCTAGCCGCCGCTTTGGAGCCCCCTGGCCGCCCCCCCCCCCCCCCGCGCGCCTCGCGGGGCCTACAGGGCCCGCCGCTGTCCATTTTTGCTGGGGGGCCCAGGCTGGGCTCCCTTCCCTCCTGAGCTGCCTGGTGGATGGCCCCGGGGAGTAGCGCTATGGGGGCCGCGGGTGCCCCCGCCCCGCGGGTGCCCCCCCCGTGGGTCCCCGTCCCCCCGCGGGTGCCCCGGCCTGGTTGCTGGCCTGGCTCAGGAGAGGCTCAAGGGAGCCCCCCCCGCGGGTGCCCCCCCCCACCGGATAACCCGGCCTGGTTGCTGGCCTGGCTCAGGAGAGGCCAGCAGCAATCCTACCTTACAACTTTTCTCCCCAGACTGTGTTACCCGGGAAAGGAGGGGGGAGAATTTATAGCCTCTCCTTCTCTACACACCCGGCCTCCTACTTTGGTCCGACTTCAATGATATTCAATGGGCTGAAGTAGGATGAATGTCGGAGCAAATTAGTACAGGGAGTGTTTTCAGGCTGGGTTCACACTATACTACACGACAGCAGTACAACTTTCATCCTACTTTGCTCTGCGACATCTGTCCTACATTCATCCTACATTCATCCTACATTCATCCTACATTCATCCTACATTCATCCTACATTCATCCTACATTGGTCCTACATCCATCCTACTTTCATGAACAGGATACTACTTTGAACCGACTTTGTGATAGTCTGACTTGTTCTTTGACCAATCAAAACAATCCCAGGGTGAGATAAATTTCTTTTACTGCTGCTGTAATCACATGTCGGATGTCTGATAAAGACAAGGCTCCTACTTTGGTCTGACTTCAATGATATTCAATGGACTGAAGTAGGATGAATGTCGGAGCAAAGTTGTTGTCAGGGTCCCAGCGCTCACAGCGCTCAATCCGTGCACAGGCACGTTAGAATCGCGTCACGGCGCGTGCCCGCGCATCTGGGGTGCGCGCGCGTGCGTGGCGCAGCGGCGCGGCGCGTGCACGAGCGCGCGGACGTGCGCGCCTCCTCCCGGGACCAATCACAGACCTGACAGGCCTATTTAAACCAGCCCCTGTCTTTGCACAGGTTGCTGGTTTATCGTCAGCTCTGAGTAAAGTTTTGACACTTTGACTTGTGCCCTTTGACCTGGATTTACTTCCCGACTCAGCTCTCACCTGGAAACCTGACCTCGGCCTGTTTGTGAACTCTGCTGCCTTCTTGAACCCCTTTGACCTCGGACCGTGACCTGGATTTGCTTCTGTCTCCTGCCCTTGAACTTCGGCTTACATACCTGGACTTGTCTTAGCGCTACCCGGAACCCGGACTTTTTACCTGTACCCGGATCTGCTTCCATTTGTCTGCTGGCTTTTGAACTGTGCCCTGGGACTTACCACTTCCACCTGCCTTGGTGATCCTCCAGCACCTACTGCACATCTCAGCCTCTGACCTCCAGTGCCTGCATCCCATCTACCTACCCCCCGGTACCGGTACCTCCTTGTGCCTCTGCCTCCTGTCTCAAATTCCAGGGGGCAGGTGCGCTTGGTCGTAAAGGTGAGCCGTCCTCAGCATCTCGGCCTCGGTAAGTACTTGTGTTTCCTGACAGTTGTACAGGGAGAGTTTTCAAAGTCGGACAGACTTGTGTCGGATCAGTTAAGACAGCTCTCATAGGGAAACATTGATTTTCACACGTCATGCGACATGAGCTCCCAATGTAGGAGAGTTGTCAGAACAAGTGTGAACCCAGCCTAAGGGTACTTTCACATTGAGGCACTTGGTGGGCTGGCGGTAAAGCCCGTTGTGTTTGCAGCAATTTTCGGCCTCTAGCGGGGAGATTTTAATCCCCGCTAGCGGCCGAAAAAGGGTTAAACTCGCCTGCAAAACGCCACTGCAGCGACGGTTTGCAGGTGGTACGGACCTGATGCCCCGTTGATTTTAATGGGCAGGGGCGGTATTTTTACCGCTCCTACCGCGCCTCAAAGATGCGGCTGGCAGGACTTTTTCTTACGGTCCTACCGGCGCATCGCTCCAGTGTGAAAGCCCTCATGCTTTCACACTTTATAGAAAGGAGCAGCTCTTTCAGGGTGCATTGCAGGTGCTGTTTTTAGCGCAATAGCACATGCAAAGCGCCTCAGTGTGAAAGCAGCCTCTTTTTCAGAAATGTTGTTTACAAGTTAAAAACTTTTTTTTTTTTTTTTGCTAGAAAATCACTTAGAACCCCTAAACATTATACATTTTTTTTCTAACACCCTAGAGAATAAAATGGCGGTCGTTGCGAAACTTTATGTCACACTTGCATGTCATTGCTGAGCCCATCATCTACTAGGACCCCCAGGTCCTTTTCCATCCTAGATTGCCCCAGAGGTTCTCCCCCCTAGCCAATAACGTGTGCTCGTATTTTTGGCACCCAAATGCATTATTTAAAATGTTACGTTCACGTCGTTTTCATTGATGTTTTGCGACGTTCAAAAAAAAATTTCAAATACGTGGGGTCATGTTGATTTACATGACATCACGCCCACAGCCACCTTATTTGAATTGCGCGGCCTTAAGCCGCAACACTTACACTACGCCTCCGTAAGTTACAGCGGAAAGTGTTAGTGGATAAGGATACGCCGCTGTAACTTACATCGGCGTAGTGTAACTGGGATAGGCTACGCCAGCGCCAGCCCTTTGTGGATCTGGCCCACCACGTCTACGGGCCTTCCTTTATCTAGATACACCACGTCTACGGGCCTTCCTTTATCCAGATACACCACGTCTACGAGCCTTCCTTTATCCAGATACACCACGTCTACGGGCCTTCCTTTATCCAGATACACCACGTCTACGGGCCTTCCTTTATCTAGATACACCACGTCTATGGGCCTTCCTTTATCTAGATACACCACGTCAACGGGCCTTCCTTTATCCAGATACACCACGTCTACTGGCCTTCCTTTATCCAGATACACCACGTCTACGGGCCTTCCTTTATCCAGATACACCACGTCTACGGGCCTTCCTTTATCCAGATACACCACGTCTACAGGCCTTCCTTTATCTAGATACACCACATCTACGGGCCTTCCTTTATCCAGATACACCATGTCTACAGGTCTTCCTTTATCTAGATGGCAACTCACCTCCTCATAGAAGGTTAATAGATTGGTTTGACAAGAACGAATCTTCATGAATCCATGCTAATCTTCAATATCTATCTCCGCCCTCTCCTTGAAATCATCAGTAACCAGAATTTACTCTACCATTCCAGGTGACACCCATCTCTACTTTTGCATCAGCAACAAAAAGGATCATTATCTCGGACTAGAGAAATGCCTTACTTTGATAGAAAATTGAATGACGGAGAGTTACCTTAAACTCAATGGCTCAAAAACAGAACTTCACGCCAACCGAAAGAGACCTACCACAACAACATGGACACCCCCACCCATTTTGGGTCAAACCATCACCCCTAGCACCAAAGTCAAAAGTCTCAAAGTCACTCTTGACTCCGAAATGACAATGGATGCGCAAATAAGCTCAGTAGTCAGCGGATCCCACCATCTGCTGCGCCTTCTACGTAGACTCAATTCCCGTTATCCCAAAAGAAGACATATCAGTCGTAGTAGGAACGATAATCAATTCCAGACTCGACTATGCAAACGCCTCTTACCTTGGACTCCCAAAGTACCGAATTGTTAGTCTAAAAGTCGTCCAGAATACGGCGGCATGTCTTGTAACAGGTAAAAAACCCTGGGAATCAATATCTCCCTCCCTGAGATCCCATCACTGGTTGCCAGTAAAAGACAGAATAACGTTTAAGGCACTCTGCCTAACACACAAATGTGTACAAGGAAGTGCCCCCCAATATCTATGTGAAAAATTAAAATGTCACAACCCCAATCGCGTTCTCAGTTCTACCAACCAAAATCTACTCCAGATACAATACAAGTCCAAAGGAGAACGAAGATTTGCAGTCCAAGGACCTCGACTGTGGAACGCTTTACCAACCAGCATCCGAACGGAAGTGAATCACCAGGCCTTCAGAAAAAAAAATCAAAACCTATCTATTCTGAAGGCAACGTGTAGGAGGAAATGGATACCAAGCCCCCCGAAGCAATTCAGTTCGCATTTGTTGCGCTATATAAGTTTTTCACTCACTCACTCAATACTGCTAATGATACCGTTCTCATTACTAAAATCTTGTATATAGTCCCTTATCATCCCCTCCAAGAGCTTACATACTATTGATGTTAGGCTAACTGGCCTGTAGTTCCCCCCGGGATATATCTCGGCCGTTTTTTAAATATTGGTGTCACGTTGGCTTTTCTCTGATCGTCTGGTACCATTCCAGTCAGTAAACTGTCCATAAAAATCAGGAACAATGTTCATCATGGACCGTCGCAACAGATATTCAATGCAAAGTTTTACAATTTTCTTAGATTATCTGACAATTATCCTTTGTCACAGCATCTTTGAAGGTTTGGATAGTCTGTTTAGGCTCAGTACTCCACTCTACCAAAAGCATGTTGTCTTGAGGGTGAGTGGGCTGTGATTAATAGGGTACTTGCTTAGATTTAGCTTGAAAGCAATGCACAGAACCTTTCTAAGGCATTGCAGAGCTGGAAACACCTCTAACAGCAATGACAAAGATTGCTGAGATTTGGAATGCAGACATAAAATAGAGTAATTGTGCAGCATGTAAGGGAGACATAAACACAGCTTATCTAATACAGACGTTACAGAGGCCCAACAGGTATTTCTGTGCTGTAATATGACAATCAGTATTATGCACAGCCCTGTGTACTGACAGCTTGTTATCTCTTGTGGATTTAGCAGCATGTACATTTATTCGTACTGGCTTAGTCCGATGAAATCTTTCTTAGAATACACTGTTTGCAGAGAATACATATTTGCTAGCTGGTAGCCATAGATTGTAAAATGCTATTTTGAGATTCATTCACAGTTTTTTTTTTTTTTATGTGTACTGTGGTGGAAAATTATAGAGAGCCTTTAAGTGCAGCCCCTGGCATCTCCAGAGGACCACATAATAGCAGTGCATTTCTGTACTTCAACACCCAGAAATTAACCCCCCCAACATTGGTGTCAGTGAATTCAATAGTAATACCCAACATTCGCTTCAGTGGATGCTGAATAATCCCCAGCATTGGTGTCAAAGGACGCAATAATGGCCCCCAGCATTGGTGTCAAATGACCCAATAATGACCCTCAGCATTGGTGTCAAAGGACGCAATAATGACCCCCCAACATTGGTGTCAAAGGGCGCATTAATGACCCTCAGCATTGGTGTCAAAGGACGCATTAATGACCCCCAGCATTGGTGTCAAAAGACGCAATAATGACCCCCCAACATTGGTGTCAAAGGACGCATTAATGACCCTCAGCATTGGTGTCAAAGGACGCAATAATGACCCCCAGCATTGGTGTCAAAAGAAGAAATAATGACCCCCCAACATTGGTGTCAAAGGACGCATTAATGACCCTCAGCATTGGTGTCAAAGGACGCATTAATGACCCCCAGCATTGGTGTCAAAGGACGCAATAATGACCCCCAGCATTGGTGTCAAAGGAAGCAATATTGACCCCCAGCATTGGTGTCAAAGGACGCAATAATGACCCCCAGCACTGGTGTCAAAGGACGCAATAATGATCCCCAGCATTGGTGTCAAAAGATGCAATAATGACCTCCCAACATTGGTTTCAAAGGGCGCATTAATGACCCTCAGCATTCGTGTCAAAGGACGCAATAATGACCCCCAGCATTGGTATCAAAAGACGCGATAATGACCCCCAACATTGGTGTCAAAGGACACAATAATGACCCCCAGCATTGGTGTCAAAAGACGCAATAATGACCCCCAACATTGGTGTCAAAGGACGCATTAATGACCCTCAGCATTGGTGTCAAAGGACGCAATAATGACCATCAGCATTGGTGTCAAAGGACGCAATAATGACCCTCAGCATTGGTGTCAAAAGACACAATAATGACCCCCAGCATTCGTGTCAGCGGATGCAATAATTGTTTCCAGCATTGAGCTGTGTGTTGGTCACCAAAATGTCATGCCGCGTACACACGACCGTTTTTAATGTCATGGAAAATGCAACGTTTTTCTCGACGTGATTATTGTCAAGCCTGCCTTGCCTACACAGGATCGTGGAAAAAAAAAGCTGGAGCAAAGCGCGGTGACGTACAACGGCACTATAAAGGGGAAGTTCTATTCGGATGGCGCCACCCTTTGGGCTGCTTTTGCTAATTTTGTGTTAGTAAAAGTTTGGTGAGAGACGATTCGCGCTTTTCAGTCTTCGTGCTTTTCAGTCTGTTACATCGTGACGAATGTGCTATCTCCATTACAAACACTAGTTTTACCAGAACGAGCGCTCCTGTCTCATAACTTGCTTCTGAGCATGCGTGTCTTTCCTGTCGTTAAAGCCCACACACGACCGTTTTTCACGACGTGAAAAGCAACTAGAAAAATTAGAGCATGTTCTAAATTTTTAACAGGCATTTTTCACGATGAGACAAATCTACTGGAGCCTACACATTAAAAAATCTAATTTTTCTCGTCATGGAAAACGGTCGTGTGTACGCGGCATTAGAGTCCCATGGGTAATTCTGCTGCAATGCTACCGTGTGCCACAAGATGTCGCTACATTTCCACAAGATATGGGTAATAAAAATGGCTGGGAATGGGGACGGGGTTGGGTACCCCGTTAACAACGTGTTAAGGCAGTTCTGACTCAACTACAAGGCCATAAACTTTATCTCCAGCTTCATATGGGGCTTACACGACCTGGTGTTCTATTTATCCCTTGCATCAATTCAGACAGCTTAAAGGGGTTGTAAAGGTAAAAAAGAAATTCCCTAAATAGCTTCCTTTACCTTAGCGCAGTCCTCCTTCACTTACCTCATCCTTCTATTTTACTTTTAAATGTCCTTATTTCTTCTGAGAAATCCTCACTTCCTGTTCTTCTGTCTGTAACTACACGCAGTAATGTGAGGCTTTCTCCCTGGTGTGGAGAAAGCCTCTTGAGGGGGGGAGGGCGAGCAGGAGTAAAAACCGAATAAAAACCGCAGTGATCAAATACCACCAAAAGAAAGCTCTATTTGTGAGAAAAAAAGGACGTCAATTTAGTTTGGGAGCCACGTCGCACGACCGCGCAATTGTCAGTTAAAGCGACACAGTGCCGGATCGCAAAAAAAAACGGCCCGGACTTTGCCCAGCAAAATGGTCTTAAGTGGTTAACTGACATATAATAAGTACTTTATTTCCCTTGCAGATTGAACTGTATGAATAAATATAATTTGATGATGGATGGATACTAATACGGGAAATAAAAAAAATATATATATATACGTTGGACCAAACATGATTTACTGATAAGTCCTAAGGACCATTACTGACTACAACAACCTGTTCCTGCAATTCTGTATATACATTATATATAGAAGTGGGCACTGTTATCGCATGAGAATGTTTGCCTCAAGATATTCTATTCACAAAAATAAATGTCACAATGATAAGGATGTTTTTTTCCACATGAACTTACAATGTAATTATTCAACGACTATTTCTCATACATTGGCGTTTAACCACTTCCTGCCCGGCCTATTGTAATATTACAGTCGGGCAACTACGTCATGTGACGTCCTCTCAATTGCGCTCCTCTTGTGCAACCCCCTGTGATGCTCAGTGGCACGATCTGCTACCCAGGGCCGATCCAAGGCAGGGTGCACAGGGTGCTTCGCACCTGGGCGCCTGCAGAGGTGGGGGTGCTGAAGTGGCAGAGTTCTCCCCTCCCTCCTTCTCTCCTTGTTTGTGTCCATCCAGAACTAGTGTTCTGAGCAGAGGTGTGTGTCTGTCCAGAACTAATGTGTCTCTGACCATCTCCTGTACTATGTCTGCAGTCTCTGACCATCTCCCATACTGTGTCTGCAGTCTCTGACCATCTCTGACCATCTCCCGTACTGTGTCTGCAGTCTCTGACCATCTCCTGTACTATGTCTGTAGTCTCTGATCATCTCCTGTACTGTGTCTGCAGTCTCTGACCATCTCCTGTACTATGTCTGCAGTCTCTGATCATTTTGCGTACTGTGTCTGCAGTCTCTGACCATCTCCCTTACTATGTCTGCAGTCTTTGTCCATCTCCCGTACTATGTCTGCAGTCTCTGACCGTCTCCTGTATCATGTCTGCAGTCTCTGACCATCTCTCGTACTGTGTCTGCAGTCTCTGACCATCTCCGGTACTATGTCTGTAGTCTCTGATCATCTCCTGTACTGTGTCTGCAGTCTCTGACCATCTCCTGTCAAAAATAAATTGTCTGATGGCGCAAGGGGAGATGGATAATAGAACTACCTTGGCAAGTGATCTAAATATCAAAATAAGTATTCGTGAAAATATATATGATAAGTTCATAAGTCCATAGGAAATCCAAGTTTGCACTTTAGCGGCAGCAATCCCTGAAGAGCAGAAGCATACTCTGTACAAAGGTAGACAAAAAGAGAGACAAGGATGCGCCCAATCTAAGTGCAATAACGTATTTAATCCATAAAATAAAATACAAAAGGAGAACGGCCAAATGGCTACTCACACTTTAAAAGTGGATAATAGGCTACAGCACCTCACCACCATGAGCGGACACCCCTCATACACCGGATGATGACTACATCCACGATCACATACATGCCTATTATCCACTTTTAAAGTGTGAGTAGCCATTTGGCCGTGCTCCTTTTGTATTTTATTTTATGGATTAAATACGTTATTGCACTTAGATTGGGCGCATCCTTGTCTCTCTTTTTGTCTGACCATCTCCTGTACTATGTCTGCAGTCTCTGATCATTTCGCGTACTGTGTCTGCAGTCTCTGACCATCTCCCTTACTATGTCTGCAGTCTCTGTCCATCTCCCGTACTATGTCTGCAGTCTCTGACCGTCTCCTGTATCATGTCTGCAGTCTCTGACCATCTC
The DNA here is from genome assembly GCA_029574335.1 of Rana kukunoris. Lineage (NCBI taxonomy): Eukaryota > Metazoa > Chordata > Amphibia > Anura > Ranidae > Rana > Rana kukunoris. Next base: position 8,177,018 of record CM056051.1, on the reverse strand, counting down.
CGGTACTATGTCTGTAGTCTCTGATCATCTCCTGTACTGTGTCTGCAGTCTCTGACCATCTCCTGTACTATGTCTGCAGTCTCTGATCATTTCGCGTACTGTGTCTGCAGTCTCTGACCATCTCCCTTACTATGTCTGCAGTCTCTGTCCATCTCCCGTACTATGTCTGCAGTCTCTGACCATCTCCTGTATTATGTCTGCAGTCTCTGACCGTCTCCTGTATCATGTCTGCAGTCTCTGACCATCTCCAGTACTATGTCTGCAGTCTCTGACCATCTCCTGTATCATGTCTGTAGTATGTCTGGGGCTCTTTCTAAAAGACTGTCTAACAGAAGCCCTCTCTGTGTCCATCAGAGAGACCTCCCCTCCAGGTCCCAATAAAGTACTCTGCTTCTCTTCCTGTATTTTGTTTATTGATCATGTAAGGATCCCAGGGTAATGAAGACTTTGTGAGGGAGCATCTCTGTGGTTGAGTCATTGCCACAGAAACATTTGTAAAGAGGAGGAGTTAGTAAAATGACCACGCCCATGTGGGGGCACCAGAAATATTTCTGCACCCAGGCTCCTGTGACCCTAGGATTGGCCTTGCTGCTACCGCTGTTTCCTACAGCTATAAGATTACGAAGACTTATCCTCCATTTCTTCAGACTGTCTCTGTAATCCTCTAGTGCTGGGCTCGGATAACATGCATCACATATCTGAGCCCAGAGGAGAGCATTGTGGGAACTGTGGTCTTTTGAGCAGCCATCACTGAACTGTTGAATTATCTATGAACTACACTTACCAGCAAGCCATTCTCTCCAGGGGATAATTATGGGAGAGGCTTTAACCACTTAAGCCCCAGGATCATTTCGCTGGCCAAAGACCAGAGCGTTTTTTGCGTTTCGTCACGGCGTCGCTTTAACTGACAATTGCGCGGTCGTGCGACGTGGCTCCCAAACAAAATTTACTTCCTTTTTTCCCCACAAATAGAGCTTTCTTTTGGTGGTATTAGATCACCTCTGCGGTTTTTATTTTTTTGTGCTATAAACAAAAATAGAGCTTCAATTTTAAAAAAAATTCTATATTTTTTACTTTTTGCTGTAATAAATATCCCCAAAAAAGCTATAAAAAAACGAAATTGTTCCTCAGTTTAGGCCGATACGTATTCTTCAACATATTTTTGGTAAATAAAAAATAGCAATAAGCTTATATTGATTGGTTTGCGCAAAAGTTATAGCGTCTACAAAATAGGGGATAGTTTTATGGCATTTTTTTTAGTTATGGCAGTGAACTAGTTATGGCGGTGATCAGCGTGACTGCGACTTTATGACGGGCACATCGGATGCTTTTGACACATTTTTGGGACCATTGTCATTTTTACAGCGATCAGTGCTATAAATATGCACTGATTACTGTGAAAGTGACACTGGCAGTGAAGGGGTTAACCACTAGGTGGCCCTAAAGGGGTTAAGTGTGTCCTAGGGAGTGCTTCTAACTGTTAGGGGGCGTGGCTACAAGTGACACATCACTGATCGCTGTTCCCGGTGAGAGGGAGCAGACGATCAGACGATCAGCGACAGTGTCACTAGGCAGAACAGGGAGATGCTTGTTTACACTGGCCTCTCCCCGTTCTGCAGCTCTGTGACACGATCGCGGGACACCGGCGGACGTCGAGTCCGTGGGTCCCGCGGTTACGGAGCTCGCGGCTGGGGCGCACGGCGGGAATATCAAAGTAACGTATATATATATATATATATATATATATACGTTACTTTGCCCAGCCGTGCCATTCTGCCAACCTATATGTACAGGAGCCAGTTGGGAACCGGCATCTACTGCCCAGGCAAGACACATCACAGGGGGGGTATAGACAGGACTAGACAATTGTGTACCCTTTCTATAACATATAGAGGTGGTCTTGCCTAGGGCGCAAAATAGTTTAGCCTATCACTGCCACTTTCACTGTAAGATGGGAAACCTGCCCCTACCCAGTCCACTGGTATAACGTGCGCCAAATCCAGTGGTCAGAGTATTAAATAGACACCGCTTCACCTAAGATGGCGGCTAGGGTCACATTGGGCATGTGCATTAAACTGCATCACTGCCTGGGTGAAATGAGAGAAACACAGCTTCTCTACACTTCCTCCCCCATCTGCATTGTCGCTGTGGTCGAGCGCTACCTGCAACGGAGAATATACCGTATATACTCGAGTATAAGCCGAGTTTTTCAGCACATTTTTTTGTGCTGAAAATACCCCCCTCGGCTTATACTCGAGTCACCTTTTTGCGTCTAATCTCCTGGATTTGGGGACCTGTTACCAGCCGGCCCTAGGTCCCCTGGACCCAGTTCTCCTCTACACGTGTGCAAAGTTTGCTGTCTGGGGGACCTACAGCCGGGGAGCACCAATTTTTTAAAGCCAGGCACCCCTTTTATATAAGTTAAAGGAGTTCTCTAAGCTAAAACTTTTAACCCCCGCTGTGCCCGGGCTGTAAAACTATACAAAATAAACTTTCACTTACCTGCCTACGATCCCCCGTTGTTCCGTTATCGCCGCCCGTGCTCCGGTCCCTGCCAGCTTCCTCTTCCTGCGGGTCGGTGACTCACTCTGCGCTCAGCCTATCAGCGGCCGCAGCAATGTCCCGCCGCGGCCGCTGATAGGCTGAGCGCAGAGTGAGTCACCGACCCGCAGGAAGAGGAAGCTGGCAGGGACCGGAGCACGGGCGGCGATAACGGAACAACGGGGGATCGTAGGCAGGTAAGTGAAAGTTTATTTTGTATAGTTTTACAGCCCGGGCACAGCGGGGGTTAAAAGTTTTAGCTTGGAGAACTCCTTTAAAGGTAAGTCTAGTCATGGGCACAGTGAGGCATGGACACAGTGAGGCATGCACATGGACACAGTGAGGCAAAGTGAGGCACAGTGAGGCATGCAGATGGACACCCTAGGCCAGGGTCTCCAAACTTTTCAAACCAAGGGCCAGTTTATTGTCCATCAGACTTTAGGATTGCCGGATTGTGGCCATCGGGGGTAGAATATGTCCTGGGACCAGCATTGGTGAGAATAAAGATGGCCTTAAGGTTTGTGGTCAGTAGGAGGAGTAGTAGTGCCGCTATTAGTAATAAGAATAGTATCCTATCATTGGTATCAGTGGAAGAAATAGCGCCCCCTTGTTGGTGTCAGTGGGGGGAATAGTGCCTCAAATCGGTGGAAGGAATAGTGCCCCAAAGACTAGCAAAGGGCCACGTCTGGCCCTTGGGCCGCAGTTTGGACACCCCTGCCCTAGGCTTATACTCGAGTCAATACGTTTTCTTGTGGTAGAATTAGAATTAGTATATACGGTAGATTGGGGTCTTCCCCATCCTGTATAAAGTTAATGTGAGATTTTTATACCTTTGTGGTTAATATTATAGTTTTATAGATCTAATATATTCTGCTGTCCTTTTATAAAGAAAATATATTCATTCACATCAGACTCTGCACCAAAAAATTCCTTTAAATTCCGTACCACAGTCATACACACTTCTTCTTACATATTTTTTCCGCAGCAATGACCAGAGAATGTTGGACCATCTCCATCAGTCCCTCGCGGGTGAAGCACCCCTGCTATGGTCCCACACTTTGGTGATGTGACACTCTGCCCTCTCCAGTACCCAGCAATGTATACGGAGCGGTGGCGTGGCCCGGACAAGATCTCCAATGGTTTAATTCAAATAATATATGGCTGCCACAGGAAAGATTACCGGCGCTTTCTAATTATTTGCACAGCGGGGCCTCAAACATTAGCGGAGCACGCGGTCGTCTGATGTATTATGCAGGACGAGAACTTGGTTTTTACATGAATAAGCTATTTGGAGACTTATGTAAAGAACGCACTTCCAGGAAATGACCGCGGCGCCGCGCTCCGTATTATACAGGTCAGTGACGTGACCCAACCTTTGGCTGAGACGAGGAGCTTTTTCTGCATAGGAATGAGCAGACTGCAGGAGAGGTCCTCTATTGGAGTAAAGCTGGTCATACGCTGAGCAAAAATTTGACCATTCGCTAATGAACTGGCTAAAATTCGATCGTTTGGTGACTAGGTCAGCACCCTTCCACCCGACATCCTTCAAATGAAAAATCAAAGGGGCCGGATGGAAAATTGTTGGAATTCTATCAGCTGTAGGAACTGTTTAGAATTTTGCTGGCTGTTATGCCGCGTACACACGGGGGTAGATTCATATAGAGATACGACGGCGTATCTACTGATACGCCGTCGTATCTCTGAGATCCGACGATCGGATCTATGCGGCTGATTCATCGAATCAGGTTTCCGCATAGATCTCCCTTAGATCCGACAGGTGTAAGTGACTTACACCGTCGGATCTTAGGCTGCAATCTCCCGCTGGCCGCTAAGTGGCGCTTCCGTTTGTATACGCGACGAATATGCAAATGAGGAGAACCGCCGATTCAGAAACGAACGCCTGGCCATCGTTTTTTTTTTACGTTGTTTGCGTTCGGCATTTTCCGGCAGATAGTTACCCCTGATATCTGAGGGGTATGTGCGGCGTATCCTATGTTAAGTATGGCCGTCGTATCCTATGTTAAGTCTTAAATTTCTTACGTCGTTTACGTAAGTCGTTAGCGAATACGGCCATACGTAATTTTCGTTAACGTCAAAACCTTGCAACGTCATTTGGAGCAATGCACGCTGGGAAAATTAGCCGGCGGCGCATGCGCAGTTAAATCGGCACAGGGACGCGCCTGATTTAAATAATACACTCCCCCTAGCCACGGAATTTGAATTCCGCCGGGAGATTTACGAGCCGCCGGCGCCACTTTAGAGGCAAGTGCTTTGTGAATACAGCACTTGCCTCAAAAACTGGCGCTGGCGGATCGTAAATAAGATAGATTACGCGGATCTAAAGATCCGCTGATTTATGTGAATCTACCCCACGATCAATTTTTCAGCCTCTAGAAAAAACTATGGGCCAGATTCTCAAAAGAATTACGCCGGTGTATCTACAGATACACCGGCGTAATTTGAATATCCCGCCGACGTATCATTGTTTTGTATTCACAAAACAAGATACGCCGGAATTATGCTTGGATCCGACTGGCGTAAGACACTTACACCGTCGGATCCTAAATGCAATAATACGCCGGCCGCTAGGTGGCGATTACGCAGTTTTCTGCGCCGAATATGCAAATGAGCCGATACGCTGATTCCCGAACGTTTTTGCGCCGCATCGACGTAGTTTATGTAGGTTGCGTACGCGTAAGGTTACCCCTGCTATATGAGGGGTAACCTTGCGTAGGTCCGCCGTAAGCCATGTTAAGTATGGACGTCGGGACAGCGTCGTGTTTTTCCGTCGTTTGCGTAACTCGTCGCGAATGGGCCTATACCAGCCTTTCTCAACCTTTTTACCGCTGGGGAACCCTAAAAAAAAATTCAGGTCTCGGGGAACCCCTGATAAAACCCATTAATTGGGGGTCAGTGGGAACAATGCCCCTTCCTTTGGTGGTCAGTAAGAAGAATGCCCTTTTTTACAGTAGTGGTAAGAAGCCCTCCTTTATAGAAGATTATTGGTGTAACACCACTGGCTCCTCCAAGTGGAATTGGCTCTGAACTGTGTAGGCACCATCAAATAGGAGGTAAATCAGCCACAGCTCAAGGAACCCCTAGCCACCTCTGAAGGAACCCTAGGGTTCCACGGAACCCTGGTTGAGAATGGCTGGCCTATACGTTAATTACGTTGCCGTCGTAATCGCTGTATTTGTGGCAGAGGATGGAGCATGCGCAGTGGCCTACGTTTAAGGCCGGCGCATGCGCAAGTTCGTTCAGCGCGGGGGCGCGCTTAATTTAAATACAGGACGCCCCCCCTCCTTCCCTATTTGAATTACGCGGCCTTACGCCGTCCCCTTTACGATACACCGCCGCAAATTACGGAGCAAGTGCTTTGAGAATACAGCACTTGCCCGTAAATAGTGCGGAGGCGTAGCGTAAAGGGGATATGCTACGCTACGCAAAAAAAAGGGCAGACCTACGAGAATCTGGCCTTATATGTTGTGTATGTAGTGCCTGAAATGTATTTTTTTTTTTTTTATTTCGGGAATTTTTTTTTTTTTTACATAGACATTTTTTTGTTTTGTTTTTTTCTGTAAAATGCGGGGAAAAAAGGAGTGTGAAATTTGTTCTTTTGCAATGATAAGTATTATATCTTTGACATGCAAAGTCAGCGATACCGCTAGGAAAACTAGGCAGCCACAGCCAGTGCTGCTGGTATTTTATAATATAATAAAATCCCATATACCGAATTCTACACCCACAGTTGATCCAGAGGAAGGCAAAAAAAAACAGCAGAGTGTGATCCAATTTGCTACAGCAGGGGAAAAAATCCTTCCTGATCCCCCGAGAGGTAATCGGATTTTCCCCCGGATCAACTGTACCTTTAAATGTCAGTACCCATTAAGGTGGACTCCAGTGGTGTGAAGAAAAAAATATCTGCCAGGAGTCGAGTGTGCTAATTTACCTCCCTGGATGGAAGAAGAAGGGGGCTGCTTCGGATTGGTGGTTCCAGAACGGGGATCGAGGGGCATCGCAGCTAGGATGGTGGTATAGCCCTTTCCCTCAAACAGCTCCATGGTTGGATGCAGACTCACCACCACCTGTGCAGGTATCGCTGGGCCTCTCGATCGTCAGGCTGTTCATCGGGCCTCCTTCAAAAGTCTTTCTCAAGATATCCTGCCCAGAGGAACATCGTTTTACCAGAATTGGTGAGAGGGTGGAAGCCCACCCAAAGCATACCTTTAAAGAAAAACTACAAACGACACTCTCATCTTCTTCTAATGTTCGAGCTTATACACACACAAGACTCTGCACATTAGTCCATCCTGGTTGCATAGGAGTTGGCCGGCTGAAGATACTGGATTTCTCCACCAAAAGGACTCTTGCATCTCTGCTGCCATAATCCAAAGGATATAAAAGGTGTGAGGGCTGTGCCCAGATAAGGTGTGTATATAAGGTGGGAGGACTGTGTCCAGATGAGGTGTGTATATAAGGTGTGAGGGCTGTGTCCCAGGTGAGGTGTATATAAGGTGGGAGGACTGTGTCCAGGTGAGGTGTGTATATAAGGTGTGAGGGCTGTGCCCAGGTGAGGTGTATATAAGGTGTGAGGGCTGTGCCCAGGTGAGGTGTGTATATAAGGTGTGAGGGCTGTGTCCCAGGTGAGGTGTATATAAGGTGGGAGGACTGTGTCTAGGTGAGGTGTGTATATAAGGTGTGAGGGCTGTGCCCAGGTGAGGTGTGTATATAAGGTGTGAGGGCTGTGTCCCAGGTGAGGTGTATATAAGGTGTGAGGGCTGTGCCCAGCTGAGGTGTATATAAGGTGTGAGGGCTGTGCCCAGGTGAGGTGTGTATATAAGGTGTGAGGGCTGTGCCCAGGTGAGGTGTATATAAGGTGTGAGGGCTGTGCCCAGGTGAGGTGTATATAAGGTGTGAGTGCTGTGTCCCAGGTGAGGTGTATATAAGGTGTGAGGGCTGTGTCCAGGTGAGGTGTGTATATAAGGTGTGAGGACTGTGTCCAGGTGAGGTGTATATATAAGGTGTGAGGGCTATGCCCAGGTGAGGTGTGTGTACATAAGGTGTGAAGGCTGTGCCCAGGTGAGGTGTGTATAAGGTGTGAGGGCTGTGCCCAGGTGAGGTGTGTATATAAGGTGTGAGGGCTGTGTCCAGGTGAGGTGTGTATATAAGGTGTGAGGGCTGTGCCCAGGTGAGGTGTGTATATAAGGTGTGAGGGCTGTGCCCAGGTGAGATGTGTATATAAGGTGTGAGGGCTGTGCCCAGGTGAGGTGTGTATATAAGGTGTGAGGGCTGTGCCCAGGTGAGGTGTGTACATAAGGTGTGAGGGCTGTGTCCCAGGTGAGGTGTGTATATAAGGTGTGAGGGTTGTGCCCAGGTGTGGTGTATATAAGGTCTGAGGGCTGTGCCCAGGTGAGGTGTATAAAAGGTGTGAGGGCTGTGTCCAGGTGAGGTGTGTATATAAGGTGTGAGGGCTGTGCCCAGGTGAGGTGTATATAAGGTGTGAGGGCTGTGTCCAGGTGAGGTGTATATAAGGTGTGAGGGCTGTGTCCCAGGTGAGGTGTATATAAGGTGTGAGGGCTGTGTCCAGGTGAGGTGTGTATATAAGGTGTGAGGACTGTGCCCAGGTGAGGTGTGTATAAGGTGTGAGGGCTGTGCCCAGATGAGGTGTGTATATAAGGTGTGAGGGCTGTGTCCAGGTGAGGTGTGTATATAAGGTGTGAGGGCTGTGCCCAGGTGAGGTGTGTATATAAGATGTGAGGGCTGTGCCCAGGTGAGGTGTGTACATAAGGTGTGAGGGCTGTGTCCCAGGTGAGGTGTGTATATAAGGTGTGAGGGTTGTGCCCAGGTGTGGTGTATATAAGGTCTGAGGGCTGTGCCCAGATGAGGTGTATAAAAGGTGTGAGGGCTGTGTCCAGGTGAGGTGTGTATATAAGGTGTGAGGGCTGTGCCCAGGTGAGGTGTATATAAGGTGTGAGGGCTGTGTCCCAGGTGAGGTGTATATAAGGTGTGAGGGCTGTGTCCAGGTGAGGTGTATATAAGGTGTGAGGGCTGTGTCCAGGTGAGGTGTGTATATAAGGTGTGAGGACTGTGTCCAGGTGAGGTGTATATATAAGCTGTGAGGGCTATGCCCAGGTGAGGTGTGTATATAAGGAGTGAAGGCTGTGCCCAGGTGAGGTGTGTATAAGGTGTGAGGGCTGTGCCCAGGTGAGGTGTGTATATAAGGTGTGAGGGCTGTGTCCAGGTGAGGTGTGTATAGAAGGTGTGGGGGCTGTGCCCAGGTGAGGTGTGTATATAACGTGTGAGGGCTGTGTCCAGGTGAGGTGTGTATATAAGGTGTGAGGGCTGTGCCCAGGTGAGGTGTGTATATAAGGTGTGAGGGCTGTGCCCAGGTGAGATGTGTATATAAGGTGTGAGGGCTGTGCCCAAGTGAGGTGTGTATATAAGGTGCGAGTGATGTGTCCCAGGTGTGGTGTATATAAGGTGTGAGGGTTGTGCCCAGGTGTGGTGTATATAAGGTCTGAGGGCTGTGCCCAGGTGAGGTGTATAAAAGGTGTGAGGGCTGTGTCCAGATGAGGTGTGTATATAAGGTGTGAGGGCTGTGCCCAGGTGAGGTGTATAAAAGGTGTGAGGGCTGTGTCCCAGGTGAGGTGTATATAAGGTGTGAGGGCTGTGTCCAGGTGAGGTGTGTATATAAGGTGTGAGGACTGTGTCCAGGTGAGGTGTATATATAAGCTGTGAGGGCTATGCCCAGGTGAGGTGTGTATATAAGGAGTGAAGGCTGTGCCCAGGTGAGGTGTGTATAAGGTGTGAGGGCTGTGCCCAGATGAGGTGTGTATATAAGGTGTGAGGGCTGTGTCCAGGTGAGGTGTGTATATAAGGTGTGAGGGCTGTGCCCAGGTGAGGTGTGTATATAAGGTGTGAGGGCTGTGTCCAGGTGAGGTGTGTATATAAGGTGTGAGGGCTGTGCCCAGGTGAGGTGTGTATATAAGATGTGAGGGCTGTGCCCAGGTGAGGTGTGTACATAAGGTGTGAGGGCTGTGTCCCAGGTGAGGTGTGTATATAAGGTGTGAGGGTTGTGCCCAGGTGTGGTGTATATAAGGTCTGAGGGCTGTGCCCAGATGAGGTGTATAAAAGGTGTGAGGGCTGTGTCCAGGTGAGGTGTGTATATAAGGTGTGAGGGCTGTGCCCAGGTGAGGTGTATATAAGGTGTGAGGGCTGTGTCCCAGGTGAGGTGTATATAAGGTGTGAGGGCTGTGTCCAGGTGAGGTGTATATAAGGTGTGAGGGCTGTGTCCAGGTGAGGTGTGTATATAAGGTGTGAGGACTGTGTCCAGGTGAGGTGTATATATAAGCTGTGAGGGCTATGCCCAGGTGAGGTGTGTATATAAGGAGTGAAGGCTGTGCCCAGGTGAGGTGTGTATAAGGTGTGAGGGCTGTGCCCAGGTGAGGTGTGTATATAAGGTGTGAGGGCTGTGTCCAGGTGAGGTGTGTATAGAAGGTGTGGGGGCTGTGCCCAGGTGAGGTGTGTATATAACGTGTGAGGGCTGTGTCCAGGTGAGGTGTGTATATAAGGTGTGAGGGCTGTGCCCAGGTGAGGTGTGTATATAAGGTGTGAGGGCTGTGCCCAGGTGAGATGTGTATATAAGGTGTGAGGGCTGTGCCCAAGTGAGGTGTGTATATAAGGTGCGAGTGATGTGTCCCAGGTGTGGTGTATATAAGGTGTGAGGGTTGTGCCCAGGTGTGGTGTATATAAGGTCTGAGGGCTGTGCCCAGGTGAGGTGTATAAAAGGTGTGAGGGCTGTGTCCAGATGAGGTGTGTATATAAGGTGTGAGGGCTGTGCCCAGGTGAGGTGTATAAAAGGTGTGAGGGCTGTGTCCAGGTGAGGTGTGTATATAAGGTGTGAGGGCTGTGCCCAGGTGAGGTGTGTATATAAGGTGTGAGGGCTGTGCCCAGGTGAGATGTGTATATAAGGTGTGAGGGCTGTGCCCAGGTGAGGTGTGTACATAAGGTGTGAGGGCTGTGTCCCAGGTGAGGTGTGTATATAAGGTGTGAGGGTTGTGCCCAGGTGTGGTGTATATAAGGTCTGAGGGCTGTGCCCAGATGAGGTGTATAAAAGGTGTGAGGGCTGTGTCCAGGTGAGGTGTGTATATAAGGTGTGAGGGCTGTGCCCAGGTGAGGTGTATATAAGGTGTGAGGGCTGTGTCCCAGGTGAGGTGTATATAAGGTGTGAGGGCTGTGTCCAGGTGAGGTGTATATAAGGTGTGAGGGCTGTGTCCAGGTGAGGTGTGTATATAAGGTGTGAGGACTGTGTCCAGGTGAGGTGTATATATAAGCTGTGAGGGCTATGCCCAGGTGAGGTGTGTATATAAGGAGTGAAGGCTGTGCCCAGGTGAGGTGTGTATAAGGTGTGAGGGCTGTGCCCAGGTGAGGTGTGTATATAAGGTGTGAGGGCTGTGTCCAGGTGAGGTGTGTATAGAAGGTGTGGGGGCTGTGCCCAGGTGAGGTGTGTATATAACGTGTGAGGGCTGTGTCCAGGTGAGGTGTGTATATAAGGTGTGAGGGCTGTGCCCAGGTGAGGTGTGTATATAAGGTGTGAGGGCTGTGCCCAGGTGAGATGTGTATATAAGGTGTGAGGGCTGTGCCCAAGTGAGGTGTGTATATAAGGTGCGAGTGATGTGTCCCAGGTGTGGTGTATATAAGGTGTGAGGGTTGTGCCCAGGTGTGGTGTATATAAGGTCTGAGGGCTGTGCCCAGGTGAGGTGTATAAAAGGTGTGAGGGCTGTGTCCAGATGAGGTGTGTATATAAGGTGTGAGGGCTGTGCCCAGGTGAGGTGTATAAAAGGTGTGAGGGCTGTGTCCAGGTGAGGTGTGTATATAAGGTGTGAGGGCTGTGCCCAGGTGAGGTGTGTATATAAGGTGTGAGGGCTGTGCCCAGGTGAGATGTGTATATAAGGTGTGAGGGCTGTGCCCAAGTGAGGTGTGTATATAAGGTGCGAGTGCTGTGTCCCAGGTGTGGTGTATATAAGGTGTGAGGGTTGTGCCCAGGTGTGGTGTATATAAGGTCTGAGGGCTGTGCCCAGGTGAGGTGTGTGTATATAAGGTGTGAGGGCTGTGCCCAGGTGAGGTGTGTACATAAGGTGCGAGTGCTGTGTCCCAGGTGTGGTGTATATAAGGTGTGAGGGTTGTGCCCAGGTGTGGTGTATATAAGGTCTGAGGGCTGTGCCCAGGTGAGGTGTGTATATAAGGTGTGAGGGCTGTGCCCAGGTGAGGTGTGTACATAAGGTGTGAGGGCTGTGTCCCAGGTGTGGTGTATATAAGGTGTGAGGGTTGTGCCCAGGTGTGGTGTATATAAGGTCTGAGGGCTGTGCCCAGGTGAGGTGTATAAAAGGTGTGAGGGCTGTGTCCAGGTGAGGTGTGTATATAAGGTGTGAGGGCTGTGCCCAGGTGAGGTGTATAAAAGGTGTGAGGGCTGTGTCCAGGTGAGGTGTGTATATAAGGTGTGAGGGCTGTGCCCAGGTGAGGTGTGTATATAAGGTGTGAGGGCTGTGCCCAGGTGAGTTGTATAAAAGGTGTGAGGGCTGTGTCCAGGTGAGGTGTGTATATAAGGTGTGAGGGCTGTGCCCAGGTGAGGTGTGTATATAAGGTGTGAGGGCTGTGCCCAGGTGAGGTGTGTATATAAGGTGTGAGGGCTGTGCCCAGGTGAGGTGTGTATATAAGGTGTGAGGGCTGTGCCCAGGTGAGGTGTATATAAGGTGTGAGGGCTGTGTCCAGGTGAGGTGTGTATATAAGGTGTGAGGGCTGTGCCCAGGTGAGGTGTGTATATAAGGTGTGAGGGCTGTGCCCAAGTGAGGTGTGTATATAAGGTGCGAGTGCTGTGTCCCAGGTGTGGTGTATATAAGGTGTGAGGGTTGTGCCCAGGTGTGGTGTATATAAGGTGTGAGGGCTGTGTCCAGTGTAAAACACACTGGTACAAGTAAAAGGGGAACTCTCATACATCAGAGGTGAAATATTTGACCTTGTGCATTAAGGTTGATTGCATTGTGCATCAGAGTTTGTGCCAGTGGTCTCAGGACTTTAACCACTTCACCCCCGGACCATTTTGTTGGTCAATGGCCAGGCCACTTTTTGTGATTCGGCACTGCGTTGCTTTAACTGACAATTGCGCGGTCGTGCGACGTGGCTCCCAAACAAAATTGACGTCATTTTTTCCCCACAAATAGAGCTTTCTTTTGGTGGTATTTTGAGTGACAATTTTAAAAAAATATATATATTTTTTGTTTTTTGCTGTAATAAATATCCCCAAAATTATATTTAAAAAAACGTGCGATCTCTGTGCGATTTCAGCCATACAGATAGTATGGCTGAATTTGCATCGCATTCAGAACCAAACTCGCAAAGGACTCTTTTTTTTTTGGTCCGCAGCCGAATCAGATCGCATGGGTGGGTGTGCCAGAGGAAGCCTAATTAAATCAATTGTGCCAGAGGGGCTGAGACTGTTCCTGGGGTCGAAAGGCCGAACGTAGAACCTTAGAGTCGACAAGAGGCTCCTACGGAGGTGGCGCTACAGATTCATCTCAGTATTTACGCCCATAGCCAAAATATATAATAATGAATTGCTCGGCTATTTTTAGAGAACATAGTATTACGCTGCATTACTGATTCTCCAGCATTGTGGATTCAGAGTTCTGCTCCAGCTTCTGATTCATGACCCTTCTGCGCCATCTAGTGACAGTGTCTGGAATAGATAGAGCGGCCCACAGAGCTCCATTCATCACACAAGGAGGCCAAATGGCTACCAAGTCTTAATAGCCTGGAAATGACATATGCCGGCCTGTATGTCCCCATCCCTGCAGTCATATTAGGGTTTACACGCTTCAAGCTTTTCATTCAAATTATATAATTGTATGCATTAACCACGTAAGACCCAGACCAATATGCAGGCTGGCCCCTTTTTGCGATTCGGCGCTGCGTCGATTTAACTGACAATTTGCGCGGTCGTGCGACGTGGCTCCCAAACAAAATTGGTGTCCTTTTTTCCCCACAAATAGAGATTTCTTTTGGTGGTATTCGATCGCCTCTGCGGTTTTTATTTTTTGTGCTATAAACAAAAATAGAGCGACAATTTTGAAAAAAATGCAATATTTTTTACTTTTTTGCTGTAATAAATATCACCCCAAAATATATGGCATTTTTATCATTTTTTTTTTTTTACTACTAATGGCGGCGATCAGCGATTTTTTTCGTGACTGCGACATTATGGAGGACACTTTGGACAATTTTGACACATTTTTGGGACAATTGTAATTTTCACAGCAAAAAATGCATTTAAAATGCATTGTTTATTGTGAAAATGACATTTGCAGTTTGGGAGTTAACCACTAGGGGGCGCTGAAGGAATTATGTGTTCCCTGTGTGTGTTTAAAACTGTAGGGGGGTGTGGCTGTAGGTGTGACATCATCGATTGTGTCTCCCTATAACAGGGATCACACGATCGATGGCGCCGCCACAGTGTTTACACACGGCTCTCCCTGTTCTTCAGCTCCGGGGGCCGATAGCCGGACTCCAGCGGTCCCGGTCCCAGAGCTTCAGACCGGGCAGCGGGAGCGAGCCGCGGGCGCGTGCCCGTGACCCACGGCTGGGTACTAGTACAGGACGTACCTGTACGTACATGTGCCCAGCCGTGCCATTCTGCCGACGTATATGTGCAGGAGGCGGTCCTTAAGTGGGAAAAATTAAGTCAGCAGCTACAAATACTGCAGCTGCAGACTTTTAATATGAGGACCATAAGCAGCCCATCCATTAAGGGCGCAGGGGTGCCACCCCCTCGCCCCCCCATCTATGTGTCCAGCCCCCTAATCTACATGCAGGGCACCACACGCATGGATTCCAATCAGGGTTTTTATTTTTTTGAGGCACGTGATTAGAGACAGAGCTCTAATCATATGCCTAAAAAAAAAAAACTCTAAAATGGTTGAAAAAAGTGTGGGCTCGAGGCGCAGAGCACTGTGCTCAGAGCGCACCCAGTTGTGTGACAATAGCAAATTAATATGTTTATAAATAACACTGCTCCAGATTATTATACAAATTTGTATCTTTCTGTTCATTCATCTGCAGATCAAAGGGGTGAATTTAGATCTACAGATAATGTCAGTTAGCCACTTGCCGACTGCCACATGTACATTTACATCATGCGCACTCCTGCTGCGTGCTTGGTGACCCCGCCTGTGGGTCCCGCGGACTCGCTGTCCGCTCACGGAGCAAGGCCTAAACAAGGCATTTTCTTGTTCTGCCTAGTGACAGGACACTGATCTACTGCTCCCTGTCATCGGGAGCAGTGATCCCTGTTGAGTCACTTGTAGCCCAGCCCCCCCCACAGTTAGAATCACTCCCTAGGACACACTTAACCTCTTGATCGACCCCTAGTGGTTAATCCCTTCCCTGCCAGTGTCATTTACACAGTAATCAGTGCATTTTTATAGCACTAATCGCTGTATCAATGTCCAAAAATAGTGTCAAAAGTGTCCGATCTGTCCTCCACAATGTCGTAGTCACGATAAAAAATCGCAGATTGCTGCCATTACTAGTAAAAAAAAAAAAAAACAATGCCATAAATCTATCCCCTATTTTGTAGACGCTATGACTTTTGCGTAAACCAATCGATAAACGCTTATTGCGATTTTTTTTTTTTTTACCAATATATGTAGAAGAATACATATCAGCCTAAACTGAGGAAAAAATTTGTTTATGTATAGTTTTTTCTATAGATTTTTGGGGTTATTTATTTATTTTATTTATCTGACCTTGCATTGCCCTTCTCCTGTCGAATACCATCAAGTACCCGGCCACCTAGCAGCAGAAGAGAAAAGTGCAGCCATGCCAGACTAAGGCGGCGTACACACGACCGAGGTTCTCGCTAGAAACCAGCGAGAACCTCGCTGGAAGCTGCATTCCAGCGAGAACCTCGGCCGTGTGTACGCTCTCGGCGAGCATCCCGTCGGGAATGCCGTCGAGCAGAAATAGAGAGCATGTTCTCTATTTGCTCGACGGCCCGCCTGGATGAATGGCTGGTTGCCATTCCCGACGGGCGGGTCGCCGAATCTGACGGCCGGCAGAGAACCTCGACGGGCGGAACGATGTGTTCTGCCCGTCGAGGTTCTCTGCCGTGTCTACGCGGCTTCAGGGAGTAATTAAATGATCCCTAACAATTAGCCAAGGTAGCTACTCCTGACGGGTAAATTTAGGAGCAACCCCGCCTAAACTCCAGGGTGCTACATCGGCATTAGGCTTCGAGTCTCCTGAATTTCATTTTGCTGTTTGTTTTTTGTTTTTTTATTCTTTATTTAGGATTCAGCTCTGGTGCACAAATAAACATTTATGGATTTCTCCCAGATGCAGTTGGAGATTGCAACAAAATGTTATTGGCATAGGCGTGCCCAGGGGGTATGCTGAATGTGCCTGGGCACATCCTAATCACCCTGTGCGGCGCAGACTCCCCCTGCTGATATTTCACCACAGCCCTCCAATGGGGCTCCCCAAAAACAAAATTGTAAAAAAAAGTAATAAAATAATAAAAAAATTGTAAAAGTATAATACAAAAAAACTTTAACCTCCCTGGCGTTATGATTCTGTCTGGAATTTTGTACCAAAAGCGTTGCAATTGTTTTGCAAGGAAATGTGGTGTTATGTATTATAGGCCTGCAATTCTTAGTAAGTACTTACTTAAATCTATCTAAACAAGAGTCTAATAGGCATCCCGGGTATGATTTTTTTTTTTTTATTATTAAAAATTATAATATAATAAATAATTATAAAAAATTATAATAAATAATAATATAATTATAGTAAAAATTATTCAATAATGTAATCAAATCAAAATCACTGAAATTTGCTCAGTTGCAGAATTTTTGCTGTCATTATTTTTTTTTTTTATGACGAATTTCCCCACAAATCGCTATCGCTAAATTCTGCAAGTGATTATAATTTATTATCGCTGTTTTTTAGCTGCTCTAAAACAATTTTTGCCATAAAGGGACACTTTTGGTTGCTATGGGCAATCTACAGTTTGCAGGGAGAAAGAAAAGTTTTTATTATATAAAAGAACATGTAGTGCAGAGGGCAGACCACTAGGGACATGGGGGGTGTGTATTTTTTACATACAGTACTGTAATCTATAAGATTACATTGTACTGTATGTATAGTGTTTGTTTACATTTTTGAATTTGGCGCCGTTCTCCGTCCACGTGCGTCGTAACGTCGCAGGGAACGGAGCTCGGCGGCACACGGGGACGCTGTGTGAATCGAGCGAGCACCCGCTCGCTCACACAGCGGGGATGCATCGCTGGATCCACGGAGAAGGTAAGTAAACTCTCTCTGGATTCTGCGAGGCGAGCCCGTGTCTGACACGGGATCAACAATAGTAGCAGCAAATTTTTACCCCGTGTCAGACACGGGAAAAACGCCAGGGAGGTTAAAAAATAAAAATAAAAAACTTCTGAAACCGTCCACTGCCCTACTGACACCAATCTCTGCCCTACTGACATGGTCGGTGTTTTAATACATTTACATTTTTTTCTTACCTTTATTCATAAGGATGTGTGTGTGTATATATATATATATATATATAAAATGTATATACCCGAATATAAGCAAAGGCAATTTTACCACAAAAAAAATGGGAAAACATATTAACTTGAATATAAGCCTAGGGTAAGAAATGCAGCAGCTACTGTAAGTGGAAAAGAGGGTCAACAATGCCCCATCTGCCGCCTCACTGTGCCCATCTGCAGCCTCACTGTGCCCATTTGCAGCCTCACTGTGCTCATTTTCAGCCTCTCTGTGCACATTTGCAGCCTCACTGTGCCCATTTTCAGCCTCACTGTGCCCATCTGCAGCCTCACTGTGGCCATTTGCAGCCTCACTGTGGCCATCTGCAGCCTCACTGTGGCCATTTGCATCCTCACTGTGCCCATCTGCAGCCTCACTGTGGCCATTTGCAGCCTCACTGTGCTCAACTGCAGCCTCGCTGTGCTCATTTGCAGCCTCCTGTGCCCATTTGCAGCATCACTGTGCCCATTTGCAGCCTCATGTACCTTGTTGCATGCTGTACCTTGTTGCAGGTGTTCTGAAAAGTTCCAACTTCTCCCTCTGTGTTAACTGTAGTCGGCGGCCGTTGCTGGGTGTACTGCGCATGCGCGAGTATGTCCTTCGTTTAACGCAAGATAACCCCCATCACACACGAAGAAAGACGTTCTTGTGGACGTGCTCGCACATGCGCAGTACACGCGGCAACGGCTGCCGACTACAGTTAACAAGCGGGAGACTTGAGTATAAGCTGAGGGGGACTTTTTCAGCATAAAAAATGTGCTGAAAAACTTGGCTTATACTCGAGTATACACAGTATATATAGGGCCAGATTCTCTAAGAAATTCGCCGGCGTAGCGTAAGCCATTTACACTACGCCGCCGCATCGTACTAGAGCAAGTGCCGTATTCCCTAAGCATTTGCTCCGTGGTTTGCGTTGGCGTAGTGAAAATGGCCCAGCGTAAGCCCGCGTAATTCAAATGAGGCGGCTTGTATTAAAATGAAGCGCGCCCCCGCGTCGAACGAACTGCGCATGCGCCGGCCGGGGAAAAAGCCCAGTGCGCATGCTCCAGCTCACGTTGGAAAGCGTCGTTGAAACCGACGTCAAAACGACGTGAGCGTCATTTACGCAACTCCCTATTCGCGAACGAGTTAGTAAAACGACGTAAGCGACGGAAAAAGCCGACGCTGACCCGACGCCATACTTAACATGGCATCCGACGGCACCCGACGGCATCCGACGGAACTTCGTAAGGTTACTCCACATAGAAGCTGGGGTAACCTTACGCGGACGAAAACGACGTACGCGACGACGGGGCGGCGTAAAAGCGATCGGGAATCGGCGTACTAGCCTCATTTGCATAGGCAAATGAGAAAACAACGTAAAGGCCACCTAGTGGCCGGAGTTGGCATTACACCTACGATCCGCAAGTGTAATGGTTTTACACTTGTCGGATGTTGCAGCGCATCTATGCAAAAGTGATGCTAAGCATCACGCGCATAGATACGAGGCAAAAAAAAAGGCGATACGACGGGGTATCTGAGATACTCCGGCGTATCGCCGCTGAGAATCTGGCCCATAGTGTGTATATATATATATATATATATATGTATATATATATTTACACACATACCCTTAATGCACCACACCTAAGGTTATTGGGCAAAGAACATAACACTGCACATCTGCCATTCAGAGAACACTTTGCATTTTGAAAATCTTTATTTTCCGTAATGACAGTTATTTTCAGTCCAACGAGATATGAAAATAAAAGTCACACGGCTAAAATAAAAATTCTGGCAAAGGTCTGTGCTTTGAGCCTTCTGTATACTACTTACAGTGGAGGTATATACCACTGAAGCCTTTATAAATACGTCTGTATTAGTCAGCATGGCATTACCATGAGCTGAACTACCAAGGCGTGGTATCAGTTAGACCAGTATAAAAATAACCGGATCTTCAGATGTTACTGATCATATAGTGGATACTTTATTCTGGTACGTGGACAGCTTGGGACGAGATCAATAAATATGTTTAGCGTTGGGCTAAGCTTTGGTTTAGTGCCTACACTGCGTTTTTTTTTCTGCAGCTCGCTGACGTGACACGCCAGCGATATTATTTAGTGATAATGAATTCATTTGTTTTAGAAAAGAGCTGCAAGTCACGTACTCATCGCCCTGCCACAGTCAGCAAATCACGGCAATGTCATTACGAGGCATGATAGGAGGCTATTACATGTCACAACAAAAACGTGAATAGCGCTCTACAGACATTTATATGCTAAACCTGCAGACCTGCATTAAATCAGGGGCACCGGTGGTACCACGTGAGCCACGGAAAGTCACATTCGCTCAACATCGTACAAGCATTGGAGCTGCATTAACCGCTTGCCTGCCGGGGCAATTTTCAGCTTTTGAATGCTCTTAGGCCGCGTACACACGACCGAGAAACTCGTCGGGCGAAACTCATCGTTCCGCCCGTCGAGTTCCTAGTTCGGCAGTCAAAAAGCTCGTCGAGCCAAATTTTCCCATTGAACAACGAGGAAATAGAAAACCTGCTCTCTTTTTGGCTCGACGAGTTCCTCGATGGGTTGCTCGGTGAAAAGTGTACACACGACCGGTTTTCTCGGCAGAATACGTCTCCCATCGAGGTTCTTGCTGGATTCTGCCGAGAAACTCGGTCGTGTGTACGCCGCCTTATGCCGCGTACACACGATCACTTTTTGTGATGAAAAAAAACTACGTTTTAAAAAACTTCATTTAAAATGATGGCGTGTGGGCAAAACGTTGTTTTATGTCTTCAAAAAAACAACCAAAAAAAAATTCGAACATGCTTGAATTTTTTATGTCATTTTTCAAAATTTCATTTTTGGTGTCATAAAAAGTGATCGTGTGTGGGCAAAACAATGTTTTTAAACCTGCGCATGCTCAGAAGCAAGTTATGAGACGGAGCTTCAATGGAACAGAGTGCCGTCGAACGTGGTGTACGTCACCGCGCTTTGCTAGAGCTTTTTGATTGAATGATTTGAGTGATTTTTATCATTTTTTTTTTCACACAAATGGAGTTTTCTTTTGGTGGTATTTAATCACCACTGGGTTCTTTATTTTTGGTTAAATAAGCACAAAAAAAATGTTTTTCTTTTTCTCTTTGCAGTGTGATTTGTGCACATTCATAAAGAGTTTGGAAAATGTAGAGAAATACCTAAATAATGCGAGGGGCGGATCCAGAGTCTAGCCACGTGAGGGGCACTGCCAGAAAATATTTTTTGGGGGGGGCAATTTATCAGAGAAATTACTGGTGTTGGTGCTTCTATGATCACGGCACCATGGTTGTTATGGTATTAGGATGATTGAAGAGCATTATTTCTATTATTACATTGTAATATAAAATGTAATGGTTCAACTCACCATAATGCAGAATCAGTCGGGAGCCCCGAGTGTGTCACCTGCCATGTCACCTGCCACCAGATGCAGCTTGTCACTTGCCACGTCGCCTGCCACACGTTGAAGATTGTCACTTGCCACGTCACTTGCCACATAAAAAGCCATAAACTACCCCCTATTTCGTAAACGCTATAACTTTTGTGCAAATCAATCAATACATGCTTATTGCAAAAAAAATTACCAAAATAATGTAGAAGAATACGTATCGGCCTAAACTGAGGGAAAAAACGTTTTTTATATATTTTTGGGGGATATTTATTATAGCAAAAAGTAAAAAAATATTGCATTTTTTTTACAAATTGTAGCTCTATTTTTGTTTATAGAGCAAAAAATAAAAACCGCAGAGGTGATCAAATACCACCAAAAGAAAGCTCTATTTGTGGGGAAAAAAGGATGTCAATTATGTTTGGGTACAACATCGCACGACCGCGCAATTGTCAGTTAAAGTGCCAAATCGCAAAAAATGTCCCGGTCATTCAGCAGCCAATTCTTCTGGGGCTGAAGTGGTTAACTAAACACATTCGATTTTAGACGACTAAAATGTCCTACATTGATTAAAACTAACACTAAAACAATTGCAGTTGACTAAAATGGGACTAAAACTAAAATGGCCTTTTCGTCAAAAGACTATGGGCCAGATTCTCAAAATAATTACGCCGGTGTATCTACAGATACACCGGCGTAATTTGAATATCCCGCCGGCGTATCATTGTTTTGTATTCTCAAAACAAGATACGCCGAAATTAGGCTAGGATCCGACTGGCGTAAGTCACTTACACCATCGGATCCTAAATGCAATAATACGCCGGCCGCTGGGTGGCGTTTACGTCGATTTCAGCTTTGAATATGCAAATGAGCCGATACGCCGATTCCTGAAAGTTTTTGCGCCGCTTCGCCGTATAGTTTACTTCATTTCCTCAAGCGTAAGGTAACTCCTGCTATATGAGGGGTAACCTTCCGTAGGTCCAGCGTACGCCATGCTAAGTATGGCCGTCGGGACAGCGTCAGGTTTTTCCGTTGTTTACGTAACTCGTCGCGAATAGGGCTGTGCGTTAATTACGTTCACGTCGCAGCCAATGTATTTGCGGCAAACTACAGAGCATGCGCACTGGGCTACGTTTTACGGCCAGTGCATGCGCAGTTCGTTCAGCGCGGGGGCGTGCTTAATTTAAATACAAGCCGCCCCCTTTGATTTACGCGGGGATACGCCAGGCCATTTACACTACGCCACCGCAAATTACGCAGCCAGTGCTTGGAGAATGCGGCACTTGCTCCTGTAAGTTGCGGCGGCGTAGTGTAAATAGGATACGCTACGCCTCGCTCGTAGATGCGCCGATCTACGAGAATCTGGCCCTAAGGCTGCGTACACACGATCGGTCCATCCGATGAGAACGGTGCGATGGACCGTTTTCATCGGTTCACCGATGAAGCTGACTGATGGACTGATGTGCCTACACACCATCAGTTAAAAAAAAACGATCGTATCAGAACGCGGTGACGTAAAACGCACAACGTGCAAAAAATGCTTCCAAGCATGCGTCGACTTGATTCTGAGCATGCGCGGCCTTTTGACCGATGCCTTTGCATACTAACGATCGGTTTTGACCTATCGGTCAGCCGTCCGTCGGTTCAATTTTAAAGCAAGCCCTCTGTTTCTTGGCCGAAGGATAACGGACCGATGGGGCCCACACACGATCGGTTTGGACCGATGGAAACCGAACCTCAGTCCGTTTTCATCGGTTTGAACTGATCGTGTGTACGTGGCCTAAGACTAAAACTGAATCAAAATTTGCTGCCAAAACTAACGCCCCCAAACTGACATCACCTCCACCCTATACCCACAGCATCCAGAACTTCTCCTCCCGCCCTGCGAGCACCTCCAGTGGCCCCCGATTTGCTATAATTGGTGGACTGGGACACCTATGTAGATTATTTTGCATGTGGCCAGATATGTACAGTGGATCCTTGTTTTACGAAAAACGCGGTTAACGAGCGTTTTAAAAGATGAGCAACTTTTTTTAAAATCCTGGCTCGGTTTGCGAGTGTTGTTTTGCAAAACGAGCAGAATTCAAGCCAATGGGGTGTGCAGTACCACATTTGACCAGAGGTGCAGGGGCGCCGGTGACACTCGGAACGGTTCGGAAACAGTTTGGAAATACTTGGAATCACTCTGAATCACTCCATTCCTGAGTGTTTCCTAGCCTTTCCGCGGGTTTCCGAGGTCAGCTCACCAATAATTTCAAAGGCTCCCCCCAACTCTGGCCACATGCAATATTGCATGCCATAGAATTATCTTTGTTTCCATTGACTTCTATGGGGAAAGTCGCTTTGATATGCAAGTGCTTTGGATTACAAGCATTCTCCTGAAACGGATTATACTCGTCATCCAAGGTTCCACTGTACTGTGAGTTCTAAAAAAAAATGTAAGTGCCCACTTGGAAGCGCTTTTCCCTTTCTAAACACACACACAGATGGGAGCAGTGGGGAAATCGCACCATATTCCTGTTCAAATCGTATGCAAACTCTTAGCAGTGCAATTTGCAACAATTTTGGGCCAGATTCTCAAAAACTGGCGTCTTTGAATGAATGAATGAATGAAAACTTGTATAGCGCAGCACATGCAAAGTAAATCGCCTCTGGGCGCTTGTTGTTCCTGTCTCCTTTGAGATCAAAAGAGATGAGTCTTAATCTTTCTCCTGAAGACTAAATAGTTCTCCTCCAGCCGAATGCTCGCTGGTAAGGCGTTCCATAGTTTGGGACCTTGGACAGCGAATCTCCTGTCACCTTTGGACTTGTATCTGGCTTTCGGTATCTGAAGCCGATTTTGATTGGTGGATCGTAGGATACGATTGGGATTGTGAACTTTAATTTTTCGCATAGATAATGGGGAGCATTCCCATGGATACACCTATGCGTTAGACAGAGAGCTTTAAAGGTGATTCTGTCTTGAACTGGTAGCCAGTGAAGAGATCTCAGTGAAGGTGAGATGGATTCCCAGGGTTTTTTCCCAGTCACAAGTCTGGCGGCCGTATTTTGAACGACTTGAAGACGAGCGATTTGGTACTTGGGGAGTCCGAGGTAAAGGGCATTTGCATAATCCAGTCTGGAGTTTACAATTGCTCCCACCACGACCGCTATGTCTTTCTTGGGAATAAATGGCGTGAGTCTGCGTAGTAGGCGCAGCAGATGGTGAGACCCGCTGACTACTGACCCTATTTGTGCGTTCATTGTCATGTCGGAGTCAAAGATGACCCCAAGACTTTTGACTTTGGCGCTAGGGGTGATGATTTTGCCCAGAATGGGCGGGGGGATCCAGGTTGTTGTCGCCTGATTCCTACGCTTGGCGTGAAACAGAAGAAGTTCTGTTTTCGCTCCATTGAGTTTGAGATAACTCTTTGTCATCCAGTCCTCTACTAGAGAGAGGCATGTCTCTAGGTTGAGGTGGTGATCCTTTTTATTGCAAATGCGGATGTACAGTTGCGTGTCGTCTGCATAAGAGTGATATAGCAGTTTTTGGCTGCTGATGATTTCGAAAAAAGAGGACGCACATAGATGTTGAATAACATTGGCGACAGAGGAGATCCTTGAGGGACCCCGCACGATAATGTGCGTTGTTCAGAAGAGAAGGGTCCTAGCTTCACTATTTGCGATCTGTTTTCCAAAAAAGAGGAGAACCAGGATAGATCGCTTTCTGCGACTTTGGCTATTTTAGCCAGCCGAGTCAATAACAGCTTGTGATCAACTGTATCAAAGGCTGCGCTTAGGTCCAGCAGAACCAGAAGAGAAGATTCTCCTTCGTCTGCGGCCTCGAGAACGTCGTCCCATATCTTAAGCAATGCTGTTTCCGTCCCGTGTCCGGGACGGAATCCTGATTGAAATGTGTCGAGTAAGTTGTGGGTATCTAGATGCTGTTGCAGCTGCTGTACCACTGCTTTCTCCATTACCTTGGAGAGAACAGTTAGGCCTGTTATGGGGCGCCAGTTGAGTGGATCCTTAGGATCCAAAGTGGCTTTCTTCAAGATAGGTTGAATGAAGCCCTCCTTCAGCTGGGAGGGCATTAGGCCCTCCCTGAAGGATTGGTTGATAAGCTGCGTGACAGGAGGTGCCAGGATGTCGGCGCATTCCTTCAGCAGTTTGGTGGGGATAATATCATTTGGCGCAGTGCTGTTGCGCAGAGTGCCGATGATATTTTTAGTGGTCTGAATGGAGATGGGTTCCAGCGTGAACTCACCTGCCTGTGGTAAATAGCTGCCGGTGCTGTGTAAATGACTACGGGGGGGGCTGGGCGAGAAATTGTTTTGCTGAATGCTTTGCCGGATTGCCTCAATTTTGTTAATGAAGCAATCCGATAACTCATCGCAAAATTCTTGTGTATCCAAGTTGGGGGCTTCAAGACATCTTGGATTCATGGTCTGAGTGACCAGCTTGAAGAGTTCGCGGGGGCGATTTAGAGCACCGTTGATAGCCTCAGAAAAATAGTTTTTCTTGGCTTCGAAGATTTGCTTGTAGTATTTTCTGGTTATTGCCTTGTAGATCGAGAGGTTCTCATCTGAATAGCTTCTTTTCCAGGCTGCTTCTGCCTTTGCAGTTTTTACGGGCAAGTGCTGTATTCTCAAGGCGCTTGCTCCGTAATTTGCGTCGGCGTAGCGTAAAGGGGACGGCGTA
Organism: Rana kukunoris; assembly: GCA_029574335.1. Lineage (NCBI taxonomy): Eukaryota > Metazoa > Chordata > Amphibia > Anura > Ranidae > Rana > Rana kukunoris. The sequence continues at coordinate 8,151,788 of CM056051.1, read as the reverse complement.
AGGCCGCGTAATTGGGAAGGAGGGGGGGCGTGCTGTATTTAAATTAAGCGCGCCCCCGTGCCGAATGAACTGCGCATGCGCCGGCCTTAAACGTAGGCCACGGCGCATGCTCCATCGTACGCCACAAATACATCGATTACGACGGCAACGTAATTAACGTAGAGGCCTATTCGCGACGAGTTATGCAAACTACGGAAAAACACGACGCTGCCCCGACATCCATACTTAACATGGCTTACGCCGGACCTACGCAAGGTTACCCCTCATATAGCAAGGGTAACCTTACACGTACGCAAACCTCGTCGACGCGGCACAAAAACGTTCGGGAATCGGCGTATCGGCTCATTTGCATATTCAGCGCAGAAATCGACGTAAACGCCACCTAGCGGCCGGCGTATTATTACATTTAGGATCTGACGGTGTAAGTGACTTACGCCAGTCGGATCCTAGCGTAATTCCGGCGTATCTTGTTTTGTGAATACAAATCAATGATACGCCGGCGGGATATTCGAATTACGCCGGTGTATCTGTAGATACACCGGCGTAATTCTTTTGAGAATCTGGCCCTTTCTTTTTATTGATGCAAATGGCAGCACAAAGTTTTGGTACTCGGTATCAGCGAGTACTTGACCGAAAGTATCGGTACTCGTACTGACGAATGAAAAAAAAAACGGTTTTGGTGCAACCCTAATAGGAAGTAAATGTTTTGTAGTCCCAAGATGGGAACTGCTAGGGCTGATTAGGCTCCTTGAGATAACGCGGGCGCAGAACAGCTTTACATTTCTGACAAGATCAACAAGTATTTTTTGGCACTCTTTGGGCAGATATAAAAAACGAAATGTTCGATGGTATATTTAAAAGAGCAAAAGGACGCAAATAGAAAAAAGTTTATTGTTAAGAGTAGACATGCACTTTAAATACTTAATTAGAAAACCTCATATAAATGTCCAGGGCTTTGCCAAAAACGCAAAACGCTATACAGCAGCACTTATGGGCTGGAGGGGCGCCAGGATGAGGAGCAGGCTTGTGTGAGCCAAATTGTAAAGCGGCCCGATCCCCGGGGTGGTATGTAAATTCACCAAATGCAGAGATCGGTTCTTCTCCAAGAACAAAGATATGTCCTGGGGAAAAAGGAGGAAATAAGAGATAAAATATATATATTATTATTATTATTTAATAGAGATGGGTAAACTGCGCTTAGGAGAGTGGAGATGGGGAGTGAAATAAAGGTGATATATTGGACTGCAGCCCCCCCTATATGTACACTCCCCTAAGGAAGTATAAATAGATACATGAAAAGAGGGGTGGGGGTAGTGGCGCTGTCGCTAGTAGTGTTGCTCACGAATATTGCATATTGGAGTATTCGCGAATAACGCGAATATTGCGGCGAATATTCGCTATGGCGAATATTCGTATTTTTTCAAATTTATTTTTAAAACAGATCACATCCTAGTGATCTCCATCGACGTCTAAAAGCATTGCTGGTATGATTAGAGAGAGACCCTGGGCCGAGTAGCTGATGCCATTCTTTTATGTTGCCGAAAATTCGCATTGCGAATTTTCGGCAACATAAAAGAATCGCATCAGCTACTCGGCCCTTCTTTTGCATCAGAGCCAATCAGAATAACTCGAATATTCGGCAAAAGGAATATTGCGCGATTATCTTCTCCGCCCTTCTTTTGCATCAGAGCCAATCAGAATAACTTGAATATTCGGCAAAAGGAATATTGCGCGATATTCCTTTTGCCGAATATTCGAGTTATTCTGATTGGCTCTGATGCAAAAGAAGGGCGGAGAAGATAATCGCGCAATAGGAATATTGCACGATTATCTTCTCGGCCCTTCTTTTGCCCCCTTATTCTCCTTTCTTTTAAGTAGAGTTAGTGTAGAGTTAGTGTTTAGTGCATATTAGTTTAGTAATACAGGAAATGATCTCCGTTTTTGGGATAAAATATCACGAATATTCGTTATTAGCGAATAATCGCGAATATTCTTCTATATATTCGCGCAATATCGCGAAATCGAATATGGCGTATTCCGCTCAACACTAGTCGCTAGTAGGTTGTTGGGTTATGCCAGTTAGTATACCCCAATCAGTGGGTGGATATGGCCTGCAGGGGCAACCTTCCCCGTCCTACAAAGTGTGATGCAAGGATAGGAAAATGCCAAGGTTGGCATAATGTTGGAAAAATTGTATATGACAAAAATGAAACGAAAAATATATATATAACAAATCACAATAGATGCAAATGAAGTGTGTCACCAAAAGGAGAGAATTAGGTAAAGTAAATCTAGCATATAATCTAAGTAGCTAGGTGCTAAATGTGCATCCCATATACAACTGAACTAGAGTGCAATGTACGTAGGGTTGCCACCTGTCCAGGATTCACCCGGACAGTTCGGGTTTGGAATCATGCGTTCGGGTTTCAGACTGCCTGAAACCCGGACACATTATTTAGACTGGACAATAGGTTGCCAGCAGGGTTGCTGGCTGCAGTTGTCTAAGCTGAGAGTGTCTGTTACACTCTTTCACACTGCCTAAGGCTAACATTAACAAACCCCCTGCCCCCCCCCAACACACACACAGACTGGAGAGGAGAGAGAGCTCAGTCTGCACCTCTTCCCCCCACCCCTTCTCTCTCCTGCCTCTGAGTGAGTACACTAAGGTAAATCAGGATTCTCAGAACACCCTTTACATCACAGTTCCACTTTACACCAGAGGCCCCTTACATCAGAGTCCTCTCCATACATCAGAATTCTTAGTGTTCCCACTTAAACCAGGGTTCCTAGAGCATCCCCAGAATTCTCCCTTTCATCAGAGTCTGTAGAGTCCCCCCCAGTGTTTCCCCCTTACATCATAGTCCTCTCTGTATATCAGAGTTCCCCATTAAATCAGGTTTCCCAGAGCACCCCTTATGTTAGAGGCCCCAGAGTTCGCCTTTACATTAGCGTTTGCAGAGTCCCCCCTTATAGTGAAAGGGAACTCTTTGAGTTCAGATGGAAAGGGGGACTCTGTGGATCCAGATGGAAAGGGGGACTCTGTGGATCCAGATGGAAAGGGGGACTCTGTGGATCCAGATGGAAAGGGGGACTCTGTGGATCCAGATGGAAAGGGGGACTCTGTGGATCCAGATGGAAAGGGGGACTCTGTGGATCCAGATGGAAAGTGGGACTTTGTGGATCCAGATGGAAAGGGGGACTCTGTGGATCCAGATGGAAAGTGGGACTTTTGTTATTAAATTCATATGATTAGAAATGTTATTTAATAGCAACATTTATGTATAGTTTATACTATAAAAAAAATTGCTTCGCACTGCTAAAGTGTTCGGGGTTGACTCGAAGAAAAGGTGGCAACCCTAAATGTACGTCACATACAATATAAATGAGACCAGCAGCCAAAAGTGGGAGTGGGTAGTCTCCTGGTTTAAACAATGTAACCACAGTAAGTACAAGGCTCCTTGGGCAGTCTCTAGAGGAGTAACTCAGTGAAGGTAATCGATAAACAAAAGTCAATATCAAATAGCAAATTCATTAATCCACGTGGAGTAGGTTCAATAGAAATAACTGAATGAGTGAATGATGTGTAATCCAAGGTGCACCTAAATAGGTGGGTGATCACATAAAATGCAATGGGTGCTTCTCGCAGTGGATCCGGTGCTCCCCCTTATGGGTCCCCACTCACCAGAGGCACTCACCCCTGCTGGGGTAGAATGCGTATAAAAGTTACAGCTGCTCCTTCACACGGCTCTCCTGTTCCTGGATTCCTAGTGTGTGTCCTTAGTCCAGGTGGCTGTATCTCTTTAACCACTTTAGCCCCGGACCATATTGCTGTCCAAAGACCAGAGCACTTTTTGTGATTCGCCACTGCGTCGCTTTAACTGACAATTGCGCGGTCGTGCGACGTGGCTCCCAAACAAAATTGGCGTCCTTTTTTTCCCACAAATAGAGCTTTCTTTTGGTGGTATTTGATCATCTCTGCGGTTTTTATTTTTTGCGCTATAAACAAAAATAGAGCGACTATTTTGAAAAAAATGCAATATTTTTTACTTTTTTCTGTCATAAATATCCCCCAAAAATATATAAAAAAAATTTTTTTTACTCAGTTTAGGCCGATACGTATTCTTCTACATATTTTTTGTAAAAAAAAAAAACGCAATTAGCATTTATTGATTGGTTTGCGCAAAAGTTATAGCGTTTACAAAATAGGTAGTAGTTTTATGGCATTTTTATTATTTTTATTTTTTTTACTAGTAATGGCGGCGATCAGCGTTTTTTTTCAGTACTGCGACCTTATGGCGGACACTTCGGACACTTTTGACACATTTTTGGGACCATTGGCATTTTTTTTAGTGATCAATGCTATAAAAATGCATTGTATTACTATAAAAATGCCATTGGCAGTGAAGGGGTTAACACTAGGGGGCAGGGAAGGGGTTAAGTGTGTTCCTGGGTGTGTTCTAACTGTATGGGGGGGGTGGCCTCACTAGGGGAAATCACTGATCTTCTGTTCATACATTGTATGAACAGAAAATCAGCGTTTCCCCCGCTGACAGGAACGAGAGCTGTGTAACGAGCAATCGCGGGTGCCTGGCGGCAATCGTACCCGCCGGGCACGCACACGGGACTCGGGGGCGAGTGGGGGGCGCGCGGGCCGCCGGCGGCGCGCACGCACCCCCTAGTGACCGCATTAGTCCCGATGTAGTATGACAGGCTCTCGCCCAGGAGAGCCGACCTGCCGCCGTAGAACGACAGCGGCTGGTCGGCTAGTGGTTAAAGCTCCAAATTCCTCCGAGAAGAAAAAACAGGCTACCATGGCGTAGTACGTTTTTACGCACGTTTTTATGCACGTTTTGTAACGCTTCAGAAGACGTTACAATATGAAACGTGCGTAAAGCGGATACACGCACACTCTCACGCACTTCCGGGTCGACCAGCTGACTGTTCAGTGGAACGCACGCCTACCCTCGCTGGTGCGACCGTCTATCGGACAGCTAAGTGCAGTGTAGGGTAGCTGCCTATACCCTATAGGGGATTAGGAATTTTTAGTTCTATTTATTTTCGCTTTGTTTATTTTTACTGTTATTGGCTGCAGGTACTATTCTGACCCTGATTGGCCTACACAGTTTCTTTGTATTTTTTCATCTTATGCACGCCATTGATTGGTAGTGCTAATAAATTTTTGCTTTTTTAAAAAACGTAAAAAATCAAGGGAGTTTGGGACTTTAAATGAGGCCATGAACAAGGTGGGGGTATAGGGTAAAAATTACATATTTATTAATCATAGTAGGGTATACAGCACATATCAATGACAAGAACTACTGATAGAAAAAACATTGTAATAAATATAATTTCATAAGATTTACAATCACATGGTTCTGTGCATAAGTAAAAATCAGCAACAAGGGTACATCAAGTATATGGTAACCTAGCGCCACGTAGTGGTCACAGTAATACATATATACATTTCCAGAGATTATTATATGTACATAGATTGTAAAAAATAAATAAATAAAGCAGCACTTGCAGAGGGAAAAAATATGGAACAGTGAAATCATGATTGGTAAGTACGATAATTTTAAGTCGTTGATGTGATATTGTCACATGTCTGTATCTTAAGTTGCCCGACGCGTTTCGTGTAAACCACTCATCAGGGGCAGATAATCAGAGGTGTCTAAGATAAAAGTAGAATAGAATGAGTATGATGGTAACTAATCATAATAGGAAGAGGGCGGATAAGCCCCACCTAAATTACTTACATGAAACAACTGCAGTGGGATGTGACAAGTAAAGAGCCTGGACCAAAAGGTTACCTGTCCCGGGAGCTGAGGTACAAAAGAGCAGCGTGCTGGCAGGGCGCATAGCCTCACCTCCTACAAGACGCAAGCCCAAAGTGCCAATATTCAGGGTTGGATACAGTGTTTCATCAGTCATGGATACCTGAAGGGAGTCTAAGAATAAAGAATACATAAGAAGTATATAATAGTATCCTGATAAGATATGAAGGATACCAGTGAATATTGGATGAGCAAATATAGAGATAATATATCTATAAGGATATCTAAGTAATAGAGTAAAGTAGATGACCATATGTATAATATCCAAATGGCCAGAGGGTATAGCTAATGAAAAAATAAACAAGTAGCAGGGACAATCCTCAATTGCTCACAAACAATGGGTTAGAGTAAAGATTAACTGGTAGAGGGAAAAATTAGGGGGCCTGATATGGCTTACCTGTATCCTAAACTGGTAAGGACTGAAAACGTACTACGCCATGGTAGCCTGTTTTTTCTTCTCGGAGGAATTTGGAGCTTTAAAGGGATACAGCCTCCTGGACTAAGGACACAAACTAGGAATCCAGGAACAGGAGAGCCTTCTAAAGGAGCAGCTGTAACTTTCATACTACCCCCACCCAGAGGCGTATCTAGTGAAAATGGCGCCTATGGCGAGCACTGAAACTGCGCCCCTGTCGAAAAATTTGAAACCCATCTTTCAGATAATCTTAACCAAAAAAAAACATCTAAAAAAAATTGTGATATTTATCATCCATTGTGATATCTTGGGTAGTGACATATCCGCTTTATGGAGAAATCTGGGGTTTATTAGACCCCTAATCCCTACTCTGCCCTTCAAGGTCAGGTGAATGCAGAACCAATACTGGAATTGATGAAATCTTCATCACTTAAGGCCTCAGTTTTCACAGAGGAGAGTGAGAAACTGATGTTCCTCCTTCTTCTTTGTGCACGACCAGATGGAATGGGAGAGCCTTGGAGAACAGGGGGTGGCTGTGGCTGAACGCAGCAGGGATAGCGCTGCCATTGTCCATTAGCAAAGGTGCTGAAAAGGAGATCCTGCCTATGCTCGGGAGGAGAAAAGAAGAGACCCTTAGACCCTGGTAAGTTCCTTGCTGCCCAGCCACCCAACAGCGCCCCCTTCATATGGTGCCCATGGCACTTGCCATGGCTGCCATACCCTAGATACGCCACTGCCCCCACCCCTATTATTATTATTATTTACCTGTACTTTATTCTTTGGTATATGTTAGTTTCTACGTCTGGGGTTAGAGCAGATTGCTGCCTGTGTTCCTGTTGGAAAAATGTGCCCACACTTCCAATTCTGGAGACTGGCGCCCCCTAGGACAGGTGGAGAGATGAACCACTTTAAGCAATGCTGTATCCTGGCCTAGGCCAACAAGGCCCAGGCCTAGGGCAGCACTTTGCAGGGGGGCAGCACAAAAAGAGTCCCCTCCGGCTTGCGCTACACTGTTAGAGTAATGCAAGCTGCTTCTAATTTTGACTGTCCTATCAGCCTGGAACACAAACCTTCCTCACTGTGCTATATGTTTCCTGCTGCACCATTGGCATGGTTATATCTTCTTAGTGCTCTCCATAAAATTATCAGAAATTTGTTCTTAAAGTAGAACTATAGGCAACATTTTCATTTTGGATAGAGTAAGGGAGGGTTATAGCCCCTGTCAGTTAATTTTTTACCATCCCTGTCCCATTGCAGAGATTTCCCTTCACTTCCTTCCCCATAGCCAGACAGAAAGTGAGAGGAAATCTATGCAAATTAAGGGACTCCAATGCTCCCCCCCCCCCAGGCCTTAAGAACTAGTGTCCCCACTCGAAAATTTCAGGGTGGATCTTAAACAGAAAGGGGTGTTGCCTTGACAGGAAGGGGTGGTCATTTTTTAAATTGGGGGGTGCACAAGTTAAGTCAGGGCAGCACAAAACCTAAATACACCACTGACTGCTACAGGGCGGCACCTGTGCGCAGGATCAGGATCACGTATATACACTTGTGGCGCCTGGTTACTTAAAAGGTACCGGTGCGAGTCAAATATAGGGGAGGATCAGAGTGGTAACTGACTCTGATCCAATTATTATGTTCTAAAACCGGTCTCTGTCTCAGCTTGGCTATGTTTTGGGCTGTCTATTGTTACTGGGGTGTAGTTCCTACCCCAGGACAGTGGGTGGCAGCAGTGTAGTCGAGGTTTGGGTGCTCTTCCCCAGCAGCCAATCAGGAGGGTTGAGCCTTGCTGTGCATGCTGGGGGAGGGGATTTATGGGGCATTTGCCATTAGTCTGGGTTCTTCTTCGGAGTGCGGCACCCACCTTTAGAGGTGGCCTTCCAGGCCAGGGTTTGCATGCCACGGGGTATTCCTGGTTTCCGGGACCATGTTGGTCCGGAACATTTGAGCTGTGGCAGGGAGCCCAGTGGTCGACTGTACCGGTGTTCCTCCGCAGTCTCTTCAGGGGTTCCAGTCCAGCGACATCATCAGCGATCCTGCCAGGCACTCGTGCGACTCTGCACTCTTACGCCTCCTGTCTGCTCTACCAGGGGCCTGGAGTCAGAGCTGTAAGAGGGGGGCCGTCCTCTGCATATCAGGCGCTACCGCCAGGTACGTGACAGAGAGTGTGCTATTTTAAAGCGTAACATGTTAGGTATCTATTTACTCGGTGGAACATCATCTTTTATATTTTACAACATTGGGTTATACAGTGGAACCTCGGATTACGAGTATAATCCGTTCCAGGAGAATGCTCGTAATCCAAAGTACTCGCATATCAAAGCGAGTTTTCCCATTGAAGTCAATGGAAACGCAAATAATTTGTTCCGCATTGAATTCAATTGCATGCAATACCGCATGTGGCCAGAGGCGGTGGGGCGCCAGAGAGTCTTGGAAACAGCCGGAAAGGCCCGAGGACAGTTCGGATGACCTCAGCAAACCTGAACTCCGTTCTTGAGCCTTTCTGTGGTTTGCTGAGGGCAGCCGAACTGTCCTCGGGCCTTTACGGCTGTTTCCGTGCCACCTATCAGTGCCGCCTGTCAGTGCCCACCACAGCCGCCTGTCAGCGCCCATCAGTGGCACCTATCAGTGCTGCATATCAGTGCTTGCCTATTGGTGCCCATCAGTGCTCATCAATTCTACATATAAGTGACTCCACATCAGTGCCGCCTCATTAGTGCCCTTCAGTGAAAGGGAAAACACAATCTTATTACAGAAACTAAGAAAAAAAAATTCTCTCCAAAAATCTTTTTTTTTTTTTAGCAAAAAATCAAAACCCCAGAGGTGATTAACTGCTTGCCGACCAGCACATGAGCAGCATGGCACGGACAGGCAGAAAGACGTATATATACGTCCCCTTTAAGAGCGCGGCATTGTGGCCACAAAGCTTCATGAGCCCGACCGCGGGTCCCGCGGACTCGTTCGCCGCAGGGATACCCGCGATCGTCTCGCGGTAAAGAAGAACGGGGAGATGCTGATGTAAAGCGAACAGTGATCACCACTTTCTGTAATCGGAAGTGGTGATCGCTGTCTTGTCATGTGTAGCCCATCCCCCCCTACAGTAAGAATCACTCCTTAGGGAACACTTAACCCCTACAGCGCCACCTAGTAGTTAACCCCTTCACTGCCAGTGTCATTTTCACAGTAATCAATGAATTTTTATAGCACTGATCGCTGTGAAAATAACAATGGTCCCAAACATGTGTCAAAAGTGTCCGATGTGTCCGCCATAATGTCGCAGTCCAAATAAAAATCGCTGATCGCCACCATAACAAGTGAAAAAAAAATATTAATAAAAATGCCAAAAAACTATCCCCTATTTTGTAGATGCTATAACTTTTGCGCAAACCGATCATAAAGCGCTTATTGCAATTTTTTTACCAGAAATCTGTAGAATACGTATCGGCCTAAACTGAGGGACAAAAAAAAATGTTTATATATATTTTTTGGGGATATTTTTTATAGCAAAAGGTTAAAAAAAAAATGTGTTTTTTTCAAAATTGTTGCTCTATTTTTGTTTATAGAACAAAAAATAAAAAGCGCAGAAGTGATCAAATACCACCAAAAGAAATCTCTATTTGTGGGGAAAACCGGATGTCATTTTTGTTTGGGAGCCACGTCGCTCGACTGCGTAATTGTCAGTTAAAGCGAAGCAAGTGCCGAATCGCAAAAAGTGCTCTGGTCAGGGGGTAAATTCTTCCAGGGCCGAAGTGGTTAAAATGTGACATGTTAGGTATCTATTTATTTGGCGTACCATCATCTTTTATATTTTACAAAAGAATCAGAGCTGGTTCACACTCCCGCGGCACGACTGCAAAACGACTTGTGTATAGAAGTCAATGCAGGTCGCCCCGAGCCGCCCCAAAGTCGTACAGGAACCTCTTTCTAAGTCGGAGCGACTTGCGTTGCTCCTATTAGAATGGTACCATTGCATTCAATGGGTCGCGACTCGTCAGGCGGCAGTGTGAACCGGCACTTAGGCCCCTTTCACATTGCGGCGGGAGCCACGCTGGCGGTTTAGCGCCGCTAAAAATAGATATAGAGCCGCATTGCGGGCGGTATTGCCGCGGCTTCCCATTCATTTTCAATGGGAAGGAGCGGTATACACGCCGCTCCTCTCACCGCTCCAAAGATGCTGCTGACAGGAGATTTTTTTTCTCTCCCGCCAGCGCATCGCCTCAGTGTGAAGGCCCTCGGGCTTTCACATTGAGGATGCAGTGAAGGCGTTTTTCAGGCAGTATAGCAGCGCTATTTTTAGCGCTGTACCGCTTGAAAAACTCCTCAGTGTAAAAGGGGTCTTAGGGTGCATATATTGTTTGTTTGTTTTTCATTAACTGCTTGCGGACCGCCGCATGTACATTTACGTCAGCAGAATGGCACCGACAGGCACATCAATGTATATATACAATGTAAAGTTTAGTTTATTTGATTTTTCTTATAACGAAAAGTAAAAAATATTGTTTTTTTTTCAAAAATGTCGCTCTATTTTTGTATATAGCGCAAAAAATAAAAATCGCAGAGGCGATCAAATACCACCAAAAGAAAGCTCTATTTGTGGGATGAAAAGGATGCAAATTTTGTTTGGGAGCCACGTTGCACGACCACGCAATTGTCAGTTAAAGCGACGCAGTGCCGAATCGCAAAAAGGGGCCAGGTCATTTACCTGCATTTTGGTCCGGGTCTTAAGTGGTTAAAGTGAATAATTGTGTTTGAAAAACTGCTGCGCAAATAACATGACATAAAACATTGCAACGATCGCCATTTTATTTCTTAGGGTCTCTGCTAATTAACATATATATATATATATATCATTTGGGAGTTATACGTAATTCTATAGCAAAAAAATACAGATTTGCACATGTACAAGTGCCAGAAAAAGTCGGGTCTTCAAGTGGATAATGAGGAGACTGTAGTGTCATATAATATAATGGGGTTTTCCAGTCACAGGCCGCCATGACTGGAAATTATATACTTTATTTTTGTCAATATAATGGGATGTCTGTGTGGGGGACTCGGTTCTCCTCACACACACACCACTTCCCGCCTGTCTCTATGGCTACACATTGTAAGTGGGCATGTCCTATGGGCGTGTCTTCCCGCCACGGATCAGCCGGTGTTGTTGTCGGGGAGCGGATTCAGGAAAGGTCCCGGCTCGGGGGCCTCACATGGGCCGCAACTATGCTGAGGAGGACGGAGCGGATCATCCACCTGAAAACACAGCGGGGCCGGACCCTGCGAGCCGTCAGGGAGCATTATCTGCGGGATGACCTGAGCTGCGGGAGCCCGCTGTGTGCAGCCTGTGCTCGGGGTGAGGGGACTTCCATTGCTGTGTGTTGTGTTGGGGTGTCTGACATTTAGAGGGAAGCTGCTGATCATACATGGGGGGAATTGTTTTTGTTTTTTATATATATGTGACATATAGCTGTGCTGCCATTCACAAAGCACTTAGTCATGTGATTCCCAAAGTGTGACAACGCTAAAGGTTGTCACTTTACACGTAAATGTTTTGTCACCGGTCACGTGAAGAATGGCGCGGTTTCCACCCCATACGCTTACACTTTTTTGCTGCTGTTATTGTGTGTTTAATAATTATATATACACCCCTCCCCGACCACTTACACCTTGCTAGTACCGGGTTGGACCCCTTTTGCCTTCATCCTTCGTGGCATAGAAGAATGACAATGGCGGAAACCTTTCATTCTTCTGGGTGGGTGACATATGACGTCTGCCCGTTCTTGGCACGCCCCGGCAATCGGGGGAGGGGTGAGGCGTGGGACACAGCCCATCCCCAATCAGGGTAAAGAGCCAATAAAAATCCTCCTTGGACACAGCCGGTCACGTGGTAATTACAGCCGGTCGCGTTGTCCTCAATCTCGCCACTTGTGTGTGTCCCTTTAACCCCCCCCCCCCGGGGTCCACAGCGTGGCGATAGGGGATGCGCCAGCTCATCCCGCGATCAGGATAAAGAGCCAATACACCGTCCCCATATTGGCCCCAAAATAAGGCGTGCCTGTCCCCCCAGGCCGCTGAAGTGCGCCGCGTGCCTGTCCCCCCAGGCCGCTGAAGTGCGCCGCGTGCCTGTCCCCCCAGGCCGCTGAAGTGCGCCGCGTGCCTGTCCCCCCAGGCCGCTGAAGTGCGCCGCGTGCCTGTCCCCCCAGCCCGTCGGAGTGTGCCTGTAATGGCCTAGTAATGGTGGGGATCTGCGACATTATGGCAGACACTTTTGACACATTTTTGGGATCATTGACCTTTATACAGTGATCAGTGCTATAAAAATGCACTTTAATAATGTAAAAATGTCACTGGCAGGTAAGGGGTTAACACTATGGGGCAAATTAAGGGGTTAATTGTGTTCCCTTTAGTGTGTGTTCTAACAGTGGGGGGGTGGGAGCGACTTAGGGAGAAGACCGATCGCTGCTCCTATATACTAGGAACTCACGATCTGTCTCCCCTCCCCTGACAGATCTGTCTCCCCTCCCTGTCCTCGCTCTGTCAGGAGCGATCGCTGGTGCCCGGCGGCCACTGGGCACGTGCATCAGCTCCTTAGGCCTTGTACACACACGATCGGATTTTCCCACAACAAACATGTGATTGGTTTGAAGTGATTCGTGTGAAGGGCAAGGTCCTTTACCTGCATTTTGGTCCGGGTCTGAAGTGGTTAACCACTTCAGCCCCGGACCATTATGCGGGTTAAGGACCTTGCCCCTTTTTGCGATTCGGCAATGCGTCGCTTTAACTGACAATTGCGCGGTCGTGCGATGTGGCTCCCAAACAAAATTGGAGTCCTTTTTTTCCCACAAATAGAGCTTTCTTTTGGTGGTATTTGATCGCCTCTGCGATTTTTATTTTTTGCGCTATATACAAAAATAGAGCGACATTTTTGAAAAAAATGCAATATTTTTAACTTTTTGCTATAATAAATATCCCCCAAAAATATATAAAAACAACTTTTTTTTTTATTTATTTTCCCTCAGTTTAGGCCGATACGTATTCTTCTACCTATTTTTGTTAAAAAAAAAAAATCGCAATTATCTATTGGTTTGTGCAAAATTTATAGCGTTTACAAAATAGGGGATAGTTTTATTGCATTTTTATTAATAATTTTTTTTTTTTTTTTTACTAGTAATGGCGGCGCTCGGCTATTTATTTATTTTTGTGACTGCGACATTATGGCGGACATATAGGAGAATTTTGACACATTGTTGGGACCATTGTCATTTTCACAGCGAAAAGTGCTATAAAAATGCACTGATTACTGTGAAAATGACAATTGCAGTTTGGGAGTTAACCCCTACAGCGCCCCCTAGTGGTTAAGTGTGACCTCGTATGTGTTTTTAACTGTAGGGGGGCGGAGCTGGACGTGTGACGTCAGTGATCGTCTTTCCCTATATCAGGCTCCTGTGACCAAACACAAGACACCGGCGGTGATTGGATCCGAAGGTCCCACGGCAGTGGTCGCGGATCTTCGGACCGGGTCGTGGGTGCGACCCACGGCTGGGCACTTCAAGGGGACGTGATTGTGCCCAGGCGTGCCATTCTGCTGACATATATCGGCTGCATTCACACCTCAAAAACGCTAGAGGGGGGGAAAAAACATTATTCTCTATGGAGATGGTTCACGTCTCCACTCCAAAACGCAGAATTTCTAAAGCTCGGACAAGTCCCGGGCCCTTTTTTGTTGCGCGAATCGGGCGGCTTGGGCATTTTACATTGGCGACAATGACCTGTACGAAATCGCAGTTTAAAAGCGCCGCGTTTTGTCGCGGCAAATCGTGGTACAAAACGCCGCAATTTGTCGCCACAAATCGCAACGCTCACAAATGCTGGCCATACACTCCACGAAAATTCGGCCGAAAATCGGTCGTAAAGAAAGATCTTTCGTTTTTCGGCCAGTTAATGGGCACAAAATTGAAAATCTGTTGGACGTTTTTGAGCCAAAAAAAAAACGAAGGACAAGTTTGGAAATTTTCTGCCGAACGAACGATAAATCGGAAGGTTAATGTGTTTCCCGTCCGAACTTTCTGCACTAGGTATATGTAAAAAAAAATTAACCATTTTTTTTTTTTTTTTCTGTCCACTGAACGATTTACTATCGTTTGCACTCGCGAAAGAACTTTCGTTTTTCGAAAGTTCGTTCGGACGATTTTTCGTGGAGTGTATGGCCAGCATAAGTGTAGCAATAAGTTGCTAAATGTTGCACCTTCATTTAATGTAACAATATTACTACAGAGGAGGTTCCTCTCCTTTTTTTTTTTTTTTTTTTTATACTCCGTGGTGACTCTTATATCAAGGCAAAATGTATTAAAACATTTTGATTGTCTTGCAAAACGCTCTCAAACCAAGGTTTTACTTTATAGTGTTTGGGGGTTCCAAGTTAATTTTCTAGCAATTTATTTTTTATTTGTTTATAATACATGTATGTGAGAAGTGTCGGAATTGGCTCTTCGGTTGATGATATGAAGTATGAGATGAGCGGGCGTCATAGTAATGTACATCCCGCCTCCTTGTACTCGCTAAAATAAACATCTTATTTATTTTTTCTTCCGTTTTTTCTTCTCTCTGCCTCTCTCCTCCTCACACCACAATGTTGGCTGTGAAAGAATTGGCAGAGCGGCCAAAGTACACAGCGTCTTGTTTGACAAGAAATCGACTCCCATTAGTTACTGAGGAGCAGCGTGTGTTGTGGAAATATCACAAATGGAGATGAGATGTTTGAGTCGGATGGAGAAAACGCGCGGCGTACGTTGTTACCAATTTAGGATCCGGCTTGGATTTCTAACAACCACAGTTCCAGAATTGGCCAACATTTTCATTGCATGGACTTTACTCCTCGCCTCTAAGGCTGCATTCACACCTAGGCGTTTTGTCGCCTGAAGCGCGACGCTACAATACGCTGGAGGGGAGAAATAACATTATTCTCTATGGAGATGGTTCACATCTCCAACGCAAAACGTCGAACGCCTGAATTTCAAACAAGTCCCGGACCCTTTTTCAACGCACGTATCGGGCGGCTTGGGCCTTTTTCCATAGCCGACAATGACCTGTACAAAACCGCGGTTTTAAAATGACGCGTTTTGTCGCGGCAAATCTCGGTATAAAGCACCGCAATTTGTCGCGGTAAAAACACCGCAAATCGCCCACGCCTAGGTGTGAATGCAGCCTTACTGTTGGCTAATGTATATAATTGTCAGATGTATGGATGACACCTATACCTATAGTAACCAATCAGATTCCACCATCTGATTTTTCTATTTTATGCAAATCATTTTATTTTTATGAAATAACGTTATTTAAGGTATAAAAAAAAAAAAAATTATAATATATATATATATATATATATATATATATATATATATATATATATATATATATATATATATATATATATATATATTATAATTTTATTTTATTTTTTTAAGAATTGTGCTGTGGACCAAAAAAAAAAGGGGTCCTGTTCGAGTTTGGTCCGCATGCAATGTGAATTCAGCCATACTATCTTATATGGCTGAATTTGCATTGCACAGATATCGCATGTGATTTGCACGGCAGTGCGAATCGCATGATATCTCGCACCACACAGCAGTGTGAATCGGCCCTTAAAGTGGAACGTTGGTCAGAAAATGAAGTCCTGCTAGATGACTTCTGGCCGACCCCTTTTACAGGTATTGCGAAGTACAACATTAAAAATAAGTGTCTATAAGATTTTACCCCCCCCCCCCCCCTTAATGACCAGAGCATTTTTTGCGGTTTCGGCAACACATCGCTTTAACTGACAATTGCGCGGTCGAGCGACGTGGCTCCCAAACACAATTGACGTCCTTTGTTTTCCCACAAATAGAGATTTCTTCTGGTGGTATTTGATCACCTCTGCGGTTTTTATTTTTTGCGCTATAAACAAAAATAGAGCGACAATTTTGAAAAAAATGCAATATTTTTTACTTTTTGCTATAATAAACATCCCCCCAAAATATATATCATTTTTTTTTCCTCAGTTTAGGCCGATACGTATTCTTCTACCTATTTCTGGTAAAAAAAAATCGCAATAAAGGTTTATCGGTTGGTTTTCGCAAAATGTATAGCGTTTACAAAACAGGGGATAGTTTTATTGCATTTTTCTAAAAAAAAATTTTTTTTTACTACTAATCGATCAGCGATTTTTTTTTTTTTTTTTTTTTCGTGACTGCGACATTATGACGGACAATTTTGACACATTTTTGGGACAATTGTAATTTTCACAGCAAAAAATGCATTTAAATTGCATTGTTTATTGTGAAAATGACAGTTGCAGTTTGGGAGTTACCACAAGGGGGCGCTGTAGGGGTTATGTCTCCCTATAAAAGGGATGGCGCGATCGATGCTGCCGCCACATTGAAGCACAGGGAAGCCGTGTTTACACACGGCTCTCCCCGTTCTTCAGCTCCGGGGACCGATCGCCACACTGCGGTGCATACTAGCTCATTATGCCTTTTCCCTTACAGGTGTAAAAAAAAAAGAAATGAAAAGTCAGTGGGTATACAACCGCTTTAATCGTTAAAAAAAGTGATCACGATTCAACTCCCCTCACAATCTCTATTGCAGAGTTTCCTGATTCGTTATGTGTAGAGACTTCTCTGCTCACTTTGGCAGTCTGACAAGTTTTTAACATTGTCTGTGTTAGTAGATAAGTAGAAACATTGTAACTCTTCCTTCTTAGATCAAAGGGATGAACTTCTGTGTGTAAATGCAGGAAGTTTAACCACTTAAAAGGGTTGTAAAGGGTGTGTGTGTGTGTGTGTGTGTGTAATTTTTTTGTAATCGGGTGCCCTGATTACATTGGAGCGCCACCAGTGCAAGCAACCAATGCCCACTAGTGCCCCAGTGCTAACAATCAGTGCCCACCACAGCCAGAAATAGGTACTTATTAGTGATGCCAGTCAGTACTGGCTTTCAGTGCCCATAAGTGCAGAATATTAGTGCCTCCTCATCAGTGCCACAGAATCAGTGCCCATGAATGCAGCCTATTGGTGCCCATCAGCGCACATCAGTGAAGATGAAAAATTACTTATTTAAAAAATGTACTGACAGAAACTAAGAGAAACTTTTATTTATTTTTCAACATTTTCTGTCTTTTTTTTTTTTTTTTTTTTTTTTTATAAAAAAAAAAAAAAAAAATTCCTGGATGATTTGGGCAATAGGAATAGTTTATTTATTTTTATATTTTTTTATATCTCTCATTTATGTCGCCTGTATAACCCGAGATTTCTTTTTCTTCCAGAAGGAAAGCTTTTATCGGAGGATCTGACACACTATGTTGTCCCGGACTGCCAAGTGCTGCAAGATTACCAAGAGGTGCTGGAGAGTTCCGAGATCCAGGGGGTCATCATCATGCAGACAGCATGTCACGCCGTTCAGCATCAGAGAGGACGCCGGTGAGGTTTCAGCACTTTAAGGCCCCTTTCACACTGGGGCGGTTTTCGGGCGTTATTCGAGCGTTTTTCAGGCGCTTTGGCGGTAAAAAAAAACAAACATGTAAAGCGCCTGAAAGAAGCCTCATCTGCAATCCCAATGTGAAAGCCTGAGTGCTGTCGGAGCCCTTTCACACTGCCAGCGCCCGAAAAACGCTGGCAAAGCTCCGCTAAGACCCCTTTCACACTGGGGCGTTTTTCAGGCGCTTTGGCGTTAAAAAAAAGCTCCCACAATGGGAAGGGGCGCTTTAGGAGCTTCTAAAGCGCTGCAAAGAAGCTGCTTGCAGGACTTTTTGACGTCCTACCAGCGCAGCGTCTCAGTGTGAAAGCACTCGGGGCTTTCACATTGGGATTGCAGATGAGGCTTCTTTCAGGCTCTTTACATTTTTTTTTTTTTTAACGCTAAAGTGCCTGATAAACTCCCCAGTGTGAAAGGGGTCTTGCTTTCACTTTTTGATGCAGGATAATGTAGCCCGTCTGTGTAAAGAGAACCTGTCACTATTGCCAAAACTATTTTCCCATTTCCTCTCCTTTTAGTAGTTCTGAAGCTGTAGGGCCGCTGCAATGCGGTAACCCTGCGAATCCACTGCGGGTTCCCGCATCGCATGTCTCCCAGCGGCAGTTCACACTGCCCTATGTGAACCTCCTGGGAGTGTCAATTTAAAGGTAATGACACACCCCCCCCCCCCCCCCAAATCAGTTCGCATATCGCAATGCGATCTGCAAATTCGGGCAGGAATCAGATCGCATAGGTGCGAACATCCCTGCGATCTGATTCTGCTGCGGACCAAAAAAAAGGGTCCCGTTCGTGTTTGGTCCGCATTAGGGATGTCCGATGCCACTTTTTTTCCAAGTACTCGCCGATACCGAATACCGATACTTTTTTTTTTTTAAATGTCTCCCCGCATATGCAGCCATGTCTCCCCCACATATGCAGCCATGTCTCCCCCGCATATGCAGCCATGTCTCCCCCGCATATGCAGCCATGTCTCCCCCGCATATGCAGCCATGTCTCCCCCGCATATGCAGCCATGTCTCCCCCGCATATGCAGCCATGTCTCCCCCGCATATGCAGCCATGTCTCCCCCGCATATGCAGCCATGTCTCCCCCGCATATGCAGCCATGTCTCCCCCGCATATGCAGCCATGTCTCCCCCGCATATGCAGCCATGTCTCCCCCGCATATGCAGCCATGTCTCCCCCGCATATGCAGCCATGTCTCCCCCGCATATGCAGCCATGTCTCCCCCGCATATGCAGCCATGTCTCCCCCACATATGCAGCCTTGTCCCCCCACACCTAGATGCCGCCGCTGCATAGTTAATACGCGCAGGGAAAATTACAGCTTTCATTTGAAGTACTCCCGCAAAAGCTCAGTATCTGTCCCGATACCTATACTGGTATCGGGACAACCCTAATCCGCATGCAATGTGAATTCAGCCATACTATCTGTATGGCTAAATTTGCATTGCACAGATATCGCATGTGATTTGCATGGCAGATGACTTCTGGCCGGCCCCTTTTACAGGTATTGCTAAGTACAACATTAAAAATAAGTGTCTATACTGTTTAACCACTTCAGCCCCGGAAGATTTTAACCCCACTTAAAGACCAGAGCATTTTTTGCGGTTCGGCACTGCGTCGCTTTAACTGACAATTGCGCGGTCGCGCTACGTGGCTCCCAAACAAAATGTAATTCCTTTTTTTCCTCACAAATAAGATTTCTTTTGGTGGTATTTGATCACCTCTGCGGTTTTTATTTTTATAAACAAAAAAGAGCGTCAATTTAAAAAATATTAAAAATATATATTTTTTACTTTTTTGCTATAATTAATATCCCCAAAAAATATATATAAAAACAAAACAAATTTCTTTCTCAATTTAGGCCGATATGTAGTATTCCACATATTTTTGTTACAAAATTGCAATAAGCATATATTGATTGGTTTGCGCAAAAGTTATAGCGTCTACAAAATGGGGGATAGATTTATGGAATTTTTAGAGAAGGGGTTAAACACTAGGGGGGGATCAAGGGGTTAAATGTGTTCCCTGGGTGTGTTCTAACTGTAGGGGCGATGGGCTACTTAGGAAATGACGTTGGTCACTGCTCGCGATGACAGGGAACAGAAGATCTCTCTCATGTCACTAGGCAGAACAGGGAAATTACTTGTTTACATAGGCATCTCCCCGTTTGCCTCTCCTCATTGCGATCGCGGACATTGAGTCCGCAGGGCACGTGTGCCTGCTGGCCCAGGACTACGTAGGGAAGCACCGGTACGCCCTTTTGCGCACCTGTGCTATTCTGCAACGCACATTGGCGACTTCAAAGTCGCGTGATTTTACCGCGATTTTGCCACGATTCGCGGCTGCAATTTCAATGAATGCCTGTGTAAGTGGCATCAAAATCGGACCAAAGTAGTGCAAGGACTACTTTGAAGTCGGCACTACTTAAAGTCGTGCCAGTATGAATGGTGTTCATTGAAAATAATGGAGAATGACTTGTCATACAATTTTGCAGTCCAAAATCGTGGGACAAGTCCTATAAGTGTGAAAGGGGACTAAAGGGTAAGTTCACCTTTTAGGCTCCATGCACACTGAAGCTGATAAAAAAATTAATAAAAAGTTACATTTTTATAGCTTTTATGGATAAAAAACGCTGGCGCCAGAATTCTTGAGCGTTTTTCGGCCTTTTGCGTTTTTTAGCGTTTTTTTCCCACCGAAAAACGGCACTTTGAACGCAAATTTCGGGCGTTCAGAAAAAAGCCAATAAACTCCAAAGCTCATTAATGCTAAAAAAAAAACGCCCGTGGTGTGCATGGGCACATAGGCTAACATAGAGTTCAGTTTATGGGCTTTAAAAAAAAAAAAAAAAACGGGCAAAACGCCAATAAACTGCAGTTTATCAGCTTCGGTGAGCATGGAGCCTTACAGAAAAATCTGTAAGGAAAACTTACACAAGACTACCCCTCCTCACCCCCTCCCCCAGTACCACTGACCTGCAGCACGGCGATCTCCCATTCTGAGCCCTGGTCTAGTGGCCTCGCGGCTCCGGGACTTAGAAATCCCAGGAGCTTAATCTCCTAAATGTACCTCGTCGGGAGGAATCTTTAGAAGTATTCTAATTGATCGCAGTCACATGGGTGGCGGCCGACCAATCGGCTCCCACGCAGCCCATCCTCTCAGTGGGGAAGAAGAGTAAAAGCTGCTTGGATTTCTAAGCCTTGGACCCCTGAGGTGGCTATACCGGGGCTCAGGATGGCAGGTCAGTGGGACTGGGGGGGGGGGTGAGGAGGGGCTCCTCTGTGTAAGTTCACCTAACACCTTTTTCTGTAAAGGTGAACTTGCACTTTAAAACCCAGTAATATGCTGTCTCACCCTGCTCTGCACATGCTCAGTCGCTCTCTATTTTTGACATTGTACCAAAAATCAGCGCCATTAGAAGCCGATCTGCTAACAGCCTAAAGATTTACTGCTGCTCATGGGCTCTGGGCTTCAGCAAAATGGCTGCCTCCGGCAAAAAGAAACGAGAACAATGCTGGAGGCAGTTTTCAGCACACACTGATTTCGGTAGCATTATTAATGTGGAATGTATGTTTCTTGCTAAAGAACATTTTAATTTATACCAAGTTGTTATCGGTAAAGTTCCACTTTAACCCGTTTCCACCCGCGCTATAGCTGAAAGACGGCTGCAGCGGGGCTTACTTTAAGACGTCCTCCTGTGATCGCGCTGCCCGTGAATCCCCTGTGATAGCAGAGTCCTTCAGACTTGGCTGATCAGAGTAAAGGGCCAATCACAGCAGAGGCCTTTACCTTGTGATCAGCTGTGTCCAATGAGAGCCGATCACTGATGTAAACACCAGTTATTTGCTTTCTGATAGTCGGCACTGATAATCAGGGCTGCCCATCAGTGCCTCCTAACCAGTGCCCATCAGTGCAGCCTCATTGTTTAGCAGAAAAAAACCCAGTTGTGATTTAATGCCACCAGAAGAAAGCTCTTTGTGTGAAAAAAAAAAGATAAAATTGTCATCTGGGTACAGCGTAGCATGACCGCGCAATTGTCTTTCAAAGTGCGACAGCGCTGAAAACTGAAAATCGGCCTGGGCAGGAAGAGGATGAAAGTGCCCGGTAGGCAAGTGGTTAACCCCCCCTCTTTCTGGAAGATGGGGGCGTCTTGAACTGCAGCCGCTCTTCCTGCCTCTCTGGTATGCGCTGGCTGTGTAGAGGCTTAAAGCAGTTCATTGACTTGAGAAATATTATCAGAGAAGGGACTGGGTGTGTGTTTTTTTTTTTTGTTTTTTTTTTTTTCAATAAGAAGGAATAAAAGCCTTCTTTTTATGTAACTGATTGGTATTGATGACGTTCTCCCATCCGAGACAATTCTGACATTTCTCTCCTACATGTAAAAATCATCTTTTTTTTTTTTATAGAAAATTACATGATAGAACCCAAACATTTATTTATGTTTTTTTTGTTTTGTTCTTTAGCAGAGACCCTAGAGAATACAATGTTTTGTGGTTAAAAAAAAAACGATAAAGTTAGCCCAATGTTTTTGCATAATGTGAAAAATGAAGTAATGGCACGTCAGGCTTCAAAATTGCACGTGCTCATGGAATGGCACCAAACTTCAGTACTTAAGTACCACTTAAGACCCGGACCAATACGCTGGTAAATGCCCCAAGGTGTTTTTGCGATTCGGCACTGCGTCGCTTTAACAGACAATTGCGCGGTCGTGCGACGTGGCTCCCAAACAAAATCTGCGTCCTTTTCTTCCCACAAATAGAGCTTTCTTTTGGTGGTATTTGATCACCTCTGCGATTTTTTTTATTTTTTGCGCTATATACAAAAATAGAGCGACATTTTTGAAAAAAAAACACTATTTTTTACTTTTTGTTAAAAAAAAATCAAATAAACTACATTTTAGTCAAACATTTAGGCCAAAATTTATTTAGCCACATGTCTTTAGTAAAAAAAAAAAATCGCGATAAAAAAAAATGGCTACCTAGCGGGAACAGCGACACTAATACAGCGATCAGAAAAATGATCGCTTAGTGACGCTGGCAATAGGGAGTGAAAGGGTTAACTAGGGCGGTGATCAGGGGGTTAAAACTTTTTCTTTATCGTACATCACGGGACACAGAGCGGCAATCCATTACTATGTGGGTTATAGAGTCTACCTTCAGGTGTGGACACTGGTGTAATTAACTACACAGGAAGTTCCCTCCCTATATAACCCCTCCCATACTGGGAGCTCCTCAGTTTTTTCATCAGTGTCTAAGGTGTTGGTCACAAGTGAACATGTGCTCTTAGGAGCTCCACTGGAGGGATCCATGCTGGATGTAAAAAACCTCCATAAATCCGGATCCGTCCAAGGTGCTTCATAGCCAAAGTGGACGGTACCCGGGCCTCGGTACGAAGAACGAGGTTTAGCCTATAATGCCTCTATGCGGAGGGCTGGATCCTGGGTTCCAGAACTTTGTGCCTTCTAAGGACCAAATGTTTTTTCTGCTGCCAGGATGCTATATAGGTCCAGGGGAGTTGGTGTTCCTGCCATGGACCCTGGTCCCTGAAGGTCTAGGACAATACCCACGGTGAGGGGTGAAGATTGGGCCTCTTGCTTGGCAATACCCTGCAGCGTGGAGAAGGTAAGAGGAGGGCCTACGGGACTTGGTTCGACAGTAGGTCCTCCGTGGGGGACTTGGGTGTCGCCTATATTATGCTTCTATGCATGGGCAATGTAAACCACTATGTCTTCTGAGACAGGATGGCTCAGAGCACCCATATACCTCCCCTAGCCGGCATGCAGACTGGCCCACCATGTCTGTTAGACAGGATGGCTGCAGTACCTATATATCTCCCCTTGAAGGGGCCGGTACATAAATAAAATAACAAAAAAAAATATGCCCTTAATCCTATACAAAGGATTGTCTTCCGTGAGTAGTTGCAAGTCTTATCTGTGTTTCCACTACTATGGGCAGTAGAAGACATGCCTGATGTTTTTGCTTACCATCCTTTCCAGAAAACGGAAGCTTAAGTGTTAGCTGATCTATTGTGTCCCACTTCCTCCGCTTCAGGCTCTACCATGTTGCACATGCTCACGGGCTCAGTGCAGTCGCAGAGAAGGCTCTTCAAAGGGCCCGGACGTCAGAGCTCTGTAAAGCTAGGGGGACACAAACGTAAGCACCTTGTGTGAGTTGGATACAGATTCATCTAAGACGCCTACTCGCATCTAGCTGTGCAGATTAGCAGGCATTGTGTCAGACTAAATTCAGCTATTTGATGCACCTGGGTTAAGTGCCTCTGCTTTAGCTTAGGACTTGGTCTCCCCATTGAATAAGGTCAGGGGTAGGAATATAAAGAGGGATCGCCACCTGAACCTGGTGGACCCTTATTCTCCTCTGAAGAGACTTAAACAGCTCATAGATTGAGCCATCAGACCTGTCAGGCAATGCAGCCTTCCCCCAACATTGCAATCACTCTGCATGTGTTTTGTGTTTTGCAAGAAGAAAAAAAAAAAGGGGGTGTCCCCCTTTTCCTGCTTTAATCCTGAAACAAAGGGATTAGAAAGCTTGGGGATAAAAGTTTCACTGTCAGAGGACAGGAGACAGGAGCTGCAGCCTAATAAGGAGAAGCTATCAAAAGCCCTACAGGTTCTGATTACACCTCTATCTTCTCCTTAGAGTGTAAAGAGAGGTTTTCCTATAGGTGGCTAGTAAGACCTCCATATAATCCTCAGCCTGGTGTCGGCTTCAGGCTAACCAAATGCATCGGAGGGATGCACAGTTGCGGGCACACATTGCTAATGTCTCTTAATTGAGGAAACACATCTGCAGAGGATAATTTCCTCTTTACCAGTCCGCATGTTGCATAACATACATGAGTTTGGAATGCATGTGGGATAAAAACAAGTAACAGAGCAGATTCTATTGTGGATCGCATAAACATACATGTTTCTGTCTATATGGTGCTGCATGTTTCCACAAAAGAGGTCGCATAAAAGATGCTTGTAATGCTGAATCGCATAAAGACGTTTGTAGGCATAAAAATGCTGAATCACACATGATTACCTGATCACCCAAGTCCTTGTTTCCCCCAAGGATGTTTGGTTACACAGAAGAGGTTTGTTTCCACAGAAAGGCCTAAAATCGCATAAAGTTGCTTGGATGCAAAAAAGATGCTGGATCACACATGGTTACCTGATCATCAGCGTCCTGGATTACCCAAGGATGTTTGGTCACACAAATAGGCTTGTTTCCACAAAAGTACCTAAAGTCGCATAAAGATGCTTGTATGCATAAAAATGCTGAATCGCATAAAGGATGATTGTATGCATAAAAAGGTTGAATGACACAGGATTACATGATCACCCAAGTCCTTGATTCCCCAAGGATATTTGGTCACGCAAAGAGGCTTGTTCCCACAGAAATGCCTAGAATCGCATAAAGAGGCCTGAAGGCATAAAAATGCTGAATCACACAGGATTACCCGATCACCCAAGTCCTGGATTACTCAAGGCCTAAAGGGATCGCTTAAAGATGCTTGAATGCAAAAAGAAGCTGGATCACACATGGTTGTTGGATCAACAGAGTCCTGGATTACCCAGGGATACTTGATCACGTAGAGAGGCTTGTTTCACAGAAATGCCTAAAGTCGCATTAAGATGCTTGGGTGCATAAGGATGTTGGAACGCACAGGGGTGCTTGGTCACACAAGGGTTCTTGTCCGCACAGTAGTGCTTAAAATATATAAGATGTTGATCGCATGGAAGATGCTGAATCGCATGCATGGTTACTTTAAAGTTGCACATGGTGGCTTAATTAAGCAATACAGGATGCCTTGTGTTTGCATAGAGATACGTGTCTGCATGGGTTCATGTTGCACATTGTTGCATAACACGTTTATAGCACATGCTTGCAAGGATGCTCGTTCCAGAGCACACATGCTATATGCATGTTTGGCGTGAGACATATTTATATGATTTCATGCTTCCATGAACACACGCTGCCATGTACACACGCCTCCATTGAGGCATATGGCTTTAACACTTGCCACATACACATATGGGGAGCCAGTTGCATATGTGTTTATTTACTTGGGACTGCAGAGGTTGTCTGCGTTGTGCAGGGGAACAGCACTATCTCCAGTTGGTAGTCTTGCCCTTTTGGGTTAGCCTCCGTGTCTGGGTTGTCAGGGTGCTAGGGCCCGCCTCTAGCAGGTCTGTAGGCCCAGGGTATAGCAGTAATGGCATACGGAAGCAGACTCCTGCTGATGGATCAGTCAGCAGCATGGCTGGACCTAAGGGTGTCCAGCATGGTCAGGTATCTGGATCTCCTGGGTTAGGATTCCAGTCTAAAGATACATTCTTCATTGACAAGAAGCTGGGTATGTTTTGCACCAGGAGAGTGCTTTTGGCCTAAGACAAGACCATCGCTATAAGAAAGCTGGTCTAGGTGGTTACGGCAAGGAACAGTTCCTTACTTTTTGCCTTCTGCTTAAGGCACTAGAGAAGATGCTGCTTCATTCAAGACAGTTCCCTATACTTTTATTCAGGACTGTTCTAAACAGTATTGTGTTGGCCTAGAAGGAGTGGATCTTGACCTAGCATTATCCAAAGAACCGGTCCCAGAGATAGGCTGGAATTCCTCTTGGTGGTTCTTGACTAAAGGGTTTGCCAGGTCAGGAAGAGACCTTGGCCCAGGGGAAGTAGTCGAGCTCCAAGGGAGCCTTATCTGTCAGCTAGAGCTACCGATGGAGCATCTGGCTTAGGGGCCTGAACGTTCAGGGGCTGGTTGGTTCGGTCAGAGTTCAGTCAGACTATACCATATTAAGTGATTTACTTAATTTACCAAGGAGGAGCTTGTGCCTTGCCTATTGACATTCGTCATTTCATGAAATGCAGAATTGGCAGGCGATTCGCTGTAGCCGTCAACAAGTGTCTCCAGGAGAAGGACCTTTACACCCCGACTGTTTTCCTGACCAAGGGCCACAGAAATAGTACCCTGTACATAAGAGGTATTGGCGTCCAGGCTCAACAAGAAATTGAACAGCTTGAGGTCAAGGACAAGGGATCCACCCGCATGCAGGGCAGATGTGTTAGTAATCTGGTGGGACCAGTGGTCACTGGTTATGTCTCTCCCCCCAGTGACGCGGCGTTTGTGGCTTCCATGCAACATTAGAGGATGGCGGAAGCTGGCCTGATTACTCCGGCATAGCCCTGACGACCTTTTCTGTGCAGGGACAGTAGGGGTGGTAGTAGAGGACCCAAGGTCCCTTACATCTTGTCCAGGCCTACTTCGAAGGGGGTATTACATCCTGTCGTGCAACAGGTGAATTAATGGTCTGGCTATTTTAGCCCACATTCTTCAGGATCAGGGTTTTTAGAATCAACGGCACTTCCTTGATTCATACAGGAAGGCTGGCCTCCAGGACCAGATATCCCAGGATCGGGAGAGCCCATGTTCCTGGTATGAAACAGATGGTGGCATCCTTGGAAGTTTGTCAAAGATAAAATTCCTGCCTTCCTGCATTTGGAAAGGAGACGGAGCCAGCCTTAAGTTACATCAAGGATCCGATCTCGGCCTTGCCTCCAAAGGTCGCTTGCTTCACACTCTTTGTTCCGAGCCATTATACAAGGGGTGACGCGCATAAGTCCACCAGTTTAGTCGCCCTTGTGCTTGGAGGATTGGCTCTAGTTTTGTCGGCTTACAGGGTCAGCTCTGTGGGCCGATGCACCATATTTCCCTTCAGCCTTCAACAAGGGAATTGGTGTTCTTGGTTGTGGTAGCCTCCAAGAGAGTTTCAGTAGTGGCAACCTCTTGGTATAAAACCATACTTATTCTTACTAGTAGGGTGATGTTAATCCTCACCCAGCCTTATTTACTAGAAGGATCTAGTGTTCATTTGAATCTAGATATTCTTACCTCCCCCTTTTTCAAAACCTTGTTTTTGGAAGGAAAGGTTATTGCTTTCTCTCAGTAGAGATGAGAGCAGTTAAATTTCTATCTGAAGGTTCAGATATAGAAATCTGAAGTTTTATTGTGCTGCCAGAAGACCCTAGATGTGGGCAGGCAGTGTTCAGTTCAGCTATTAAAATGGTTACACTCTCTCTCCTTTGGAGTAGAAGGGTCAAGGCCTATCTGAAGCGGCTGCTCGGATACGGAAAGCTGATGTTATTGCGCTACCAGGAGGCCCCAGGAAGGGGCAGGCAGCGTCTAAAATCAACTGTTTTCAAGATTGATTCATCAGGGTATTATTCAGGCTTGTGGTTCAGAGAGTGGGACTCCCCCTGTTTCTTGGGGGGGGTGCTCCATACCAGGATAGTAAGCGCTTTATGCGCGATGCTTTACCAAGCCTTTATGACGCAGATTTTCAGGGCCGCAACTTGGCGTCTGTGCTTAGGTTCACTGATTCTTGTCAGATGTACATAGGAGGGCAAAAGGATGCAGCTTTTTGGCGCAGTATGCATCTGGCAGCATTATAGATCCTCACATCTGATGGCGGCCTGCGTTGTTTGTGTCTCCCTCCCCTCAGTAAGCATTGCTTTCGGACATCCCACATAGTAATGGATTGCCGCTCTGTGTCCCGTGATGTACGATAAAGAAAATAGGATTTTTTATGACAGCTTACCTGTAAAATCCTTTTGGAGTACATCACGGGACACAGAGCTCCCGCCCCTCTTGTTTGGGGATATTGGGACACTTATTGCTTTGCTACAAAAACTGAGGAGCTCCCAGTATGGGAGGGGTTATATAGGGAGGGAACTTCCTGTGTAGTTAATTACACCAGTGTCCACACCTGAAGGTAGACTCTATAACCCACATAGTAATGGATTGCCGCTCTGTGTCCCGTGATGTACTCCAAGAAAAGGATTTTACAGGTAAGCTGTCATAAAAAATCCTATTATTAGGGGGGGGTGGGGGGGCTATCCTGAACCTAACACTAACTG
Organism: Rana kukunoris; assembly: GCA_029574335.1. Lineage (NCBI taxonomy): Eukaryota > Metazoa > Chordata > Amphibia > Anura > Ranidae > Rana > Rana kukunoris. Next base: position 8,123,118 of record CM056051.1, on the reverse strand, counting down.
ATTTTACACTGCCTGTCACACTGACACTAAATGCAGTGATTAGATCACTGCATTCAGTGACACTGTGACAGGGGGGGTGGGGGGGCAGATCGCAAGCGGTTAATGTGCCTATGTGTGTGTGTGTGTGTCAGTGTAGTGTTGGTGCAGGACTTACTGTGAGGTGTTTCTCCCATCGCAGCGGTTGGAAATACCGCTGCGATGGGAGATTACATCACTTCCCCCTTCCTGTGTTTACACAGGAGGAGGAAGTGACACAAAGGGGGAGCGCGCGCATTGGCTGGGAGCGATCGCGGGGGGGGCGGGTAAACACGGACATCCGCCCGCTCGTCCCGGATCACTCCCGGAGCCAGGGGGACCCCCGCACGCCGCGGAGGGGGTCCCGATGGGACCCCCGAACCGCACGAAGGCGGGGACATAAATTACGCCCTTGTGCCTGTACGAGCCATGTTGTGGCCGTATATGTGCGTGCGGGGGTCCTTAAGTGGTCAAATTCCCATAGACGCTTTACTTTATACCTCACATGTGTGGTTTGAACACTGTTTTCATATGTGGGCAGGACTTGCGCGTGCGTTTGCTTCTGCATGCGAGCGCACGGGGACAGGGGCGCTTTAGGTCCTTTCACACTAGCGGACGAACGGTCCGCTAATTACAAGTCCGTTAACGGACTTGTAATGAACCCCTATGGGAGCGGATCCGTTAGCGGATGATGTATCCGCTAACATCCGCCAGATCCGCATGCGTTTTTTCAGACGGAAGAATGTCCTATTTTTCTTCCGTCCGGCCAAACGGATCGGATGCAAACGGACAGACGGTCTGTTTCCATCCGACTCCCCATAGGGGAGAGCAGAGGAGAGACAGGGCGGTCCCTGCACAGTTTGCGGGGACCGCCCTGTTCGCCGACAGCTGAGCGGAGACCCCCCGCTGAGCTGACGGACACACGGAGCGGACCGAAAAACGGTCCGCTCCGTGTGAAAGGACCCTTAAAACATTTTATTTTTTTTATTGTTAATTATACTTTTTTTTTTTTTTTTTTTTAGTTTGACACTTAGATATATATATAATCTATCACTTTTTTTTTTTTTCTATTACAATGAATGTAAACATCACTTGTAATAGGAATATGGCATGACAGGTCCTCTTTACAGTGAGATGTGGGATCAATAAGACCCCACACATGGCCGCCATCAGGGGGGTATAGGCAGTACACCTGTAAGGGGCCCGGATGGCAACCTTTCTTTCTTTCAGGGCCCAGAAGCCCACATGGCAACCCCCCCCTTTTTTTTTCTCTATTAAAGGGCCCAAAGGTGGCAAACCCCCGTGTGTATGTGGAGATATATATATATATATATATATATATATATATATATATAATTAGTTTTTTTTATTAAGGGCCCAGAGGTCCCCAGGGCCCCGGATGGCTACCCCCCACCCCTTTTTCTTTTTTGTAAGGGGTCCAGAGGTCTCCAGGGCCGTAAATCTCTATGGTAAACCTCACCAAGCCAATCATAACGGTCGTTGAGAAGCACCGGCGGGTGGGGACGTCCCCTCTCGCCTCCTATAAGACCAATCAGGTGGTGGAACAGCCGCTATGATTGTACTTGTGGTGTAGAGAATGACCAGCTGAAGACGGGGATATCTGAATGATGCCTGTAGCTGCACCCATCATTCAGATATCACACCACAAAGTCAAGGACGTCTATATGATGGCCTGCATGCGGGAAGTGGTTAAAACGTCTGAACACATATAAGTGACTTTAATCTGTAGAAAAAGTTACTTTGACTAATTTCTGTTCAATGAGCCTTAATGTGTTTTATATTTAATGCGAAATTAAAACCGGACTGATGGTAACTAAAGCATTGATCAATATGTGAACAGACACTTGTTGCTCATTAATGAAGTCCACAATCTGATTACTGTTATTTTTTGGTGTTGCTCATCGGCTGAAGCCAGTTTAAAAGTGAAACTAACCTGCAGGCACATTATATGATTGATTTTTATCTATTTTTTTAATCATTTTTAAAAGAAATCAGTTAACTTTTATGTCTCTATACCCTGTAAACAGTCATTTCAGCAAAAAAAATGTTTTATAAGCCGAGTTTTTCAGTACATTTTTTATTTTAATTTTTATTTTGTGCTGAAAATGCCCACCTAGGCTTATACTCGAGTCACCTTTTTGCACCTGATCTCCCGGATTTTTGGGACCCGATACCGGACAGCCGTGGGTCCTCTGAGATACCAACGTTTTCTATACATGATATACATTTTTAGCCTCATTTCTCTAAATGTCTACATTGGCACACATGTAGCCACATTTCTCCTGTATAAGTGTGCAAAGTTTGTTGTCTGGGTGACCTACAGCTGGGGAGCACCGATTTTCAAACCCGGGCACCACTTTCATTGACTCCCATGTTAAATGTCAGTTTAGGCATGGGCACAGTGAGGCATGCAGATGGACACCCTAGGCCAATGATGGTGAACCTTGGCACCCCAGATGTTTCGGAACTACATTTCCCATGATGCTCATCTACACTGCAGAGTGCATGAGCATCATGGGAAATGTGGTTCCAAAACATCTGGGGTGCCAAGGTTCGCCATCACTGCCCTAGGCTTATACTCGCGTCAATACGTTTTCCCAGTTTTTTTTGTTAAATTTAGGTGCCTTAGCTTATATTGGGGTCAGCTTATACTCGAGTATATACGGTAACTATTTTCAGGCCACGCCAATCCGGTCACGTGATATGGCTCCCCTGTGGTGGCTGCAGGGGGAGGAGGGAGCGCCGACAACGGATGGGCCATAGGAGCCTATGGGAGACCTCACCGCTCCCAGGCATTGCCAGCCAGTTTTCAAGCGGTCTCTCCTCTCCCCTGCAGCAGCTGCTGGCTGACACTGGGGAGATCACGTGACTGGACAGGCCTGAAAATAGGTAAGTATATACACCTTTTCTTACACAGGTTAGTCCAGGGCTCGACAAAACCCAGGTGCCAGGTTGCAATTGCAAATGAAAATTGCATCCTAACGCCTGGGCAGCACAGCAGCAGCAGTCTGGAATCCTTCCATGTGCCCCCCCCCCTTCCCCTCGCACGTGCGTGAACTAAGGTCCTGCACGGTTTAGCAGATATTTACATAAATTACAGGTGCCGATGTCTACGGCGCAATGCGCGCCGTAGACAACAGCGCAGGCGCACTGGGAGTGACGTTTTTTACAATGGCATAACCTGGGTTAATGTCATGTTTTTGCGCATGCGCAGGGATCTGCTGGTCCCGTGCGCATTTGCTGGAGTGATGTCATCGCCGATCCGGCCAATTGCAGCAGCGAAACAAGGAAGTATCTGCGAGGGGGCATGGCAGCAGTGGACGAGGAAGACTACGGGGGCTTCGATTTCAGGTAAATGGCACATAATGAGCTAGTCTGCTATGCAGACTAGCTCACTATGCCTTTCTCTTGCAGGATTGGGTTTGGCCCCGTTTTTTTTTTCATGGGGCGGTTTAGTTCCTCTTTAAGTGTACATCCTTGCAAAGGGGGGTGTTTGCCTGCACAGGTGTCCAATGCATCTGTATGCAGGCAGTCATGTCTATTGGAAAGCAGCGGCTGCACAGACACAGCCACTGCTCCCAATTTGTGTATAGATAAAAAAAAAAGTATTTCTAAAGTTTTTTTTTTTTTTTTTTTTTTTATATTTTTTTATTATTTGCATTCAAGCTGGGAGGGGAGCAGATGCAACAGCATATTGCGCTTTCCAGTGAATGGCTGTGAAACGGTACCTTGGCAGAACAAGAATCATTGGAGGAGAGCACACAAAGGTCCCAGCACAGCTTGAGAACTGACCATACTGAGCTCTCCTGGTTAGTGTGGTCAGTTTTTAATAGGAAAGCAGAGGGGCTGGCGGGAACTCCAGGGATCTCACACAAAGGAAGCAATACAAAGAGAACAGGGGTCTTTCTCATACAAGTACAGGGTACCTCAGCCACATATCAGGAATATCAAATTCTGAGGCGACAAACGCTTTAGGGACACAGTTGGATGGAGGCAACAAATTGCAGATAAATGGAGGTCTAGAGGCCGTTGTGATCTGTCCACGCAGACATGGAATCGCTATGTGTTTTCATCACCTACAGGGTTGGGGTTGTGACAGAGATGCAGATGAAGCACATCTTTGTGGCTGGTTATCTTTCCAATCAATTGGAATGAAGGAAATCAATACTTGAATCAAATGGGAGTTAAAAGGGATATCTCCATTCATTTGCTCAGGAAATAGAAGCATGCTGGTAATGGAGGTCATCAACCATGACTTGATGTACACTCGGGTAGGCTGGGAAATGTTAAGTCTATGGAGATGAGGACAGCCAGTTTAACATGTAAAACACACGCCGTGTCCTTCAGGGGATGTTCATTATTTAGTGTGTTCTAAATCCCAGGAAGGAATAAAATGTCCTTTTAACAATCAATTGCCTTTCATGTTGATTAACGGAAGTGGTTTAAGATCGATTTTTTTTTTTTTTAAAGTAAGAGCAATTCTCTAAAGATTCACAATAGCCACAAAGATATTTATCAATTCATTTTGCATCTACTAAATACCTTTTGCAAACCCAGATATTTCCTTTATAAAATTAATGTTCAAACCAATAATAACTAGAAAAGATACCATTTCTGGGGAAATTGTGTGACGTGTTCTTGCCTCCACCAATACTCCTGACTGGAGACAGTGCCCCTGGAGATGTAAATGTGATCCAACAGTGTGTCGATCCATTGCCCCATCAAAACTGTATTTATCCTATTTGCCCCATCAAAAACTGGTTGCTATGGACGCTTTCTATGGACTGGTTGCTATATGCAGAGTATGCTAGTATGCAGAAGTTAGCCAGAGTTATGCAGAGCCAAAAAAACAGAGCCAATTCCCCTCAGCGTTGTGTGGGAGGAGCTAGAATTCACCTCACAGCTGTGTGTGAGGAGTTCTAATTCACCTCAGTGTTTCCTAGGAAACCAATGTTTATATGCAGCCTCTAAGCACAGACCATAGATTCTTGTTCTTTTTGAATACTTTTCCTTCTTTAAATGATTGTATATTAAAAACTATAAATCGTACATCGAAGATCTTTATATTGTGAGAATCACAAGACCCAGACCTACAGTTTGAAATAAAATTGAAGGCACAGTTGCAGTTTAAATATTGCCCTTCAAATTTTAGGTGTCTAGACTGTAATGTCAATGGAAGTCAATCAAGGTCAATGGAAGTCAATCGAGGTCAACGGATGGCGTGCGTTGCAAACAAATGGTCATATTGTAAAAACGATCAGGACAATGGCTTAGCCGTGGACACGTATGGTGGCAGCAGGGATAGCTGAACGTTTTGATATAAGATTTGTGTAGGTCGGCTTGAAAATGAGGGAGTAGTGGCAGTTTAGAAATCATGTCCTGATTTTTCATTTTTTTGTCATGTCACACTCTAGATTCACCATTCATTCCTATGGGACAAATTTCACCGCAAAAACGACATTTCGCAAACGATTCGGCGAAACGTTCCACAAAGAAATAGCACACTATTCGGGGAAAATCCACACGTTTCGGTATATTACTCATCTATGTAGTGTAAAAACTGTGGGAAGAGTTAGGGTGGTAAATTTGGCTATAATAATATATATGTGAGATAACAAGTGCTCTTGCTATGCAAGAACGCTTAATAAATACATTTGAAATAGAAAATGAATGGTGACATCACTGCTATGTGCTGTATGTAGCCTGGGCAGAGATTAGAGCTGTGGGATGGGCCCAGAGGCTCCACCCACTACAGGCTGCCTGCAGAAACCTACCGGAGGGGGCGGAGACGAGACCAGTTTCCGTACACAAGGAGAAGGCGCAGCAGTTGGTGGTCTTTATTACAGGATATTTTTTGCACAAATGTAAAGTGTGTGTGGGGGGCAGTTTCATAATGGCTAACGGCACATACACCAGTACTTTGGGTACTTGCGAGCATAATCCATTCCAGAAGCATGCTTGTAATCCAAAGCACTCGTATAGCAAAGCGAGTTTCCCCATAGGAATCAATGGAAATGCAGATGATGTGTTCCAATGTCATTGCTATTGTATGCAGTACCGCATGTGGCCAGCAGAGGTGGGGGGGGGGTGCCGGAGACACTCAGAAACATTTAGAGACACTCGGAAATGGAGTGTCTCCGGCGCGTCCGCACCTCTGGCCACATGCGGTACTGCACACCCCAGAGGTTTGAATTTTGCTCATCTTGAGAGACAACGCTCCCAAACAGGAGTCAGGATTAAAATAAAATAAAAACGCTTGTAAACTGATTTATTATATTTAAAGAAATAGAGCATCTATCCAAGAAAAGTGATTAACCCCTTTTTTTACCAATGTACATTTATAAACTTCTTGGTTGCTGCAGTCGTGAGCTTGATATCGATTTTTAGAGCTGGTAAAAGGTTTTCAGTCATCTGATCGGTATCACAGGGCTCTGAAGGTGTTCATCCCAAAACTCCCTCCTGCCAGCGGCACCCATTTTGGCCTATGGGCTGTCTTATTCCTCCGGGGAGCCCAGGACCTCTGTAAACTGTCAACCCCCCTCCATCATTAATGAACCTGGAAGTAAAATTTTGTTTGTCACTTTTGAGTTCAGAGCAGTCATTCCTCAGCTACTATAGCCAAGGATGCAGCTATTCAAGTACAGTCTGCACTTTAATTACCTGCCCTTGTCTCCATCAGCACTTGCCCCCACCCCATGTTGAGGGCATGCGGCCTGGTATGGTTTGGAGGGGGGGGGGGTGCTCGTTCGTGCTCGGATAAGGGTCTGGTATGGATTTGGGGGGGGGGGGGTTTGTTTATAGTGCAAAAATCTTCCTGGATGTCAAGTGGTTAAACATCTGCTGCCTGTGCTTGGCTTTAATGCAGAATGGGTTCATTTGACAGGTAAGTGTAATGAGCCCCTGTAAGCCGGCGCCCACTGGAAAGTTTTTCTTCCCCCTGAAGAGTCAGACAGATGCAATTAACATCCATTCTGTACTCCTCTGACAGGGTTTTATCCAAAGTGGCTATAGGAATGATAAATCTGCACTTTATCTCGGCAACAAATTTGATTTGTGTAACGATTTCCGTTCAGATATGGCGATCGGCGCACCTCTCAACGCTCCTATTTCATACGGCTTGATGGACAGCGTCCAGTGTCAGAGACGTGCTTCCAGGAGCCTTCCCTACCCAACCGTTATTGGGCTCTTGCTTTCTCTGCTATATATTATATATATATATATATATATATATATATATATATATATATATATATATATATATATATATATATATATATATTTATAGCACGTTTTTTTAATTGAGAGTTTCAATCAAGTGCTTTTCACACCGATTGCCCTATTTCACAATGGGGAACATGGCCGCCTTCCATACTGGTTGTACTTCATCTGACACTTCTCTGGGTTGAAATCCCAAGAAGTACAAATCCAGCCTGAACTTTTCTTTTGATTGTTTTGTGTCCAGAGGGATTTAAACTGACATCCATTGGCGCCTGGGGGAAGGAAGCATAGGCCTGCAGAAGGCCACAACTACCAGCCAGGGAGGTGGGGGCACACGGAGACACAGGATGGGGTATCCTGTGTCTCTGTGCGCGATCGCGTTGGGCCGCGCCAGCCGGTAATTGAGGCCGCGTCTTTGCGGCCTTCTGCAGGCCTATACTTCCTTCTGTGATCTGGTGGCAGTTGGTATGACAAGAAAACCAGCAATGCTAATGAAGCTTCCCCTGTGTTTTCACTGCCATCTCCTTCCCTCTAATTAGAGCCCCCAAACATTTTATATATTTTTTTTTATTCTAACACTCTAGAGAATAAAATGGCGATCGTTGAAATACTTTCTGTCTCGCCGTTTTTGCGCAGCGGTCTTGCAAGCACATTTTTTTGGGGGGGAAAAAATACACTTATTTTTAATTAAAAAAATAAGACAACAGTAAAGTTAGCCCAATGTTGTATTGTAAAAGATAATTTTACGCCACGTAAATTCATACCCAACATGTCGCACTTCAAAATTGCATCCGCTCGTGGAATGGTGACAAACTTTTACCCTTTAAAATCTCCATAGGCGACGTTTAAAAAAATTCTACAGGTTGCATGTTTTGAGTTGGGCCCCTTTCACATTGGGCAGTGGAGCCACGGTGGCGGTATAGCGGCACGATTTTTAGCGCTGATATACCGCGAGTTGCGGCCTTTGGGCTTTCACATTGAAGACTGCAGGGCATGATTATTTCAGGCGGTATAGCAGCGCTATTTTTAGCGCTGTACCGCCTGAAAAATGCCCCAATGTGAAAGGGGCCTTACAGAGGAGGTCTAGAGCTAGAATTATCGCTCTCGCTCTACCAATCGCGGCAATGCCTCACATGTGCGGTTTGAACACTGCTTTCATATGCAGGCGCTACTCACGTATGCGTTCACTTCTGCGCGCAAGCTCTGTGGAACGGGGGGGGGGGGGGGGTCTTTCTGGCTCCTAACTTTTTAGATGGCTCCTAGATTCCAAGCAAATTTGTCAAACCCTGACATAAATAGCAGCCGGCATAACAATCTTAACCACTTCAGCCCCGGAAGAATTTCCCCCCCTATGGACAGGCATAATCGCGCACCTGTAAGTGGTCCTTTAAATGTCTGCCGTGTGGTCTCGTTTTCTGCGGGGGATACCCGCGATCGTCTCAAGGAGGTATAGAGCGGGGAGATGCTTTATGTTAACCAGCATCTCCCCGCTCTGCCTAGTGACAATGACACTGATCTCGGCCCCATGTACTCGGAGCGGAGATCAGTGTCATGTGACACACAGCCCACCCCCCCCCCCCCCCCCCCCCTACAGTAAGAAACACTATGCAGGGAACACTTTACCCCTACAGCGCCACCTAGTGGTTAACCCCTTCACTACCAGTGTCATTTTCACAGTAAACAGTGCATTTTTATAGCACTGTTCGCTGTGAAAATGACAATGGTCCCAAAAATGTGTCAAAAGTGTCCGATGTGTCCGTCATAATGTCAGTCACAAAAAAATCACTGATTGCCGCCATTACTAGTAAACGCTATAACTTTTGCACAAACCAATCAATAAATGCTTATTGCATTTTTTTTTCCTTTACCAAAAATATATAGAAGAATACGTATTTAAACTGAGAAGGAAAAAAAGTTTTTTTAATATTTTTTGGGGATATTTATTATAGCAAAAAGTAAAAAATATTGCATTTTTTTCAAAATTGTCGCTCTATTTTTGTTTATAGCACAAAAAATAAAAACCGCAGAGGGGATCAAATACCACCAAAAGAAAGCTCTATTTGTTTAGGAAAAAAGGACGCCAATTTTGTTTGGGAACCACGTCGCACGACCGTGCAGTTGAGAATTAAAGAGACACAGAGCCGAATCGCAAAAAGTGGCCCGGTCTTTGACACCCAAATGGTCCGGGGCTAAAGTGGTTAAATCGGTGTTCCGCGCCCCCCCCCCCCCCCCCCCCCCCAAAAAAAAATTAATTTAAAACTTCACTTACCTGTCCTGGAATCCAGCGATGTCGGGAACCCGCAGCCTATGTTTTTATCAGCTGTCGGGTGTGGCCGCCCCCATTGCAGCTAAGGGAACCCAGCCGTGTAGACTTTCGTCTTCACGCCAGGAACTCTACTGCGCATGCACTAGGCTCCACTCCTCTCTTCTACTGGTCTGGCGGCCGGGGGAGGAGGAGGGAGCCCCTCGGTGACGTCAATGGGAGCAGCCAGTATCCTGTCCCCCTGAAAGGTGACAATTGTGGCACCAGAGGGGGGGGGGTCCGATGAGCGGAAGTTCCACTTTTGAACGTTTTATATTCCTGGAGTTCAGCTCTGAACTAGAAGTTTGTTTCTAAAGTTATTTTTTCATTTTTTTTTTTTTTTTTTTTTTTTAATTCTCTGTACCATGTAGAACATTTCTGCATATAGCAGGTCATGGTCCTAAAAATTAAGCAACCTTGTATCCTTTTCAAGTTCAGCTAAAACTTTGTACTTCTTTACAATAACCCAAAGTTTTTATAACATGGAGATCCTGCTTTCCTCCATATTGGAATGCATTTTTATTGTTATTACTTTCCTCCTATTTTTCCAGGCAGTATAAGAAACTTCGGACCTTACTTCGCGATGCCCGCCATGATTGTATCTTTTTCCCAAATGAGTTCCAGCTCGATGCCTATCTCCCCAGAGAGATGGGTGAAGCTGTGGAGGACTGGCAGTCCAGGTACGATCCTTCTCTTCATTACACAAATCTGTTTTCATTGTTGAAAAAGGCCCTTGTTGGGTGGCGGGTGCCGTGTCGCGGGGGCCCTTGTTGGGTGGCGGGTGCCGTGTCGCAGGGGCCCTTGTTGGGTGGCGGGTGCCGCGTCGCGGGGGCCCTTGTTGGGTGGCTGGTGCCGCGTCGCGGGGGCCCTTGTTGGGTGGCTGGTGCCGCGTCGCGGGGGCCCTTGTTGGGTGGCGGGTGCCGCGTCGCGGGGGCCCTTGTTGGGTGGCGGGTGCCGCGTCGCGGGGGCCCTTGTTGGGTGCCGCGTCGCGGGGGCCCTTGTTGGGTGCCGCGTCGCGGGGGCCCTTGTTGGGTGCCGCGTCGCGGGGGCCCTTGTTGGGTGGCGTGTCGCGGGGGCCCTTGTTGGGTGGCGAGTGGCGTGTCGCGGGGGCCCTTGTTGGGTGGCGAGTGGCGTGTCGCGGGGGCCCTTGTTGGAGAGAGGTGTTGAAAGTATGGGATGTGGGGGGGGGGTCGGATGATGGAGGGGTCAGGTGCAGTGGTGAGAGTTGGAGGTTGGTGGTCAGGAAAGGTGCAGTAGGATGGGGTGCAGGTGCAGCTGCGTTAGTAAGGCCTCGTACACACGATCAAATCTGTCCGCTGGAAACGGTCCGCTGGACCGTTTCAGCAGACAGATTCGATCGTGTGTACGGCCGAGCAGACAGATTTGTCCACCCGACAGATTTCAAAGCATGCTTTGAAATCTATCGGGTGGGAATCTGTCCGCCCGACATGTCTGCTGGTTAGTACACTTACCAGCAGACATGTCGTCCCGCACCGCCGCCGAATGGATTCGGCGCATGCGCAGAAGTGTTTTACTTCCTGGTGCGGTGACGTGGCGGCGTCAACGTCACCGTCACGTCAGCGCGCTCTCTGCTGGCGGGGATTTTGGTTTGCTCGTGTGTACACGCGAGCAAACCAAAATCCCAGCAGACAGATTTGTTCAAATCTGTCGGACGGACAGATTTGAACAAATCTGTCCGCTCGTGTATATGGGGCCTTAGAGTGCTTGGAAAGGAGTTGTCATGAAGGCGCAGCGGTGGGAAGATTTCAGGCTTGGTGGTGAGAAAGGGGCTAATGGGGCAGGTAGGTGGTAAGAGCTGAAGGGGCCACAAATTAGGACAATGTTCTATAACAACACAGACTCGCCTGCTGCAGGGGACCTCTCTAAACTTGTCTTCCTTTTGATTTGTCTGCAGATGCATTTACAATTCCACAGTCTGGTATTATCAGCACTGCCGAGCTAAAATACCCGTCATTATGGTGACTGAGAATGAAGAGGCGATCCGAAAGTACATCAATGAGACTGAAGGGGTCTACGTCTTATCATTTAAGGTCAGTGAGATGCCGGGGTGTCATTTGTACACAAAGCAAGAATTTTTTTTTTTTTTTAACCAGAGGAGGGTTATGTATAATATAATTATAATTCTTTATTTTTTACACCCTAGGGTGTGATGGTGAACCTTGGCAACTCGGCTGTTTTGAAACTACATTTCCAATGATGCACGGCAGAGTGCATGAGCATCATGGGAAATGTAGTTTTTAAAACATCTGGGGGTGCCAAGGTTCACCGTCGCTGCCATAGAGAATTAAATGTCGGTCGTTGCAATAATTTATGTCACACCGTATTTGCCCAGCGGTCTTGCAAATGAAATTTTTGGGGGAAAATACACTTTTTTTTATTGTATCTTTTATAAAAAAAAAAATACGAAAACAGTAAAGTTAGCCCAAATAAATATATATATATATATATATATATATATATATATATATATATATATATATATATATATATATATATATATATATATATATATATATACACAGTGCAGAAAATAAGTATTTGAACACCCTGCTGTTTTGCAAGTTCTCCCACTTGGAAATCATGGAGGGGTCTGAAATTGTCATCGTAGGTGCATGTCCACTGTGAGAGACATAATCAAAAAAAAAAATTCCAGAAATCACAATGTATGATTTTTTTAACTATTTATTTGTATGATACAGGTGCAAAGAAGTATTTGAACACCTGAGAAAATCAATGTTAATATTTGGTACAGTAGCCTTTGTTTGCAATTACAGAGGTCAAACGTTTCTTGTAGTTTTTCACCAGGTTTGCACACACTGGAGGAGGGATTTTGGCCCACTCCTCCACACAGATCTTCTCTAGATCAGTCAGGTTTCTGGGCTGTCGCTGAGAAACACGGAGTTTGAGCTCCCTCCAAAGATTCTCTATTGGGTTTAGGTCTGGAGACTGGCTAGGCCACGCCAGAACCTTGATATGCTTCTTACAGAGCCACTCCTTGGTTATCCTGGCTGTGTGCTTCGGGTCATTGTCATGTTGGAAGACCCAGCCTCGACCCATCTTCAAAGCTCTAACTGAGGGAAGGAGGTTGTTGCCCAAAATCTCGCAATACACTTGGCCCCGGTCATCCTCTCCTTAATACAGTGCAGTCGCCCTGTCCCATGTGCAGAAAAACACCCCCAAAGCATGATGCTACCGCCCCCATGCTTCACAGTAGGGATGGTGTTCTTGGGATGGTACTCATCATTCTTCTTCCTCCAAACACGGTTAGTGGAATTATGACCAAAAAGTTCTATTTTGGTCTCGTCTGACCACATGACTTTCTCCCATGACTCCTCTGGATCATCCAAATGGTCATTGGCAAACTTAAGACAGGCCTTGACATGTGCTGGTTTAAGCAGGGGAACCTTCCGTGCCATGCATGATTTCAAACCATGACGTCTTAGTGTATTACCAACAGTAACCTTGGAAACGGTGGTCCCAGCTCTTTTCAAAACATTGACCAGCTCCTCCCGTGTAGTTCTGGGCTGATTTCTCACCTTTCTTAGGATCATTGAGACCCCACGAGGTGAGATTTTGCATGGAGCCCCAGTCCGAGCGAGATTGACAGTCATGTTTAGCTTCTTCCATTTTCTAATGATTGCTCCAACAGTGGACCTTTTTTCACCAAGCTGCTTGGCAATTTCCCCGTAGCCCTTTCCAGCCTTGTGGAGGTGTACAATTTTGTCTCTAGTGTCTTTGGACAGCTCTTTGGTCTTGGCCATGTTAGTAGTTGTATTCTTACTGATTGTATGGGGTGGACAGGTGTCTTTATGCAGCTAATGACCTCAAACAGGTGCATCTAATTTAGGATAATAAATGGAGTGGAGGTGGACATTTTAAAGGCAGACTAACAGGTCTTTGAGGGTCAGAATTCTAGCTGATAGACAGGTGTTCAAATACTTCTTTGCAGCTGTATCATACAAATAAATAGTTAAAAATTCATAAATTGTGATTTCTGGATTTTTTTTTTTTGATTATGTCTCTCACAGTGGACATGCACCTACGATGACAATTTCAGACCCCTCCATGATTTCCAAGTGGGAGAACTTGCAAAATAGCAGGGTGTTCAAATACTTATTTTCTGCACTGTGTATATATATATATTATAATGTCTGTGTGTGTGTGAAAAAGATGATGTTGCGCCGAGTAAATCGATACCCAAAAAAAAAATCCCTAAATATCTTCCCTTTACTTTAGTGCAGTCCTCCTTCACTTACCTCATCCTTCAATTTTGATTTTAAATGTCCTTATTTCTTCTGAGAAATCCTCACTTCCTGTTCTTCTGTCTGTAACTCCACACAGTAATGCAAGGCTTTCTCCCTGGTGGGGAGGGGGTGAGCAGGAGTGTCAGGACACTCTCTCTACTTTGCACTTTGCAGATAGAGAATGGAGCTGTGTGTTAGTGGGCATCCTGACACTCCTGCTTGCCCCCCCTCAAGAGGCTTTCTCCACACCAGAGAGAAAGCCTTGCATTACTGTGTGGAGTTACAGACAGAAGAACAGGAAGTGAGGATTTCTGAGAAGAAATAAGGAAATTTAAAAGCAAAATGGAAGGATGAGGTAAGTGAAGGAGGACTGCACTGAGGTAAAGGAAGATATTTGGGGGAAAAAAAAAATTCCTTTACAACCCCTTTAACACTGCCTTCATTCACAGAACACATTTTAACAATACAAAGCGTTCTCTGATTGGATGAGGTGGCGCTTGTGACATCCTTGCCCCGCCTCTTCGCCTCATCCAATTTCTTTGTTCTTCACATAGGAATACTTGGAGACATTTTGGCCACATCTGAAAGGAGCCCTGGAGTTGTACAGCTCGATCCGAGAGGCTCATCAGGAGCGTGAAACCGAAAACCGGGAGAGTAATGGCAAGGAGTACCAGGAGCATCTCCCGCTGGAAATTCTGGAAGCTGGAATTAAGTCCGGTAGATATAAGCAGGTGAGTCGATCACCAGATTAAATGTGTTACAGAGAGAAAGCTGCATGATAACGCACTGACCGGTCCTTATTCTGTGCAGGGTGTACTCGGCGTCAACAAGCATCGCTCTCAGCTCGAGGCCTTTGTGCGACTTCAGGGTCAGGGAGGCAAAGACTCCGGTATGAAAAGGCTTCTTCATTCTGTAATATTTTCTCACTCTATGGGGGAGATTTGCTAAAGTTGGGAGAGTGCAAAATTTGGTGCGGCTCTGCATTGAAACCAATCCGCTTCCAGGTTTTATTGAACAATCTGAAGTTAGAAGCTGATTGGCTACCATGCAGAGCTGCACCAGATTTTGCACTCTCCAGTTTTAGTAAATCAACACCTTTAGAGTGGCTCTGAATGAACCTGATCACAACACTTGACGGGAAAATTCTATGTGATTGGGAGGATCTCCAGTTTTAGGTGACACCTGGAATCACTTGTTATAGAGGATTTTCCAACACGTTTAGACTTGTCAGCAGTCTCTTATATTAACTGCTTGCCGACCAGCCGCCATCGTCCTACTGCGGCGGGTTGGCACAGCTGTGTGATTCACCATAGGTGTACGTCGGCCGCTTTAAATGACAGCGGGTACGCGTGGACATCGCGGCCTCCGGGCACCCGCGATCACTCCAAGGAGAGCCAGAACAGGGATCTGTGTATGTAAACAAACAGATCCCTGTTCTTACAGGGGAGGAGAGGGAGATCTGCTGTTCCTAGTGATTAGGAACAGCGATCTCTCTTTTCCTCCAGAAACACTTAACCCATTGATCGCCCCCTAGTGTTACCCCTTCCCTGCCAGTGACATTTATACAGTAATCAGCGGCTATTTTTAGCTTTGATTGCTGTATAAATGTCAATGGTCCCAAAAAAAGTGTCCGATCTGTCTGCCGCAATGTCGCAGTCCCGCTAAAGATTGCTGCCATTACTACTATAAATTTATACAAATAAATAATAAAAATACCATAAAACTATCTAGGGCTGCAACTAACAATTATTTTCATAATCGATTAGTTGGCCAATTATTGTTTCGATTAATCGGGGGGGGGGGGGGATTGCGGTGATTAGCATTATATATATATATATATATATATATATATATATATATATATATATATAATATATATATGTGTGTGTGTGTGTGTGTGTGTGTGTGTGTGTGTGTATATATATATATATATGTGTGTGTGTGTGTGTGTGTGTGTGTGTGTGTGTGTGTGTATATATATATATATATATATATATATATATATATATATATATATATATATATATATATATTAGATGTGTCCCATAGGATAACATGTAAATGAACTGTAGTGTTTCTGCAAAAAGCACAGAGGTGTGACCCCCGGCCTGAGATGTTTCGTAACATAATGATGGTTAAAAAAAAAAAAAAATTTGTACAAAAAGAGCAAATAATCGCTACTGTAAGGGGTTACATTTTTACTGTGGGACAGTGAAAGTAATATTTACAGTAGCGATTTGCTCTTTTTGTACTATAAAGGGCCAATTTTAGTTTTTTTTAACCTCATTATGTTACTGCCCGATTTAATTAGTAACCGAATAATTCATCGATTCATTTCATAATCGATTAGTTGTTTCGGCCCTAAAACTATCGCCTATTTTGTAGACGCTATAATGTTTGCGCAAACCAATCAATATACGCTTGTGTTTTTGGTAAAAAATAAATATGTAGATGAATACTGTGACGGTAGTCGAACATATCTCCGTCATCCATTCCCTTCTTTTCCCATAAAAGAAATCACCCAATATTCCACGAGTAGGAATATCCCTGGAATCACCGAATAATCCACACATGAGCCAAGGCTTAATGCTGGATGTAACAGGACACACTTTATTGAAAACCACAGCACACTTTTATACAGGATTTGGACCATCCCGCCCCCAACAACCGCTTTCCTATTGGTCCATTGTAAAGTATGCAGTCTACACTCAGATCCTCCTAAACCATGCAAATGAGGACTTGAAAATGTCTCAGCAGAGATTGGTCCCAAAGCTTGAATAGCCTGAATGGAAAGACTGATGTGTATTCAGACACAAGCCCCAGGGGGGGAATCAATGTACACAATAGCCAGCCACAGAACAATGGAACTGTCTGGAGAATTGAGACAGGGCAGAAGACATTCACACCTGATAATCAAAAGACTTTAGATAGGGTTATCACACAATGGACAATGAATATCTCTTATGAGTCTGTTGACCTGGCTGGGGTTCAGAATAAAATCTCCTGTAATACATGAATTAGGATTTCAGTATTTCATGGTCCATGACAAATACATATTGGCCTAAACTGATGAAGAAACTATTTATTATTATTTTAACCACTTCTTTACTGGGCATGTATACACCCCCCTTCCTGACCAGGTGAAATTTCAGCTTGTGGCACTGCATCACTTTAACTGACAATTGCGCGGTCGTGCGATGCGGATCCCAAACAAAATTGACGTCCTTTTTCCCCGCGAATAGAGCTTTCTTTTGGTAGTATTTGATCGCCTCTGCGGTTTTTATTTTTTGCGCTATAAACAAAAATAGAGCGACAATTTTGAAAAAAAAAAAAAAACATTTTTTACTTGTTGCTGTAATAAATAGCCCAATTTTTTTTTAAAAAAAAACGTTTTTTTCCTCAGTCTAGGCGATACGTATTCTTCTACATATTTTTGGTAAAAAAAATCGCAACAAGCGTCTGGTTTGCGCAAAAGTTATTGCGCTTACAAAATAGGGGACAGAATTATTATTTTTTATTCGTTTTTTTTTTTACTACTAATGGCGGCGATCAGCATTTTTTTCGTGACTGCGACATTATGGCGGAGACATTGAACACTTTTGACACATTTTTGGCGCCATTCACATTTTATACAGCGATCGGTGCTATAAATATGCACTAATTACTGTATAAATGTGACTGGCATTGAAGGGGTTAACACTAGGGGGTGAGGAAGGGGTTAAATGTGTACCCTGAATTGTGTTCTAACTGTGGGGGGAGGGGGGGTGAGTGGGGGAGGTGACCGATGCTGTGTCCCTATGTACAAGGGACACAGATCGGTCTCCTCTCTCCCCTGACAGGACATGGATCTCTGTGTTTACACACACAGATCCACGTCTTGTCCCTGTAGCCGCAGATCCCGAGTGCCTGGCGGATATCAATGGCCGCCAGGCACGCGCATCGGCATTTATTATTATTATTATTATTATTATTATTATTATTATTATTACACAGGATTTATTTGGCACCAACAATTTACGCAGCGCTTTACAATGTAGAGGGGGGACAGTACAATTGCAATAAAAGGAGGTCGTCCGGGACTTTGAATGAGGCACATAAGTGGAACAGTAGATAAGTTTGAAAATGCAAGTTTAACCACTTAAGCGCCGGACCATTATGCAGGTTAAGGACCTTGCCCCTTTTTGCGATTTGCGTCGCTTTAACTGACAATTGCGTGGTCGTGCGACGTGGCTCCCAAACAAAATTGGTGTTCTTTTTTCCCCACAAATAGAGATTTCTTTTGGTGGCATTTGATCACCTCTGCGGTTTTTATTTTTTGCGCTATAGGCAAAAATAGAGCGACAATTTAAAAAAAAAAAATGCAATATTTTTTCCTTTTTGCTATAATAAATATATAAAAAGAAAACGTTTTTTTTCCCCTCAGTTTAGGCCAATACGTATTCTTCTACCTATTTTTGGTGGAAAAAAAAAAATCGCAATAAGCGTTTGATTGGTTTGCGCAAAATTTATAGAGTCTACAAAATAGGGGATAGTTACCAATGATACCTGTATACATTTGTGTACCATCATCGTTATTCTTTTTTCTTGTGATCCTTGACCTTTTCTACAATAAAATCATTTGTAAACAGAATAGGGGATAGTTTTATTGCATTTTTATTAATAAGAATTTTTTTTTTTTTTTTTTACTTGAATGGCTTTTATTGAGAAGTCTTAAAAAACAACATGGTAACAGGTGTTCCAGAACAGTACACATCATTAATACAGTCAGAGGATGACACTTCGTGCCTTTATAGGAAGAAACCCTTCCATCAACAGAAATATAAAACTTTGCAGACTCATAGTAGTCAAACCATTACAATAGAAAAATACAGCCAACAGGAATATCTATTACCAGATTCACGTGAGAAAAAGCAATAAAAGTGAAAAATCAAGAACAAAAACACAAAAAGAAAAAAAAGAAAAGGCATCACAGATCATTCTTGGAATCGTAATAGCCACCAAGGTGTCCATTTAGCATCATGGATCTGAATCGTATCGTGGAGTGTGTGAAAGATCTTTTCAGATAACATGATCCGATCCATCCTGGCGGAAACCTGAGCAAAGGAGACCGTAGAGGATTTCCAGTTAAAGGCAATGGCCCATAAAACTGCTATACACAGTGTGTAGATCAAATCTCTCAAGGGTTTAGGAGTGTCAGGGATCCTCTCAAATAAAAGGCAATGGTTGCGTGTCACGGTCACATGATTTCCAGCAAATTTGTCAATAAGAGCAAAGGCCTCTTGCCAAATTGAGGAAATCTTCTCGCATTCCCAAAATATATGGAGGAATGTACCTGAGACGGGACAGCCTCGAAAACAGCAGGAGGAGGCCTGGGGGAAAATCCGTTTCAAACGTTGTGGTGTGTAATACCAGCGAGTAAAGAGCTTAATCGCCGTTTCTCTGAAAGAGAGAGAGATTCCGCCAGTTCGCCTCCCAGTCCTCCAGGCTGTAGTCCAAGGACAACTCCGATTCCCACTGTAGCATATGTTTTAGCTTACTACTAGGATAAGATTTTTTTTTACTACTAATGACGGCGATCAGCAATTTTTTTTTTTTTTTCGTGACTGCGACATTATGGCGGACACATCGAAATTTTTTGGGACCATTGTAATTTTCACAGCAAAAAGTGCTATAAAAATGCACTGATTACTGTGAAAATGCCAATTACAGTTAACCCGTACAGTGCCCCCTAATGGTTAAGTGTGACTGGACGTGTGATGTCATTGATCGTGTTTCCCTATATCGGGGAACACACGATCACTGCCACAATGAAGAATGTTTTTTCGCCAGTGTCTTAGGTGTTGTCACGTCTAGCTGTCCCTCGGAGGTCTCGGGACCCAGGATAGCTAGCCGGATCCGTCCGAAGTGCTTCAAAGCCAAGGTGTACGGTACCCGGGCCCTGCTGGAGTGGGGTTTTGCCTATAATGCCTCTCCTTGGAGGGCTGGATTCTGGGCTCCAGTGCCTTAGTCTCTTCCAAGAACTAAACGCTACTGATGCCAGGATGCTATATAGGTCCAGGGGTGTGGGTTCCTTAACACAGGACCCCGGTCCCTGAAGGTCCAAGACAATACCCACGGAGATGGGGGAAGGCTGGGCCTCTTGCATTTTGCAATACCCTGCGGCGTGGAGCAGGTAAGAGGGAACCTGCGGGACTTGGTTCGACAGTAGGTATCCCCCTGGGGGTTCTGGGTTGGCTAATGGTATGCTTGTGCATCAGCCACTATCTCCACTATGTCTTTTGAGGCAGGATGGGATGTACTAATGTTTACCCAGATAACATGTAGATATATATATGCTTTTAAAGATATGTATTTTGCTACTCCCCCCAGATTTGCCTGTTAGCGTGATACTGCAGCCCCACGTGTATAGAGAGGAAGTGCTGACAAAACTCCTGTTTCCTAGGAAGCCTAGGGGGACAGCTTCCTCTATGTGTGCACTACAAAGATTAGTGGCTTACCGGGTGTCTGTGTTACTAGCGCTGGTCCAGGCTTCTCCTCTGCTCTCTGCTTCCTCCATGTTGGTTTCAGCGTGGGGGGGGGCGGGGGCGCGCGCGCGTGCGCGCCGCCTTTTACAGCGTCAGCGTGCGTGGGGGGGGCGGGCCAGCAGCGTCAGGTCTCAGATAAAGCAAAAAGGCATTTTCTGGCTGGTCATTCCCTCCTGAGAGCAGTGGATAGTGAGGACATAGAGCGCGCAGCTGAGCCAGTTCTGGCTAACAGTGACACCCAGTGGGGGTTTGTGGATCTTCAGGTCTGGACTTACGTCCACACTGACCAAAAAAAAAATATTTTTTTCTTAAAGGGACTCAGCCTTAGATCTGGCAGTATCTGAGTCGGTGCAACCTTGGACTCCAGCTAACGGGCATTGGTGTGGCAATACTCACAGGACTTTCCTCGGTATTGCCGCCTTCTCAGGCGTATGAAAATGTAGAATTTTTTTTACCATGGCCTGTCCTTATTAATGTTTCACTTCTAGCTACAACAGTTGGGTGTTGGCTGTAGGGGTGTCTCAAGGTTGTGCAATGGCTCCCAAGGGATCAGGACCAGCTAAGGCTGCAAAAGGTGCCAAAAAAGTAAAGGGGTCTCCAACGGGGTCAGAGGATTTGGGCCAGGCTCCAGTGTTCCCACCCTCACCAGATAGACCACCGAACAGCATCGTGCAGGAGCCATTGAGGGTGCTAGGGGCAGAGGCGGCCCCCAATCAACCCATTCCCGTTTATGTTACGGAAGAAATGCTAGAATCCACCCTGGGTGGGCTAGAGAAAAGGTTAACTGCTTTAATTGCCCGCTCTTTGCCGGGTGGCAAACGGGCTAGATCCCCGTCACCTAGAACGGTGTGTTCGGATGCAGAGGTCCTCTCTTCGGAGGAATTGGACCCACAGGGGGATCAAGCGGACCTGAGTCCTGATGGGTCAGACATTGAAGATTCCACTATAGATGAAATTTTTTCGGCTTCTCAAGCAGAGAGTCTGTGGATCCAGTCTCTGACGGATATGGTTCGCACTGCTTTTAAACTTCCAGTGTCAGAACAATTAGCCCCCGTGGTATCCTCTTTAGGTTCCTTGAAGGCACCATTGAGTGGTGCTTCTTTCCCGGTTCACCCCCTTCTGGAGAGTGTGATTTTTCAGGATTGGGCTCGACCTGATAGGATTTTTATCCCTCCTAAAAGGTTCACCATTCTCTATCCTATGGAAGAAGAATTTGCAAAGAAATGGGCACTCCCTACCGTGGACGCAGCCATTTCCTGCGTAAATAAATCCCTGACCTGTCCGGTGGAAAATGTCCAGGTGTTTAAAGATCCAGTCGACAAAAAAATTGCAGGACCCTACTGAAGGCTTCTTTTACCACAGTAGGTGCCGTGGTTCAGCCAGCAGTGGCAGCCATTGGCGTTTGTCAGGCTTTAAAGGATCAGACTAAACGGATATTAAGGGACATACCGGCTCAGCAAGCTCGTGAATTGGCTGACCTCCCAAGAGCTCTCTGCTTTGCAGTAGATGCTATTAAGGACTCCGTTCAACAGGCGTCCCGTTTATCTCTGCTGTTGGTTCATATGCGTCGCCTTTTGTGGCTAAAAAACTGGTCAGCAGAGGCACCCTGCAAAAAGCTTTTAGCAGGATTTCCCTTTCATGGTGGGAGACTATTCGGTGAAGACCTAGATAAATATATCCAGACCATATCAAGTGGTAAAAGTTCTTTCTTGCCTGTCAAGAAAAGATCGCGTGGGCCCGCATTTAAGCGACAGGCCTTCGCAGGCTCGGCCCCTTCAACTTCCCGTCGGTATCGACGGCCTCCCGGGCGTTCAGCATTTAATAGCCGCCCACAAGGACAAGCCACGACAGGCAAGAGGCCATGGTCTCGCAAGCTGGTTAAACCAGTCTTCAAGTCAGATTCATGAAGGGGCGCCCCCACTCTCTTGGGTGGGGGGAAGGCTTCGGTTTTTCTCCGAAGTGTGGAAGGCCAGAATTCCCGACTCTTGGGTAAGATCCGTGGTAACCACGGGCTACAAGCTAGAGTTTCGGGAAGTCCCCCCTCCTCATTTTCAGGGGTCAAGTCTTCCAAGCGACCCATTAAAGAGGGCCTCTCTTGTAAAAGCATTGGATCGTCTCTTGCTCCAAGGGGTAATTGTAGAAGTACCAACCCAGGAATGGGGTCTGGGATTCTACTCCAACCTTTTCATAATACCAAAGCCCAATGGCGACGTCAGGCCTATCTTGGACCTCAAACGCGTAAATCGCTTTCTAAACATTCAGACCTTTCGTATGGAGTCCATACGTTCGGTGGCAGCCAGCCTACATCAAGACGACTTGCTAGCATCTATAGACATAAAAGATGCGTATCTGCACGTGCCGATCTACCCGGCACATCACAGGTTTCTTCGTTTTATGATAGATCACCGCCATTACCAGTTCGTAGCCCTCCCTTTCGGGTTGGCAACAGCTCCGCGGGTATTCACAAAGGTGTTAGCCCCGGTGCTAGCCGTCCTAAGGACAGAAGGCATTTTAGTCTTGGCATACTTGGACGATCTTCTGGTTATCGACAGCTCAGCTTCCAACCTCAATCAGGCAGTAGGTCGCACAGTTCAGCATCTAGAGGAATTTGGGTGGATTGTAAACCTAGAAAAATCGGTATTGAAACCCACAAAGCAGTTGGAATATCTAGGCCCTCGGCTAGATACAGACTGCCAGAGGATAATTTTACCTCAAGCAAAGGTCAGATCAATAGCTCAAGCAGTTCAAGTGATCTTAGGCAAGAAGAGGCCGACTATTCGCCTATGTATGCGACTGCTGGGGAAGATGGTGGCCGCCTTCGAGGCTGTGCCCTACGCCCAGATCCATACCAGATATCTTCAGGCAACCATTCTCTCTGCTTGGAACAAGTCCATTCAGGCGTTAGATCGTCCGTTGGTGCTCTCCCCGAAGGTCCGGCGCAGCCTGTCTTAGTGGCTGGTCTCTCAAAATTTGTCAAAAGGGAAATCCTTTTGCCCCATCACGTGGAAGATAGTATCCACGGATGCCAGCCTGTCAGGTTGGGGGGCAGTTCTAGAAGAACAGACCCAGCAAGGGCAGTGGTCGGAGGCAGAAAAACTGCTTCCCATCAATATCTTGGAGATCAGAGCTGCTCGGCTGGCCCTGATCGCCTGGACTCTCCCCTTCAGGGTCTGCCAGTAAGGATACAGTCCGACAACGCCACAGCGGTGGCATACATAAACCACCAGGGGGGCACGAAGAGCCCAGCAGCCCAAAGAGAAGTAAACCTGATTTTCTCATTGGCCGAAGCCCATGTACCCTGCATCTCGGCGGTGTTCATCCCAGGGATAGACAATTCTCAAGCAGATTTTTTGAGTCGTCAACAGTTGCTCCGGGGGAATGGTCTCTTCACCCCCAGGTATTCCAAGAGATTTGCCAAAGATTCGGAGTCCCAGATGTGGACATTATGGCAACGAGATCCAACAAAAGTTGGACAAATTCATATCCCGAGCCAGGGATCCCTCGGCCTACGGGGCCGATGCCTTGGTTTGTCCTTGGCACCAGTTTTCTCTTCTGTATGCGTTCCCTCCACTGCAGATGATTCCCCGCCTTCTACGGAGGATCCGGGTGGAGCGCAGGCCTGTGATCCTGGTGGGCCCCAGCCTGGCCCAGGAGGGCTTGGTACGCACTCATCGTGAAGATGTCAGTCGGGGCGCCGGGGCCGCTCCCCCTGCGCCCAGATCTGCTGTCTCAGGGCCCAATCTGCCATCCTGCTTCACAGCAGCTAAATTTGACGGCTTGGCGGCTGAATCCCTAATTCTTAAGGGCAGAGGCCTCTCAGATCAGGTCATATCTACGTTGATTCAGGCTAGGAAACCGGTCTCCAGAAATATTTATTACAGAGTCTGGAGAACCTATGTGGAGTGGTGCGAGTCTCAAAAATGGCATCCTCGAAAGTTTTTTATTGACAGGATCTTGCGATTCCTCCAGGTTGGCGTTGACAAAGGGTTGGCTCTTAGTACTCTAAAGGGCAGGTGTCGGCTTATCAATATGGTTTCAAAGACCTTGGCCACCCATTCGCTTATGATAACCTTCTTGCAGGGGTCTTGCATGTGAATCCCCCTATTAGAGCTCCCCTCTGCCCCTGGAATTTAAATCTGGTCTTGTCAGCTTTACAAAGGCAGCCGTTGAACCTCTGACAGAAATCCTCTTGTGCTACTAACCCGAAAGTTGGTTTTTGGTGGCTATGGCTTCAGCCAGAAGGGTTTCCGAGCTGGCAGCCTTGTCATGCAGGGAGCCATACTTATTCTGCATAAGGACAGAGTGGTTCTGCGGCCTCAACCTTCTTCCTTCCTAAGGTCATATCCAGTTTCACATGAATCAGGACCTAGTCCTACCATCCTTCTTTCCTACTCCCCAGTCCAGAGAGGAAAGACGGCTTCATACTTTGGACGTGGTTCGAGCCATGAGGGTCTATCTCAAGGCTACAGAGAAGATTCGGAAAACAGATGTGCTTTTTGTTCTTCCGGATGGCCCCAAGAAGGGTCAGCCGGCTGCCAAGTCTTCCTTGGCTAGGTGGATTAAGCAGCTGATTTTTCAGGCATATGGTCTGAAGCGCGTTCCACCTCCCTTATCAGTTAAAGCCCATTCTACGAGGGCCATGAGTGCCTCCTGGGCGGCACACCATCAGATCTCTATGGCACAGGTTTGCAAGGCGGCAACCTGGTCTTCCGTACATACGTTTACTAAATATTATAAGTTGGACGTTGCAAAGGGTACGGACGCAGCTTTTGGGCAGGCGGTCCTACGGGCAGCAGTATAGAATCCTCTGGCCCGGTTCACGCCCCCTTTTTTTCTGTTGGTGGAGCCATGTTTTCTCCTGACAATGTTTTTATTTGGCTATTCTTGGCCTTACGGTCTCCCTCCCTTCATAGAGCATTGCTTTAGGACATCCCAAGTGTAATGACTATGCGCTCTGTGTCCCGTGATGTACGATAAAGAAAAAAGGATTTTTAATAAACAGCTTACCTGTAAAATCCTTTTCTTGAAGTACATCACGGGACACAGAGCTCCCACCCCTCTTTTGGGGAACATTGTGTAACCTCGGAGGAATTGCTTGCTACAAACCTGAAGCACTCCCAGTGGGAGGGGGTTATATAGGGAGGAAACTTCCTGTGAAATTGATTACACCAGTGTCCACACCTGAAGGTACCCATATAACCCAAGTGTAATGGCTATGCGCTCTGTGTCCCGTGATGTACTTCAAGAAAAGGATTTTACAGGTAAGCTGTTTATTAAAAATCCTTTTTTTCTTCCGTCCGAAAAAT
This sequence comes from Rana kukunoris, assembly GCA_029574335.1. Taxonomy (NCBI): domain Eukaryota; kingdom Metazoa; phylum Chordata; class Amphibia; order Anura; family Ranidae; genus Rana; species Rana kukunoris. The sequence continues at coordinate 8,097,467 of CM056051.1, read as the reverse complement.
CGGATCATTGCGGAGGCGGACAATTACGGGTGTCAGCGGATGGTCATCCGCTAACACCTGTAATCACATAGGGACCGTTTTCATTCGCAACGGTCTGTACGTATGAAAGGGCCCTAACACAACTGGCATTGAACTTCTCTTTTCTAGTGACGTCGTAGGTGTTGTACGTCACCGCTTGCTTGGCGTTTCAGGATTTTCGGCAACATTTGTGTGACCGTGTGTGTGAAAGACAAGTTTGAGCCAACCTCCGTTGGCAATTTATCCATGGTTTTGTTGCCGAAATTTCCGATCGTGTGTAAACAGCAAAAGTGTGAGCGCTAAAAGCTGAAAATTGGTGTGGACAGGAAGGTGGTGTAAAAGTGCCCGGTATTAAAGTGGTTAAAGCGGATCTCCACCCTAAAGTGAAGATCCGCTGATCGGAACCCTCCTCCCCTCCGGTGTCACATTTGACACCTTTCTGGGGGGAGGGGGGGTGCAGATACCTGTCTAAAGACAGGTATCTGCACCCACTTCCGTCCCGCAGTCTCGGGCAAAGTCGGGTTTTTCCTATTGTGTGCTGGGAACTCTCGGCTCCCAGCACACGGCGGGAGACAATAGGCGGGCGCAGCACGACTCGCGCATGCGCCGTAGGGAACCGGGCAGTGAAGCCGCAGCGCTTCACTTCCTGGTTCCTTTACCGTGGACCGCTCGTCCTCTGCTGCGGACACCGCTGGACTCCAGGACAGGTAAGTGTCCTATTTTTAAAAGTCAGCAGCTGCAGTATTTGTAGCTGCTGGCTTTTAAAAAACATTTTTAATGGGCCATCCGCTTTAACAAAGAATTTTTATTTTTTTCTTCTGTGTCTCCTTTTTGCACATTGACATGCATGCTAGAGATAGTGTTTTGGTGTTTCGAAGACCATTTTGAACTTTTTTTATTCTTGCATGCCAATACAGACCTGCAGAGCGATGTTCTGATCCATGGCACCAAGTCACGGAACAGAGCGATCCACGGGGACGTAGTGGCCGTAGAGGTTCTGCCCAAGTCTGAGTGGAAGGGGAGGACGGGAGCTCTGTGTGAGAACGAGGCGGAGGAGAAAACTGGAGAAACGCAAAGTGAAGTTATGATGACCGGTGAGCTGCACGGGAGGGACGTTGTTGGAGGGTGTTACATTGTATAGTTACAGATCAAAGGTGAGCCGTCGGATCTGATCATTCATGTTTTGTCTGCACCCAGGTCGTGTGGTGGGCGTGTTGCAGCGGAATTGGAGAGACTATGTGGCTACTTTCCCATCCAAGGAAGATACCCAAACCCAAGGAAAGAATTCACGGAAGGTGCTTGTGACACCATGGGACTTCAGAATTCCCAAAATCCGGATCAGCACGCAGCAAGTGGAGGCATTACAGGTACGTTCATTGACACACGTCTATTCTTATATAAGAAATTGAATTGTAAGGTTCTGATTAGATCAGGAAAAAGGAGTCAAGCCGCTCCAGGTGAGCAAAATCCTTCTTTCCAACCCTCAGGTGCGAGTTCAGTCCGCAATCTAGATGAGGAGCTGCTGGCATAGAAGTTGACCGCACTCACAGGTGTGAAGCAAATTGTTAAAGCGGGATTCCACCCTAAAAATGAACTTTTTAACAGCTTGCCTTTTAACTGCTTGCCGACCAACCGCCGCATTTATACAGCGGCAGGTCGGCTCTGCTGGGCGAGATCACGCAGCTAATCTCTGCTGGGCGAGATCACGCAGCTAATCTCTGCTGGGCGAGATCACGCAGCTAATCTCTGCTGGGCGAGATCACGCAGCTAATCTCTGCTGGGCGAGATCACGCAGCTAATCTCTGCTGGGCGAGATCACGCAGCTAATCTCTGCTGGGCGAGATCACGCAGCTAATCTCTGCTGGGCGAGATCACGCCAATGGCTAATCTCAATAGGGGCTGGCGCCGCTCGCCCCTGACGGCGACGCACGTGCCCGGCGGCCGCGATCGCTCGTTACAGAGCGAGAACCGGGAGCTGTGTGTATAAACGCACAGCTCCCGGTCCTGTCGGGGAGAAATGCCTGAATGTCTGTTCATTCAATGTATGAACAGCGATCAGTCATTTCCCCATGCCAGTCCCCTCCCCCCTTCAGTTAGAACACACCCAGGGAACATAATTACCCCTTCCCCGCCCCCTAGTGTTAACCTTTTCCCTGCCAGTGGCATTTTTATAGTAATCAATGCATTTTTATAGCACTGATCACTATAAAAATTTACAATGGTCCCAAAAATGTGTCCGAAGTGTCCGTCATAATATCGCAGTACCGATAAAAATCGCTGATCGCCGTCCTTACTATCCTCTATTTTGTATACGCTATTACTTTTGCGCAAACCAATCAATAAACGCTTATTGCAATTTTTTTTTTTTTTTTTTACGAAGTATATGTAGAAGAAAACGTAACGCCTAAACTGAGGAAAAATAAAGTATTTTTTATTTTGTTGTTGTTTTTTTTATATATATATATATATATAAGGGCTGTTACTGATCAACATTTTTGTGTTCGATTTTTTTATTTTTTATTAACCACTTAAAGACCCCCGCACGCACATATACGGCCACAACATGGCTCGTACAGGCACAAGGGCGTAAATTTACGTCCCCGCCTGAGTGCGATTCGGGGGTCCCATCGGGACCCCCTCCGCGGCGTGCGGGGGTCTCCCTACCTCTGGGAGCGATCCGGGATCTGCGGGCGGATGTCCGTGTTTTCCGCCCCCCCCGCGATTGCTCCCAGCCAATGGGAGCGCGCTCCCAGCCTGTCACTTCCTCCTCCTGTGTTTACACAGGAAGGAGGAAATGATGTATTCTCTCATCGCAGCGCTGTTTCCCAGCGCTGCTGATGAGAGAAGACATGACAAGTAAGTGTGCACCAACACAACACTGACACACACTCACATAGGCATATTAACCCCTTGTGATCGCCCCCCCCACCCCCCTGTCAGTGTTACTGAATGCAGTGATTTAATCACTGCATTTAGTGTCAGTGTGACAGGCACTGTAAAAAACAGTTAGTGTTAGGTTCAGGATAGCCCCCCCACCCCCCCTAATAAAGTTTTAACCCCCTGATCACCGCCCTAGTTAACCCTTTCACTCCCTATTGCCAGCGTCACTAAGCGATCATTTTTCTGATCGCTGTATTAGTGTCGCTGTTCCCGCTAGGTAGCTATTTTTTTTTATTGCGATTTTTTTTTTTTTTTTTTTTACTAAAGACATGTGGCTAAATAAATTTTGGCCTAAATGTTTGACTAAAAATTTAGTTTATTTGATTTTTTTTTAACAAAAAGTAAAAAATAGTGTTTTTTTTTCAAAAATGTCGCTCTATTTTTGTATATAGCGCAAAAAATAAAAATCGCAGAGGTGATCAAATACCACCAAAAGAAAGCTCTATTTGTGGGAAGAAAAGGACGCAAATTTTGTTTGGGAGCCACGTCGCACGACCGCGCAATTGTCTGTTAAAGCGACGCAGTGCCGAATCGCAAAAACACCTTGGGTCATTTACCAGCGTATTGGTCCGGGTCTTAAGTGGTTAATCGACTTATTTAGATTAATTATAACGCACATACAGGTCCAAATACTTTTAGCTGATCTCCTTGCAGGCTGATTCCCAGTGCAGCTCCCAACCACTGGAAAAATGGAGAGCAGGATACAAAAACACACAAAGGCAGCGCTCGATGGGAATAGCATTAAAACTTTTATAGCCTTCAAGTAGTTAACAAAATAAATATTGCACTGGAGATAAAATTGATGTAGCTACATAAACTGTAAAAATGGTGCGAGTAATACCAAACGGTACCAAAAGCAGTCATAAAAACATGTAGCGAAGTATGATACTGGTATAAAAATGTGTACAACGATGCCACTGCTGAATCCAGATGAGGAGAGGTTAACGCCAGTCTGCCGGCATGTATATGTCCCGTGAAGGGAACTATCACAACACCCAGTGGATGGCTGTAGAATCCCAGGGTGATAGAGGGAAGTGTAAAAGCCCTTGCGTGTGGCAGATATTAAAGTCCCGCCGGCATGCAGATATGAAGGCACAACAAAGGAGCCCTTCAGATAGACATGGCAAGCCCCGCCGGTGTCCGTGACATTACCGGATCTCTGACGGAACTCCCTGAAGGCCCAGAAGAGGCGAGTACCAATCAAAAGAATTTTAATTGATCAAAAAGATTTTGATCGATCAAAAAAATTAAAGATTAATCGATTAATTAAAAGTTAATTTGCACAGCCCTTATATATATATATATATATTTTTTTTTTTTTTTTTTTTTTTTTTTTTTGAGGGGAATATTATGGCAAAAAGTAAAAAATATTACTTTTTTTTTTTCAAAATTTTTGCTCTATTTTTGTTTTCTAGCGCAAAAACAAAAGACCGCAGAGGTGATCAAATACCACTAAAAGAAAGCTCTATGTGTGGGGGGAAAAACAACTCCAATTTTGTTTGGGAGCCACGTCTCACGACCGCGCAATTGTCAGTTAAAGCGATGCAGTGCCGAATCGCAAAAAGTGGCCTGGTCTTTGACCAGCAATATGGTCTGGGGCTTAAGTGGTTAATTAAATAAATTAAAAATTAATTTTAATTTTTTTTTTTATTTACTTTTTTTTACTCGCTTCTATCTGGCTGTTACTAGGCAGTATTCTTAATCTGCCTAGTTCCTGGTCCTAAATGGTTCAACTGCCTGTCCTAAGACCCCATTGCCTCCTGACACTCATTTCCCAGGAGTCTCTGGGCATTACTGAGCCTAAAAATCTCCCAGCATGCACCTCTCCCTGAAAACCAGGAAGAAAAAGGAAATGGGCTTCACATGCCCACACATATGATGGATACGCCCACAACATGAGCTGGAGGATAGAAGGCAAGTGTTTGCAATGATTTCTGGAAACAATTGGGGAGCTATTCATATGTTTTAGGGAAATTATGCCCAGAACCCACGCTTTTAACTTTATTGTAGATAATAGTCCATCAAATAATGACATCCTAGACATCAATACAGATTGGCAAATGGGCAGAGATTAACGCGTTTCCCAAATCGGCATTCACTTAGTCATAATCTGCAGAATTCTGATTTGTTAAACGCATTGATCTCTGCCTGTCTGCCAATCTGTGCGGTCAACTTCTTCTATACCAGAAGGTCCTGTTTGAGGTTGTTTTTTTTTTTTTTTTAATGCTTCTTAACCACTTCCCGCCCAGCCATCATATTACTATAGGCCGGGCATGCGCGAAGGTCCCTGGTTGTGTACTGTTGTGCTGATCCCTGTGATTGGCCCTGTGTGTACCATGTGATCACTGTGACCAATCACTGGGAACTGTATCGTGTGGTAGCTGTGGCCAATCAGTTATTCCAATACAGTAAAACCTTAGATTGCGAGCATAATTCGTTACAGAAACATGCTTTGTGATCCAGAGCACTTGTATATCAAAGCGAATTTCCCCATAAGAAATAATTGAAACTCAAATGATTTGTTCCACAACCATTTATTCATAAATCCATATATATATATATATATATATATATATATATATATATATATATATATATATATATATATATATATATATATATTTTCTTGTAAAAAATAAAAAAATGATAGCAATGTGATTGGTTGTGTGACCATAAAATGTCCATCCACAAGGGGATTAGAAGCAAAATCCATCAGGAGCTCCAGAGTATAAAAGAGAAGAGAGGCGCCTCTAAGTGTAGCAATATGTTGCTAAATGTTGTACCTTCATTAAATGTAATCATATTGCTGCACTAAGTGGCGGTTCACACTACCGCGACTTGGGATTCGACTTGTCGCCCGACATTAGAAATTCCATTGAAGTGAATGGGAGCCGTCTTAATGTACACCACTGAAGTCACTCCGACTTCAGAAAAGGTTCCTGTACTACTTCAAGGCGACTTCTAGGCAACTTGTACCCATAGATTTCAATGGAAGTCGCCTCCAAAGTCGGATAACCGAAGCAATTTTACAGAGTTTACTCAGGCAAACCCCTCCCTCCCACAGATCTGATCTGTGATTGGCCACAGCCGAAGTCGCCTGTCCTGGAGGCAACTTTAAGTCGTGTTGTAAGTTGCTCCAAGTCGCGCTGAAGTCGCCTTGCAAAGACGCGCTGCCCCTGTGTGAACCGGCACTTAAAGGCGCCTCTCTTCTCTTTTATAGTCAGTTGTGACATAACGCTACTCTTATATCAAGACATCGCTTGTATATCAAGTCAAAAATTACTTAAAAATGTTGCTTGTCTTGTAAAACGCTCTCAAACCAAGGTTTTACTGTAGTACATAATAGCGATGCATGGATGCCATTCATAACAATGATTTCTTACAACAGTGGTCATCACTGTTCTAAGCTATCGTAGGGGGAGATTTACTAAAACTGGTGCACTCAGAATCTGGCTACCATGCTCAGTTGCACCAATCAGCTTCTATCCTCTGCTTGTTCCATTAAACTTTGGCAAAAACACCTGGAAGTTGATTGGTTTCTATGCAGAGTTGCGCCAGATTTTGCATTCTCCAGTTTTAGTAAATAACCTCCAAACGCCTCCCCAGAACAGCTACTGGTTATATTTGCAAATGTGTGCAGCTAAAACCTCAGTTTTTAACATGAATTGTTTAAGTCAGGGATCCTCAAACTACGGCCCTCCAGCTGTTGTAGAACTACACATCCCATGAGGCATTTTAAGACACTAACATTCACAGACATGACTAGGCATGATGGGAATTGTAGTTCCTGAACAACTGGAGGGCCGTAGTTTGAAGACCCATGGTTTAAGTGATTCTAAAGGCTGAAGGTGCATTCTATGCACAAAGGGGGAAAAAAGAACCTTCTGTGTGCTGCTTCCCCCCGGCCCCACCAATACTCACCCAACCCCCCTCTCCATCCAGCAATGTGCACAGGATCTGCGGCTTTCCCGGGTCTCCTTCTTCTCCATTTTGGCTGAGACACAGCAGGAGAGCCATTGCTTCCCTCTGCTGTCAATCGCAGCCAGTGAGCCAATTAGGAGAGAACAGGGGGCGGGGCCGAGCCACGGCTCTGTGTTTTAATGGCTCAGAAATGAGCAGTGCCCCTATAGCAAGCTGTTTGCTATTGGGGGGGCACTGGTTTATCTTGCAGTCTAACTGGTAAGTATGCTGGGAAATTTGTCTGTTGGTGTTGTGCGTTGCCCTTGCATGCGCAGTTATAAATTGGGCGGATGCAAACTCACAGGTGTGGGACGATCGCAGCTTGTGTAAGGTATCGCCAGCAAACGTTGGCCCAGGGGTCCTCAAACTACGACCCTCCCAGCTGTTGTAGAACTACACATCCCATGAGGCATTGTAACACACTGACATTTACAGACATGACTAGGGCATGATGGGAATTGTAGTTCCTGAACAACTGGAGGGCCGTAGTTTGAAGACCCATGCGTTAGATCGTAGCCAGTAATTCTAGCTTGAGACCTCCTCTGTACATCTAAAGGCTTTTAAAGTGTCACCTATGGATAGTAACATTTTGATATGTAAAATGCATCTCGTCTGCCAGGTGTGTTAAAGAGGAACTGCAGTCTGTTCACTAATAAAAACATCTTTGCCATTCTGAAGCTTCCCTCCAACCACTTTGCATATTATTTTATATATACTGTGATTCTGTACCAAATATGCTGCAGAAATCTCCCACCACTGAGTCTGGCTGCAGCCATTTTAACTGTGGGCAGCTGAAGATGCTGCCTGTTCACTTCCTGGATTTACACAGAGGCACGCCTCCAGCTCTGCAGCTTTCATTGGCTCTCTTATGACTTACCCCCCCCCCCCCCCTTCCTGACAAACTCTCTGGAGAGTGAGAGAGGGCTGTGTATGATGTCATAAGTCTAGACCAGTGATGGTGAACCTTGGCACCCCAGATGTTTTGGAACTACATTTCCCATGATGCTTATGCACTCTGCAGTGTAGTTGAGCATCATGGGAAATGTAGTTCCAAAACATCTGGGGTGCCAAGGTTCACCATCACTGGTCTAGACTCTAGACCAGGGGTCTCCAAACTTTCTAAACAAAGGGCCAGTTTACGGTCCTTCAGACTTTAGGGGGGGCCAGACTAGGGCCATTGCGAGTAAAAAATGTCCAGTAGGAGTAAACAATACCATCTTTGGTGACAGTGGGAGGACTAGTGCCCCATCGTTGGTGTAAATGGAAAGAATTGATGGTGTCAGTTGGAGGAATAGTGCCCCATTGGTGTCAGCAACAACAATTATGCCCCATTTAAATTGGATGGAATAATGCCCCAAGGGCCGCATTAAGGCAAGCAAAGGGCCACATCCGGCCCCAGGGCCGCAGTTTGGAGACCCCTGCTCTAGACTAATGACCAGACAAGAAACATGAAGTAGGCTGTATAAGGGATTTACTGGCAGAAAAAATGTTTTACTTTCCAAAGTTAAAACAACAAAGGGAGAAGATTTAGTAGATGGAAAGATGAAAAAATTACTGAAGGTCCGCGGTTGTAAAGCTTTGTGTTTTTTCACCTTGATGCATCCTATGCATTCAGGTGAAAAAACACCTTGCACTCCCGGCCAACAATGTATTGTGTTTTTTTGCATTAAATGGAAAGTGTCTTTGCAATTTTTTGGAAAAAAAAAAAGACAATTTCCATTTAATGCAAAAAAACACAATACATTGTTGGCCAATTTATGTAGAATATTTGACACCGTTTAATAACCACTTGCTTACTGGGCACATATACCCCCCTCCTGCCCAGGTGAAATTTCAGCTTCCGGCACTGCGTCGCTTTAACTGACAATTGCGCGGTCGTGCGACGTGGCTCCCCAACAAAATTGACATCCTTTTTTCCCCACAAGTAGAGATTTCTTTTGGTGGTATTTGATCGCCTGTGTGGTTTTTATTTTTTGCGCTATAAACAAAAAAGTGCGACAATTTTGAAAAAAAATACAATATTTTTTACTTGTTGCTATAATAAATAGCCCAATTAAAAAAAAAAAAATTTTTCTCAGTTTAGGGCGATACGTATTCTTCTACATATTTTTGGTATAAAAAAAAAATCGCAATAAGCGACTGGTTTGCGCAAAAGTTATAGCGCCTACAAAATAGGGGACAGAATTATTATTTTTTATTTATTTTTTACTAGAAATGGCGGCGATCTGCGCTTTTTATTGGGACTGCGATATTATGGCGGACACATCGGACACTTTTAACACATTTTTGGCGCCATTCACATTTATACTGCGATCAGTGCTATAAATATGCACTAATTACTGTATAAATGTGACTGGCAGTGAAGGGGTTAACACTAGGGGGGTGAGGAAGGGGTTAAATGTATCCTAGGTGTGTTCTAACTGTGGGGGGTGACCGATCTGTGTCCCTATGTACAAGGGACACAGATCGGTCTCCTCTCCAGAGACAGGACCCTGTCTCTGTGTAAAACGGCAATGAGAGATGATCTCATATGTTTACATATGAGATCATCTCTCATTGGCCGCGCAGATCGCATAGCGAACGGCCACTCTGATTGGCCGTTCCCTGCGATCTGTGATTGTCTGTGTCCAAGGGACACGGCCAACACAGAGCTTCCCCGCTGCGCGCTCTGGAGCGCGCGTGGGGAACGCCTTAAGGGGCGGCCGTCAATTGGCGGTGGCTTGGCTTTTCAGGTCCGCGCTGTAGCCGTCATTTGGCTATAGCGCGGGCCGCAAGTGGTTAATGTGTACATAGGTGTGTATGGGACTAAAGGGGTTGTAAAAAATTGCATTTAAAAAAACGCTGTGCGAATACCGTGTGACAAAAAAAAAAAGTTTATTCTCTAGGCCTGGGCCTCTGCTTTTTTTAAAAAAAATCTCTATTGTTTTGAGGGTTCTAACTAATTTTCTATAAAAAAAATAATAAAACAAAACAGATTTTCATGTCAACAAAGTGCCTGGTCTTCAAGCGGTTACGTTTTTTTATTTTCAGAATCTTGCTTGCCTAGCTGGATGCAGCATCGGTACCCCATTGGCTCTAACACTGAGAACCAATTGCTCAAACACCGCCGATCGCTCGGTTCTCAGAGCTCCATGAGCAGAGGGCTGGTGACTGTCAGTCGGCAGCTCTCTGCTCTGCCCCTCCCGCGCTCACTGGGGTGTGGAGGGGGTGGGAGCAGCCAGCTCAGGCTCTCAGCCTGAGCCATGTGCCGGTCCAGATATGTAGGCAGATCCCAACCATATGGCTGCGATCCTTCCCGAGCCTGAAATGGCTTCATGACATCAGCCAACAGTGGGCTTCAGAACAGAAGAGGGGGAAATCCCTATAGGCGCACATCCGTGTAGTCCTTAGACGTGCCAGCCTCAGCCTGAATTCCAGACAGGCCACCCCCCCCCCCCCACCAAATGTGTTTGGCCCCACCCATCTGAAATTAGTCATGGGGACTGACTGCTGAAAACGAGTCACAAGCGTGCAGATTGAACTGTGATCCACAGGTAAAGTACAGCCAAAAGAGCTTTGGCTGTACTTCTTCTTTAACCACTTAAGGACCGCCTCCTGCACATTTACGTCGGCAGAATGGCACGGCTGTGCACATGCACGTACAGGTACGTGCTGTGCTAGTACCCAGGCGTGGGTCAAGGGCGCGCTCCCGTGACCCGGTCCGAAGCTCCGGGACTCGCACACTGCAGCGGCGGTCGGTCCCCGGAGCTTCACTGTGGCAGCAGCATCGATCGGGTCATCCCTTTTATAGGGGGGACGCGATCGATGACGTCACACCTACAGCCACACCCCCTACAGTTGTAAACACACATTAGGGAACACATAACCCCTTCAGCGCCCCCTTGTGGTTAACTCCCAAACTGCAATTGTAAATTTAAATGCATTTTTTGCTGTGAAAATGACAGTTGTCCCAAAAATGTGTCAAAATTGTTCGAAGTGTCCGCCATAATGTCGCAGTCATGAAAAAAATCGCTGATTGCTGCCATTAGTAGTAAAAAAAAATGCAATAAAACTATCCCCTATTCTGTAAATGCTATAAATTTTGCACAAACCAACCGATAAACGCTTATTGCGATTTTTTTTTTTTTTAATTTTTTTACCAAAAATATGTAGAAGAATACGTATCGGCCTAAACTGAGGAAAAAAAATATATTTTTTTTTATATATTTTTGGGGGATATTTATTATAGTAAAAAATATCTCCAAGACTGTGACCTGGTCATCTGTAAATACAGAATCTCCACATGGGATCAATGCGTTTGCCTCCACAGATGCTAGTTTTGGGCAATATAACCTCGGTTGCTTATAAAAGTTTTTTTTTAGATTTTTGCACTTACTATAACAAAAAAAAAAAATATTTTTTTTGCATCTTGTCTATGGCCAAATTATGCGGCTACAGAATTTTGTGGATTTCAGCAACTCTGTCATTTGCAATGAGTGACGGTTTTTTCTTGGCACGTCTCGGCACATTGTGAAAGGCTTTGTAGACAAGCTGCTGAGCCGTCTATATTCTATTCCCTTCTGCTGCTTGGGATAGGATTTGGGGGGAGGGGGAGGTTGGGTAGTCTGATAATGCTTTACAGGGTGCCTCCTGGGACCTGATTTTTCATTACAGGAAAGGCTCTTTCTGAGGGACTTTAACGTGTATGTAGACCCCCAACAATGACGTCCTCGGATTTTGCTCCCTTTTTGGTGCGTTAACCACTTCCTTACTGGGCACGTATAGCCCTTCCTGACCAGGTGAAATTTCAGCTTCTGGCACTGCGTCGCTTTAACTGACAATTGCGCGGTCGTGCGACGTGGTTACCAAACAAAATTGGTGTCCTTTTTTTCCCACAAACAGAGCTTTCTTTTGGTGGTATTTGATCATCTCTGCGGTTTTAATTTTTTGCGCTATAAACAAAAAAATGCGACAATTTTGAAAAAAAATATTTTTTACTTGTTACTAATAAATAGCCCATTTAAAAAAAAAAATCGCAATAAGCGACTGTTTTGCGCAGAAGTTATAGCGCTTACAAAATAGGGGACAGAATTATTATTAATTTTTATTATTATTTTTTTTTACTAGTAATGGCGGCGATCTGCGTTTTTTATTGGGACTGCGACGTTATGGCGGACACATCGGACACTTTAGACACATTTTTGGGACCATTCACATTCATACAGCGATCAGTGCTATAAAAATGCACCGATTACTGTATAAATGTGACTGGCAGTGAAGGGGTTAACACTAGGGGGGCATGGAAGGGGTTAAATGTGTGTCATGGGTGTGTTCTAACTGTGGGGGGAGGGGGGTGACTGGGGGAGGTGACCGATGCTGTGTCCCTATGTACAAGGGACACAGATCGGTCTGCTCTCTCCCCTGACAGGACGTGAAGCTCTGTGTTTACACACAGAGATCCATGACCTTGTCCCTGTAACCGCCGACTGCGAGTGCCTGGCGGACATCGCGGCCGTCAGGCACGCGCATCGGTACCTCAGGAATGCAGCGGGCACGCGTGCGCCCTCTAGTGGCCATGAAGAGCGATGGACGCATATATGCGTCCAGTCAGAGATTCAGCAGCACCCGGCGGCCGCATATATTCGTACGGCCGTCAGGAAGTGGTTAAATATCCCATTGAAGGTGTTTTGTTTATATCTGTTTTGATATACGCAAGATAAGCCATTGTGGCTAAGTGGTGAGCATTTCCGCCTAGCAGCACTGGGGTCATCGAATCCCCACCACTGCACTACCTGTCTGGAGTTTGCATGTTCTCCCTGTGCCTGCGTGGGTTTCCTCCGGGGATTTCTGTTTCCTCCCACACTCCAAAGACATGCTGGGAGTTTAAACACTTGCCGGCCAGCCGCTGTCATTCTACTGTTGGTGGGTCGGCTCTCCTGCGCAAACCGCCGTAGCCGAAGGCGGGCGTGTTCCCACGGGTCCGTTTGACTCAATGTCTGCCTGCGATCACGGTGAGGAGGGGCAGAACGGGGAACTGCCTATGTAGACAAGGCGATTCCCTGTTTTGCCAGATGACATGTCGGAGATCTTCTCTTCTCAGTGAACAGTGATCTGTCATGTCCCTGGTAGCCCATCTCCCCCCCCCCCCCCCTACAGTAAGAACACACCCAGGGAACACTTGATCACCCTCTAGTCTTAGCCCCTTCCCTGCCAGTGTAATTTATACATTGATCAGTGCATTTTTATAGCACTGATTAATGTAATGTCACTGGTCCCCAAAAAGTGTCATTTGGGGTCAGATGTGTCCGCCGCAGTCCCGCTAAAAATCAAAGATCACCGCAATTGCCAGTAAAAACAATAAAAAAAGTCCCTAAATCTATCCCACAGTTGCGCATAAATTCGGCCAAGATACAAGCGGCGTAAGTCTCCTACGCCGTCGTATCTTGGGTGCATATTCACGCTGGCTGCTAGGTGGCTCTTCCGTTGATTTACGCATCGAATATGCAAATGAGCTAGATACGCCGATTCTCGAACGTCGCAATTGGTTACGCCGTTTACGTAAGACATACGCCGGCGTAAAGATAAAGCTGCTCTCTAGGTGGGGCAGCCCATGCAAGGTATGGACGTCGGAACAAGTATGTAATTTGCGTAAGTCATGGGCGAATAGGGCTGTGCGGAAGTTACGTTCACGTCGGAGGCATTTTTCAACGTATCTTAGGAGTTCGATCGGACATGAGTCGGAGCATGCGCACGGGGTTATGTCCACGGACGGCGCATGCGCCGTTCGTTAGAAGCGTCAATTACGTGGGGTCACAATTTACATAAAACACGCCCACCTCTTCGACATTTGAATTAGGCCCGTTTACGTCGGGACATTTACGCTACGCCGTCGTAACTTAGGACGCAAGTGCTTTGAGCATACTGAACTTGCATCCTAAGTTGCGGCGGCGTAGCGTAAATACAATACGCTACGCCCGCTCATATTTACGCCACCCTACGTGAATCTAGGCCAATAACTTTTGTGCAAACCAATCAATATATGCCTATTGCGATTTTATTTTTGGTTAAAAAATGTAGAATATATAACGGCCTAAACTGATGAATAAATTGTGTGTGTGTAATTTTTATTTTTTCGGGCTAGTACAGATCACGCCCTTCTTCAAAACCTCATGCCTAGAAATTACCACATACATGGCTGAATATATAGTTCATCAAAATCAAACAATCTGGAATCAATTAGTTAATTAGTAAACCATTGTATGAAACCCTGCTTGAATACGTACTCTGATATAATTATGGAACCGAAGGTCAACAGTAATGTCGGTGTTCTCACACCATACAGGATATGTCAGTAAAAAATCCCAAGAAAAATGAATACATATGTAAATAATAATAAAAATTTATATCACAATTAATAGTATATGAATTCACCAGATGACATGTGACGATCTATCAAAGCCAATACAGAAATCGTATATAATTATGCATAATACTAAATCACTTAATATGTAAAAGATTAACCCAAAAAGAATCAAAAATATTTATGTAAAGAAATAAATATAGATCAAAATTTAAATGTAACCCCTTCAGCTGGAGGGTATCAAGCCGATGTATCAAATTCACCTCTTGTTTTATCAACTCAAATTCCATGTTGCCTCCCCGTCTGTTCTTGGATATACCAACTATTAGGCCTCATGCCCACGGACGTTTTTTACAGCCACTTTTATGAGTGTTTTTTTGCAGCTTAAAAACGGCTCACCATGTTGGCCTATGGCCTCATGCCCACCATGACGTTTTTAACCGCTTAACGACCGCCGCATGTACATATACGTCGGCAGAATGGCACGTACAGGTACATGGACTTACCTGTACGCCCCTGCCTAGACGTGGGTCTGGGGTCCGGTACTTGCCTCTGGGAGCTATCCGGGATGAGGGGGGCGGCTGTTAGTTTTTGTCCGCCCCCTCCGGATCGCTCCCAGCGAATCTGCTCCCTCCCTGTTCTGCACTTCCTCTGCCTGTGCATAAGATGCATTAAGGTAAAAAAAAGTTTACCTTTACAACCCCTTTAACCTTCCAATTTATCGTTCGTTCGGCAGAAAATTTCCAAATGTGTCCTTTCGTTTTTATTTCAGCCCTAAAACGTCTTAATGATTATTGATTTTGTGCCCATTAACTGTCTGAAAAACAAAAGAACTATCAGATAGTTGGGGTGTCAAACTCAATTTTATTGTGGGCCACATCAGCAGTATGGTTGCCCTCAAAAGGGCCGGTTGTATCTGTGAGATTAGATGTCCAGCGCATTCCTTCCCCTTACATTAGATGTCAAGAGCCCCCCCACCATCAGAAGTTGAGTCCCCCACTCTACCTTACATCACAGTGCACCCCCTTTCCTCATGCTGCTGCTGGGAAGAAGTTGGATGCATTGCTTGAAAGCAGAAAGTAAGGGTCTGGAGAATGACAGGAGAGGAGCGAGGGCTGTATGAAATGGCCTGGAGGGCCGCATTCGGCCCGCGGGCCTTGTGTTTGCCACCTCTGAACTATCTGAACGACCGATTTTCGGACGAATTTTCGTATAGTGTATGGCCAGCATTAGTCGGTTATTGCAAATGGATGTAGAATTGCAACACGGCAAAGGATTTAAACCAATTCATATAACGGTGTCTCTTGATGTGGTGAAAGTGATTCCATTACAAGTTAAAGGGAAAACCTCTGTGCTGATATTTTTTATTTTTTTTCCCTTTTTCTATCTACACAGGATTGTCGGGTGGTGGTACGAATCGATTCCTGGGAGTCGACTTCTCTGTATCCTAATGGACACTTTGTGAGAGCATTAGGGCCCATTGGTGACCTGGAGACAGAAATTCAAAGTATTCTGGTGGAGAATAGTATTAGTGTGAAGCCTTTCTCCGAAGCTCAGGTCAGTGCTCCTAATCACGAATGGTTGAGGTATAACCTTCACAGTGTTATATAATATAGTGGAACCTCGGATTGTGAGTAACGCGGTTAACGGGCATTTTGCAATACGAGCGCTGTATTTAAAAAACAAATCTTGACTCGGTTTGCGAGTGTCTCGCAAAACGTGTAGGATTCAGGCCAAAGCTGCGTGCAGTACCGCGTTTGGCCTGAGGTGGGGGGGGCACCACAGCCGATCGGCATCATTTGGGAATGCTGGGAAAGGCACAGAAATACTCAGTTTCCGAGGTCAGCGGAGCTGTCCTCTGGGTTTTCCGGCTGTTTCCGAGGCTTTCCACCTCTGACCACATGCGGTATTGCCAATGACGTCAATGCGGAACAAATTATTTTAGTTTCCATTGACTTTAATGGGGAAACTTGTTTTGATATGCCAGTACTTTTGGATTACGAGCGTTCTGGATTATGCTTGTAATCCGAGGTTCAACTGTGTAGTTTGTTTCAAATTTAGTAGATTATAATGCCAAAGTGTGTAAGTCACTGGCCCTGTTCACACGGGGTGATCACATGCATGAATCGTGCAGGGCCATGTTTTACCAACACTGGGATGCGCAGATGTTGCATGCATCCCTGTGCTGGCAGCCCCATTGTTTTCTCTTGGGACACGTGTGTCTGTGCGGCTGCTGTGTCCTAATATGACATCCGTGTGGGTGTGAATGCACACAGCGGCTGTGTTCCAATAGACAACAATAGGGCTGCTGATGCAGTTAAGCATGCAATACCTGTGCATCCCTGTCCTGGTGAAACTTGGCACTACATGGGGGGGCACACATGTAATCGCCCCATGTGATCAAGGCCTATGTCAATGTTTAGCCGAAAGAAAACTGTGAATGAGGTGGCCCTCCCTCAGTCCATAGTTAGTAATAATGTTTATATGAAAAGAAGGAAAAACTCTGGGACTTTTAAAGGGGTAATAAAGGTACTATTATTATTTTTTTTCTCCTAAATAGCTTCCTTTACCTCAGTGCAGTCCTCCTTCACTTACCTCATCCTTCCATTTTGTTTTTAAATGTCCTTATTTCTTCTGAGAAATCCTCACTTCCTGTTCTTCTGTCTGTAACTCCACACAGTAATGCGAGGCTTTCTCCCTGGTGTGGAGTGTCGTGCTCGCCCCCTCCCTTGGACTACAGGAAAGTCAGGGCGCTCACTAACACGCAGCTCCTTTCCCTATCTGCAACGTAGAGTGTCCTGACTCTCCTGTAGTCCAAGGGAGGGGGCCAGCACGACACTCCACACCAGGGAGAAAGCCTTGCATTACTGTGTGGAGTGTCGTGCTCGCCCCCTCCCTTGGACTACAGGAGAGTCAGGACACTCTCTACATTCCTTGTACTATTGAATCAATTTTATATCCAGATACAAACACTGCCACTTCTACATGTTTCATTTTGAAAAGCTTCTTCAGGAGACATTTAAATGTTGTATAAATTAAATACTAAAAAATATAACCGAACAAGGAGAATAATTATATAGTATTATGAAAAATTATATATAGGTATATTTTAGTCTTTATAATAGGTATTACAAAAAACATAATTGTTTTGTTCAATACCATGATATCAAAATTAAACAGATCAATGAGATAGAGTATTTTGTAATGCCTATTATATATATATATATATATATATATATATATATATATATATATATAATATATATATATATATTTCATAAGCCGTATAATTATTCTCTTGCTGTTCTTTTTGTTATATTTTTTAGTATTGAATTTATACAACATTTAAACCTCTCCTGAAAAAGCTTTTCGAATTGAAACATGTAGAAGTGGTAGTGTTTGTATCTGTATATAAATTGATCCAATAGTACAACAAGGGATTTTTATGAATGTTAAATGTTAATAACATTTCTTTTTTGTTCAAAAATGTAATATCTGTTTATTTTTGACACCTTAAAAGTCCCAGAGTGTTCCCTTCTTTTCATGTACCTTTTCATAAAAATTGGGATGTGGTGTCTATCCTGATCTCGTCACCCTGCCCTCTTAATTAATTTTATAAGAAATATGTTGGTTTAGAGCCAGTGATGTCACTAGGGTTGGTGTCACCTGGTGTGGGATAAAACATGGTGTCTTTGCACCCCCCCCAAATTACAAAAATTTAGAGTTTTTGTAAAATAAACGTTTTTTCTTTTTAAAGCGGAGCTCCACCCAGGAAAACAACATTTTACAATGTTGTTTAAAAAAAAAAAACCTGAAAAAAAAAAATACTCACCCGAAATACCTGTTGCTATGCGGAAGTCCGTAATCTGCCTCACCTGCACCGCGGTCCGATTTTCTTCTTCTCCTTGTGAATGGGGCGCGCTGCTTTCTGGGAACTGTGTGTGTTCTCAGAGAGCAGCGCGCCCATTCACAAGCCAGCGTGAGACTCACGCAGGCGCAGTAGGAAATGGGCAGTGAAGCCGTACGGCTTCACTGCCTGTTTCCCATAGTGTGGATGGCGGCGTGGGACCGGCATCGGGGGGGCCCATCAGCGCGGGCAAGTAGGACAAGGTAAGTGTCCTTATTTAAAGTCAGCAGCTACACTGTTAGTAGCTGCTGACTTTAAAAAAAAAAAAAATTTGCGGCTGGAGCTCCGCTTTAAGTATATATATTTAATGCCTTTTGGGGGGTTGGATGAAATATCGGGGGTCTAAAGGAACACCCAACATCTCACCATTGAGATTTCTGTTCATTCATAAACTGAAGTATAGTAAACACAGTTTACTTTGCTCAATTATCAATGGACACAGGAGCCATCCATACTGATCACTCACTGTGTCCAATTCAGAAAAAAAAGGGTTAGTAAATTGCATATTCTAGGACATGCCTAAGGCCCAGTGGTGCCCCCCCCCCCCCCCCTATCGACAGCCCTGGTGTCACCCTTCTGCCACCTGGGTGCGGTCCGTACCCCCCGCACACCTATAACGACACCACTGTTTTAGAGCTTTACACTGTGCCATTGCTTCTCTCTACAGCTGGCAGAAATGCCCACAAACAGTCCAGAGAACCCATGGCAGGTGGCACCAGAAGAGGGAGATCGACATGATCTGCGCAGTACTCATTTGGTGCTCAGTATCGACCCAAAGGGCTGCGAGGATGTAGATGATACTTTGTCTATTCGGGAACTAAAAAATGGGCACCTGGAGCTGGGCGTTCATATCGCAGACGTCACACACTTTGTGAAGCCAAACTCTTACACTGATATGGAAGCAAAAGCAAGGTCAGTAGAAGTAAAGCATCATTGTTACCTGGGGTATACGTTACAATGGGTGGGGGAATCTTGTCCAAATATCCAAATATATAAGTGGCACTATCTCAATCTTTAAACGGCAGAAAATTACCCAAAATATCCCAAAATCAAGAGACCATGGGAGTAGGGGTTGTAACCCCTTCCCACTGACTGTGTGTGCGTGTGTGTATGTATGTGTGTATATATAATATTAGGGCTGTTACTGATCAAAATTTTTGTGTTCGATTAATCTTTTTTTTTTTTTTTTTTTAATCGATTAATCAACTAATTTCGATTATAACGCACATACAGATCCAACTACTTTTAGCTGATCTCCTTGCAGGCTGATTCCCAGTGCAGCTCCAACCACTGGAAAAATGGAGAGCAGAATACAAAAAACACACAAAGGCAGCGCTCGATGGGAATAGCATTAAAACTTTTATAGTCTTCAAGTAGGTAACCAAATAAATATTGCACTGGAGATAAAATTGATGTAGCTACATAAACTGTAAAAATGGTGCGAGTAATACCAAACGATACCAAAAGCAGTCATAAAAACATGTAGCCAAGTATGATACTGGTATAAAAATGTGTACAACGATACCACTGCTGAATCCAGATGAGGAGGGGATAACGCCAGTCCGCCGGCATGTAGATGTCCCATGAAGGGAACTATCACAACTCCCAGTGGATGGCTGTAGAATCTCAGGGTGATGGAGGGAAGTGATGGAGGGAAGTGATGGAGGGAAGTGATGGAGGGAAGTGATGGAGGGAAGTGATGGAGGGAAGTGATGGAGGGAAGTGATGGAGGGAAGTGATGGAGGGAAGTGATGGAGGGAAGTGATGGAGGGAAGTGATGGAGGGAAGTGCAACAGCCCTTGTGTGTGGCAGATAGTAAGGTCCCGCCGGCATGCAGATATGAAGGCCACAGCAAAGGAGCCCTTCAGATGGACACGGCAAGCCCCATCGGTGTCTGTGAGGTCACCAGATCTCCAACGGAACTCCCGGAAGGCGGCGGAGAGGTGAGTACCGATCAAAAAAAATTAATCGATCAAAAAGATTTTGATCGATCAAAAAAATTCAAGATTAATCGAATAATTAAAAGTTAATTTGCACAGCCCTAATATATAAATAAATATATATATATATATATATATATATATATATATATATATATATATATATATATATATAGCCTTGCTAAACTGGGCTTTTTTTTTCCTGTGGGGCCGCATATATGCTTATCTGTCTTTATGCTGAAAGAACCCTGCACAGGGGGCTCCCAGCACAGAGATCGGACTCTCACCGGGAGCCACAGGTCCTGTACTAAAGATCGGGAAACTGGTATTCCCGGTCACCTGATCACTTTGATAGCCTCTGATTGGCTATCATAGTGATCAGTCATTGTGCAGCCCACCCCGTGTTTACTTTCTCCCTGTATATAGAGAGAGAGAGATGCATTCTCTTTCTCTTTCTTCTTCTTTTTTTTTTTTTTTTTTTAGCATTTACCAATTTAGCCCTGGACCATTTTGCTGGTCAATGACTGGGCCACTTCTTGCGATTCGGCACTGCGTCGCTTTAACTGACAATTGCGCAGTCGTGCGACGTGGCTTACATACAAAATAGGCGTCCCCCCCCCACAAATATAGCTTTCTTTTGGTGGTATTTGATCACCTCTATATTTTTTTGCTATAATATTCCCAAAAATATAAAAAAAAAACTTTTTTTTTCCTCAGTTTAGGGCGATAAGTATTCCTCATTTTGTACGTAAAAAAAAATTACAGTGAGCGTTTGATTGGTGAGCGCAAAAGTTATAGCGTCTACAAAATAGGGGATAGTTTTATGGCATTTTTGTTATTAATTAATAATTTTTTACTAGTAATGGCGGCGATTAGCGATTTTTATCGGTACTGCGACACTATGACGGACACTTTTGACACATTTTTGGGATCATTGGCATTTTTATAGCGATCGGTGCTATAAAATAGCTTTGGTTCTTGTAAAAATGTCACTGGCAGGGAAGGGGTTAACACTAGGGGGCGAGGAAGGGGTTAATTATGTTCCCTGGGTGTGTTCTAACTGAAGGGGGGTGGGACTGACATGGGGAAATGACTGATGGATGGTCATACATTGTATGAACAGACGATCAGTCATTTCTCCCTCTGACAGGACTGGGAGCTGTGGGTTTACACCCACAGCTCCCGGTTCACGATTTGTAACGAACGATCGCGGGTGCCCGGCGGTGATCGTGCTGGGTACGTGCGAGGCACCAGGGGCGAGCAGGGGGCGCATGAGTGCGCCTACGGCGGCTGAAATGCGAAATCTCTTAATATTACGTGATTTTGCGCAGCCGAGCCGACTTGCCTCCGTAAAACTGCGGCGGTTGGTTGGCAAGTGGTTAAAAAAAAAAAAAAAAAGCAAAATGAACACTATATTGTTTCTGGGCCCAAATATTGTTTATGGGTCCAAATACCGTTCATATATGTGTATCGCTGCGATCATCGGGAGCAGGAGAATTTTATTTTGGGTTGTTCCTTGGTAGGAGCAAGAAATATACAAATACATTTAAAAAAAGTTTCAGCCAAAATTATTGACTGAAATCTGCTGCCAAACTTATGCCGTGGTCGGCAGGTGGCGCGCACACACACACGCATGCTTGCCCTAAATCCGGAAGAAAGGCCCTGAAGTACAGGTACGTGATTGTACCTGCCGCCAGGTCACTGTGTGTGTATATGTGTGTGTGTGTGTGTGTGTGTGTGTGTGTGTGTATATATATATATTAGCAAAGGATTGGGTGATGCAATACCCCATTTCTCCCAGTAGGTAGAGGTCCTGGCCTTTGTGTTTTTGTGTTTTTGTCTTCATCTCACTAACTTTGTATCCAATATGATTTTTCTTATTGTACAGAGCTACAACATACTACCTCGCTGATCGTCGCTATGACATGCTGCCTCCTATCCTGAGTGCGGATCTATGCTCCTTGCTTGGAGGTGTTGACAGGTAATGTGGATATACTACAGTAATGTACACGGTTCAGTGATTTCTCTATAGTAAAGTCCCTGACCTGCTGAACTTCTTGACTGTATAGAGTTCCTGGTGCTAAAGCTGCAGGCCCTTTGGTATAGGATATGTGCGGCCCTTGAACCTCAGCAGTCTGTAGAGGGAACATTGATTGGGGTAATAACATTGATCTCTACTATCCTCCATGTAATATCTTCACAGCTTCTTATTGTCTTCTGCACCATTTCCCCACCAACAATGTATCCTGTCCTCACTCTCTGACCCTCATTTCCTCTATTAGGTCTGCAGTCTCTGATACTCCTCTCCAGCATTCCATCTATTTTATGCGGGCTTTTGGGGATGTCAGGGGCCACATTTGAGACATATTTTAGGGTCCAGGCGTTCTCAAGTTGTTGTTGCTGTCTGTGCTCCTGTTGAGGAGATTCCCCTCTTTATTTTCCTAAAGACCAGTTGTCACAGAGACAGAAAGTGAGTAAAAATTCATTATATTAGAGCAAGGGTCTCCAAACATTCTAAGGAAACGGACCGTTGTCATTAAGGCTGAGCTCCCTGGTATCTTTGGGAGTAAACCATGTCCCATCATTGGTGTCGGTGGGAGGAATAGTGCCCCGTCATTGGTGTCGGTGGGAGGAATAGTGCCCCGTCATTGGTGTCGGTGGGAGGAATAGTGCCCCGTCATTGGTGTCGGTGGGAGGAATAGTGCCCCGTCATTGGTGTCGGTGGGAGGAATAGTGCCCCGTCATTGGTGTCGGTGGGAGGAATAGTGCCCCGTCATTGGTGTCGGTGGGAGGAATAGTGCCCCGTCATTGGTGTCGGTGGGAGGAATAGTGCCCCGTCATTGGTGTCGGTGGGAGGAATAGTGCCCCGTCATTGGTGTCGGTGGGAGGAATAGTGCTCCGTCATTGGTGTCGGTGGGAGGAATAGTGCTCCTTCATTGGTGTCGGTGGGAGGAATAGTGCTCCGTCATTGGTGTCGGTGGGAGGAATAGTGCTCCGTCATTGGTGTCGGTGGGAGGAATTGTGCCCCGTCATTGGTGTCGGTGGGAGGAATAGTGCCCCCCCCGTCGGTGTCGGTGGGAGGAATAGTGCCCCCCCGTCATTGGTTTC
The DNA here is from genome assembly GCA_029574335.1 of Rana kukunoris. NCBI lineage: Eukaryota > Metazoa > Chordata > Amphibia > Anura > Ranidae > Rana > Rana kukunoris. Next base: position 8,074,255 of record CM056051.1, on the reverse strand, counting down.
GGTGAGAGGAATAGTGCCCCCGTCATTGGTGTCGGTGGGAGGAATAGTGCCCCGTCATTGGTGTCGGTGGGAGGAATCGTGCCCCCCCGTCATTGGTGTCGGTGGGAGGAATCGTGCCCCCCCGTCATTGGTGTCGGTGCGAGGAATCGTGCCCCCCCCGTCATTGGTGTCTGTGCCCCTTCAATATCAGTGGATGGAATGTTCCTAAAGATCCGAATAAAGGCAAGCAAGGGGCCACACCTGGCTGCATTTTGGAGACCCCTGTATTGGTCACCACATGGGGACACATTTTCTGCTGTCTATGATGGGAATTTCTATCTATTGGGAGATGTTTCCTGTTGCTTCTCCAAGACAGAAAGTGAAGGGAAATCTCCCACAAAATATAACCTGAGAGGAGTTCTATGTAACACGTACAATGTTCCCTCTCCATACTTTGTAAAGTATAAATGAAGGAGGTAGGCGGGTATATCCAATACAGCACAATAAGAGGCAGCGATCCATGAGATGATATTATTCTGGTAAGACGTGGAATCTGGTTGTTTCGGGTTACTTGTCCCTGATCATTTCTCTTTGATTAATTCACTTTGTATATTTCTCATCAGATTACAGTGTCAGCCGCGCTCTTTACTGATTGAAATGCGCCTGGTATTGCCTTCTTGGCTCAATTAAAATGCTAAAAGCTACAATAAGAAGTCATTTGACTAATCCCCCCCCCCCCATGTATTTATAGAACCCCTTACTCTGCTTTCATGTTACCATTATGATTTATTTGGGGAAATGATTCCCTATTATCCAGCTCTGCCTGTGACAGGATTGCTGTAATTGGTTCTCTATTAGATTATACGCTACTTTCTGTCATTTTTGATACACAGCCAGATGGTATGTTGGTCATCAGCACCAGTTTGCATTTTGATTGGACAACTTTATTCACTGATATTACCACTTGGCTTTATTTACAACATAAAATGTAGAACAGGCTGCAGCCGCATTTTTTGCGATTCAGCACTGCGTCGCTTTAACTGACAATTGCGACGTGGCTCCCAAACAAAATTGACGTCCTTTTTTTTTTTCCCCACAAATAGAGCTTTCTTTGGGTGGTATTTGATCACCCCTGCGGTTTTTATATTTTTTTGTGATATAAACAAAAAAAAGAGCTATAATATCCCCCAAAAAATATGTATACCGGTTTAAGCCCCGGACCATTATGCAGGTTAAGGACCTGGCCCCTTTTTGCGATTCGGCACTGCGACGCTTTAACTGACAATTGCGCGGTCGTGCGGCGTGGCGCCCAAACAAAATTGGCGTCCTTTTTTTCCCACAAATAGAGCTTTCTTTTGGTGGTATTTGATCACCTCTGCGGTTTTTAATTTTTTGCACTTTAAACAATTTTGAAAAAAATAGAATATTTTTTACTTTTTGCTATAAATATATTTTTTGGGAATATTATTTTTTTCCCCTCAGTTTAGGCCGATACGTATTCTTCTACATATTTTTGGTAAAAAAACGCAATAGGTGTTTGATTGTTTTGCGCAAAAATTATAGCGTCTACAAAATAAGGGATAGGTTTTTATGGCATTTTTATTAATAATTTTTGTTTTACGATCAGTGATTTTTATCGTAACTGCGACATTATGGCGGACGCTTGACACTATTTTGGGACCATTGTCATTTTTACAGCAATCGGTGCTATAAAAATGCACTGATTTACTGTGTACACTGGCAGTGAAGGGGTTAACCTGTAGGGGGAGCTAAAGGGGGTTAAGTGTGACCTAGGGAGTGCTTCTAACTGTTAGGGGGCGTGGTTTGCCGTGACACATTGCTGTTCCCAATGACAGGGAACAGACGATCAGTGACATGTCACTAGGCAGAACGGGGAGATGTTGTGTTTACACTGACATTTCCCATTCTTCAGCTCTGTGACACTATCACGGGACACCGGCGGACATAGAGTCTGTGCTTACGTTCACGGATGCTCGCAGCAGGGTCACGAGCGCGCTGCCAGCAACATGCACGCGACCAAACGGCAGCAATTTAAAGTTTGTGTGTGTGTGTGTGTGTGTGTATGTATGTATGTATGTATGTATGTATGTGTGTGTATATATATATATATATATATATATATATATATATATATATATATATATATATATATATATATAATATATATATATATATATATATATATGATATAATATACATCCATTTGCACAGCCGTGACATTCTGCCGAAGTATTAAGCGGCAGTTGGCAAGCAGTTAAAATATGGACACTTGCCTGTCCAGAGTGCTGGTGATGTCGGCACCCAAAGCTGATCTGTCCCTGCCGCTGCCATTTGTGCACGAGTCACACTGCACAATCTGAATGGTCCCCGCTGTCTTCTGGGACCTGTGTGTCTCCTAGAAGACGGAGGAGGCGCTGGACGTGGCTTAGATATCCGCAAATATCTATGCTCGGAAGTGGGGGCAAATACCTGTATTAGACAGGTATCCCCCCCATGGGAAGGTGCCAAATGTGACACCAAAGGGGCGGAAGATTCAGAAAAGAGGAAATTCTATTTTTTGGGTACAACTCCGCTTTAAACACAGAAATACCTATTGATGGCAGTAGCACCCTCTACTGGTACAATATTTAACTTGAAGTGTTTTTTTAATTCAGTGTAAACTTCACCTTCAGTTTCTGCATCACAGTTCTATTTCTAAGGGCTTGCCCCATGCACATCACTCGTCTAGGAAAATGACGTTCGCTTTGCCTGCTGTGCATAGGAGGCATAGTCCTCCATTGATAAAGGGGTGGGGTGGCCAGGCAGCTCGTTATCTGGGAAGCCCCTGGCTGAATCCGGAATAGCTGGCAGCTTCCAGATGATGCCACAGAAGAAGATGGTGGTGTAGAACTCAGCGGGAGGAAGAAACCTTGGATCTACTGGGTTGGTGAGTACCTTAAAAGAGAAGTATAGGTTTGGGGGTTATTGCAGTTTCATACTTACCTAGGAGGATGCAGCATCGGCCCCCCGTTGTCTCTGCACTGAGAACCAAGCGATCGAACACCGCAAATGGCTTGGTTCTCTTGGATCCCCAAGCAGAGAGCTGCTGCCTGTTAATCGGCAGCTCCCCTGTTCTGCTCCTTCACGCTCACTAGAGCGCTGAGCTGTGACGGGGTGGGAGCGGCCGTCTCGGCAGGTTGCTGAGAGGCTGAGACGGGCGGATCCAGACTCTGTCAGGATGATGCGGTGCCTGGACTGATCTGTGTGACGTCGGCGAACGCATACGTATGTCGTGCCCGCATATGTAAACTGACACCTGTCTGAGCCCCCCCCCCCCCATATCACGGAAATTCCCCCTCTCTCTATTTATCCTGTTTACCATTATCATTGAAAGTGAAAGTTGGACCCCTTTCACACTGGGGCGTTTTTCAGGCGCTTTAGCATTAAAAAAAAGTGCCCGTAAAGCGCTTGAAGCTGCATCTGCAATCCCAATGTGAAAGCCCAAGTGCTTTCACACTAAAGCGCCTGAAAAACGCCCCAGTCTGAAAGGGGTCTTGGCGTTTTAAAAAAAATTGCCTGAAAGAAGCCTCGTCTGTAATCCCAATGTAAAAGCCCGAGTGCTTTCACACTGCTGCGCTGGCAGGGCATCAAAAAAAATCCTGCAAGCAGCTTCTTTGCAGCGCTTTAGAAGCCTTGAATACACGGCTCCTAAATCGCTCCTTCCCATTGAGGCGCTTTATTTTTTAATGCCAAAGTGCCTGAAAAACGCCCCAGTGTGAAAGTGTTTTCTAGCGGAGCTTTACCAGCGTTTTTCAGGTGCTGGCAGTGTGAAAGGGCTCTGCAAGCACTCGGGCTTTCACATTGGGATTGCAGATGAGGCTTCTTTCGGGCGCTTTTTTTAATGCCAAAGCACCTGAAAAACACCCAAGTGTGAAAGGGGTCTAAAGGAAAATCCCAAATTTTGGGTTGTCCCCCATAAAAGTAATAGAGAGGAAATCTTCCAACTAGTGGGGACTCTAGTTCAGGTGACCTGGGGGGGGGTCTCCAAAGAGTTTCCCTAATTTAAATAGATTTCCTCTCACTTCCTGTTTGGCTATGGGACAGGAAGTTGAGACAAATCTCCGCACTTGGACACAGATGGCGAAAAAAAACTCCCTTACTCCAAAATGGGGGGGGGGGGGGTTGCGCCCATAGTTCTTCTTTAACCACTTAAGCCCCGGGCCATTTTGCAGCTAAAGGACCAGGCCCCTTTTTGCGATTAGGCACTGCGTCGCTTTAACTGACAATTGCGCGGTCGTGCGACGTGGCTCCCAAACAAAATTGGCGTCCTTTTTTTCCCCACAAATAGAGCTTTTTTTTGGTGGTATTTGATCACCTCTGCGTTTTTTATTTTTTGCGCTATAAACAAAAATAGAGCGACAATTTTGAAATAAAATCAATATATTTTACTTTTCGCTATAATAAATATCCCCAAAAAAACATAAAACAATTTTGGTAGTTTGGTAATTTTTTTGGTTAAAAAAATCGCAATAAGCGTTTGATTGATTTGCGCAAAAGTTATAGCATTTACAAAATAGGGGATAGTTTTATGGCATTTTTTATTAATTGTATTATTTTTTTTTTTACTACTAATGGTGGCGATCAGTGATTTTTTTCGTGACTGACATTATGGCGGACACATCGGACACTTTTGACACTATTTTGGGACCATTGTCATTTTCACAGCGATCAGTGATATAAAAATGCACTGATTACTGTGAACATGACACTGGCAGTGGAGGGGTTAACCACTAGGTGGCTCTGTAGGGGTTAAGTGTTCCCTGCCTTGTGTTTCTTACTGTAGGGGTGGGCTGTGTGTCACATGACAATGATCTCCGCTCCGAGTACACGGAGCCGAGATCAGTGTCATTGTCACTAGGCAGAGCGGGGAGATGCTTGTTTACATAAAGCACCTCCGTGAAACGATCGTGGGGCCCCCCGCGGCGATCAAGTCCACGGGACCCGCGGTCGGACTCGTGGGGATGGCGGCAGGGTCGAGAGAACACTGTAGCTGGTGACTTTTTTTTAATAAGGACACTTGCCTGTCCTGGGCGCCAGCAATGTCAGCTCCCCCCCCCCCCCCCCTCGAGGCCGATCCCTCAATCATGGCAGGTCCCGGCGCCGCCATCCTCACTAAGGGAAACAGGCAGTGGAGCCTTGCGGCTTCACTGCTCGTTTCCTACTGCGCATGCGCGAGTCTCGCTACACGGTATGAATGGGCGGCTGCTCTCTGGTGATACACACAGTTCCCAGAAGGCAGCGCGCCCCATTACCCAGAAGACACTGCGAGGATGAAGACATGCTGCGGAATAGGAAGAGGCAGATTAGGAAGATTAGTCTAGCAATCGCAATTTCTGGTAAATTAAAAATAAAAAAATATATTCTTTTTGCAGCATTTTGGTGTAAATGTTTTTTTTTTTTGGGTGGACCTCCACTTTAAGTTGTCATTACGGCAAATTAGAACTCCAGCACCCAAAGTGTTAAACTCGCAGATAGAATCATTGTGTTCATATAAGTTTGCGTTTCTGTTGTCATTTTTTTTGGTTGATGTTTGGATTGTCTGCATTAAATGTTTGTTTTTATGTGAAGTTTTTTTTTTTTTAAACCTTCTCGTTTTTGTGCCTAGGTATGCGGTGAGTGTAATGTGGGAGTTGGACGGCACGACGTATGACATCAGAAGGGTGTGGTACGGCAGAACCATAATCCGCTCCAGCTACAAGTTGAGCTACGAAGTGGCTCAGCAGCTGCTGGATGGAGATCTGGAGCCGCTAAATACCGACCCGGAGCTTCAGCCGGTTTCTCAGGACTCCACAAAACTGGAGCGCCTCCTGTGGGCGATCCGTAAACTGACAGAGGTGGCTCGAGCCGTCCGGACACGGAGAGATATGAGCGGAGCACTGGAACTGGAAGGCGTGGAGGTTCGGATCCAGCTGGGGGAGGAGAATAGTATTGATGACTTGGTTCCTAAGCAACCTTTACAGGTGCATGAGACGATCGCAGAATGTATGATCTTAGCCAATCACTGGGTAGCCAAGAAGATCTGGGAGAGCTTCCCCCAGCAGGCATTACTCCGACTTCATCCACCCCCACGTCAGGAATTCTTCAAAGAACTCAAAGCGTGCGCACAGGCTAAAGGGTTTCATATTGACACTCGGTAAGTAGCATTTAATAAGTACGTCATTTAAAGTGATTCTAAAGGTTCATTTTTTATCTATTTTTTTTTTTTTATAACAAATACCGTATATACTCGAGTATAAGCCGAGTTTTTCAGCACATTTTTTTTTTGTGCTGAAAATGCCCCCCTCGGCTTATACTCAAGTCACCTGGTCTCTTGGACTTTGGGGACCCGGTACCAGCCGGCCATAGGGTTCCTTGGCCCAAATCTTGGCACACATGTCTCTCCACTCTTACTTTACAAGTGTGCAAAGTTTGTTGTCTGGAGAACCTACAGCCGGGGAGCACCGATTTTTCAAACTCGGGCACCCCTTCCATAGACTTCCATGGTAAACTGTAATTTCTACAAGTGTGCAAAGTTTGTTGTCTGGGGGACCTACAGCTGGGGAGCACAGATTTTTCAAAGCCGGGCACCCCTTCCATAGACTCCCATGTTAAACCTCAGTCTAGTCATGGGCACAGTGAGGCACGCAGATTCGGGTCGGCTTATATTCAAGTATATACAGTACGTTTATACTTCTCTTCTCTGTGTAATGGTTTTGCACAGAGCAGCCCAGATCCTCCTCTTCTTGTGTCCACTGCCAGCACTCCTGGCACCTCCCCCCTGTCAATTACCCGCCATAGCAAGCAGCTTGCTGTGGAGGCACTAGCGTGTGCTCACTCCTGAGCAGCCTATGGGCCAGATTCTCTAAGAATTCCGTAGCCAGTTACACTACGCCGCCGCATCGTACTAGAGCAAGTGCTTTATTCTCAAAGCACTTGCTCCATAGGTTTCGCCTGCGTCGCGTAAATCGCACAGCGTAAACCCGCGCAATTCAAATGGGGCGGCTTGTATTTAAATTAAGCGTTGAAACCGACGTCAAAACGACGTGAGCGTCATTTACGCAACTCCCTATCCGCGAACGAGTTAGTAAAACGACGTAAGCGACGGAAAAAGCCGATGCTGACCCGACGCCATACTTAACATGGCATCCGACGGCATCCGACGGAACTTCGTAAGGTTACTCCACATAGAAGCTGGGGTAACCTTACGCGAACGAAAACGACGTACGCGACGACGGGGTGGCGTAAAAAGCGATCGAGAATCGGCGTAGTAGCCTCATTTGCATAGGCAAATGAGAAAACAACGTAAAGGCCACCTAGTGGCCAGAGTTGTCATTACATCTACGATCCGCAAGAGTAATTGCATTACACTTGTCGGATGTAGAAGCGTATCTATGCCACAGTGATGCTAAGCATCACTCGCATAGATACGAGGCTAAAAAAAAAGGCGATACGACGGGGGATCTGAGATACTCCGTCGTAACACCGCTGAGAATCTGGCCCTGTGTGTATCCATAAGACACACAGCACGGCTGCCAACCCCCCCACGCATGCACCTTACTGGCTGTGGTTGACAGCAGCGGGAGCCAATGACTCCTACTACTGTATCTGCACCAGTGAGAGAGCTGAAGCTCTTTTGCACATCGCAATCAGGCTCTGGTAAGTATTAGGGGCGCTGGGGGACTGCTGCATTCAGAAGTAGAATGCATAAAGGTAAAAAAAACGCCTGCTGGAACAACCCATTTAAATGTTTTATCTTTCAGCATGTTGGATTCTACATTCCTATAAGAAAATACTGTTTTTAACCACTTAACCCCCGGACCATTTTGCTGCCCAATGACCAGAGCTTTTTTTGCGATTTGGCACTGCGTCACTGTAACTTACAATTGCGCGGTCGTGCGACGTGGCTCCCAAACAAAATTGGCGTCCTTTTTTTCCCACAAATAGAGGTTTCTTTTGGTGGTATTTGATCACCTCTGCGGGGTTTTTTTTTTTGCGCTATAAACAAAAATAGAGCGACTATTTTGAAAAAAAATCAATATTTTTTACTGTAATAAATATCCCCAAAAATGTATAAAAAAAAACTTTTTTTTTCCTCAGTTTGGGACGATACGTATTCTTCTTCTACATATTTTTCGTAAAAAAAAATCGCAATTAGCGTTTGACTGGTTTGCGCAAAAGTTATAGCGTTTACAAAATAGGGGGTAGTTTAATGGCATTTTTATTATTTTTTTTACTAGTAATGGCGGCGATCAGCATTTTTTTTTTTCGGTACTCTGATATTATGGCGGACACATCGGACACTTTTGACACATTTTTGAGACCATTGGCATTTTTTTTAGCGATCAATGCTATAAAATGCATTGGATTACTATAAAAATGCCATTGGCAGTGAAGGGGTTAACACTAGGGGGCAGGGAAGGGGTTAAGTATGTTCCTGGGTGTGTTCTAACTGTATGGGGGGGGTGGCCTCACTAGGGGAAATCACTGATCTTCTGTTCATACATTGTATAAACAGAAGATCGGCGTTTCCCCTGCTGACAGGTCCCCGCTCTGTAACGAGCGATCGCATGTGCCCGGCGGCGCTCGTGCCCGCCGGGCACGCGCACAGGACTCGTGGGCGAGCAGGCGCAGAAGTGCCGACGTAGAGCTACGGGCTCTCGCCCAGGAGAGCTGACCTGCCTCTGTGTAACTGCGGTGGCTGGTCGGCAAGCAGTTAAATAAAAAATAAAATCATCTGTGCTCAGTGTGATAACCTATATCCAGACCAGCACCAATTTATATGTCTGAATACAAAGACGTTCTATAAAACCCTAAAACCAGTGCGTCATGGGCATATATAATCAAAAAGGGCACCATCAACTAAATCGATAAGTAAGTGCTAATATAAAGGACAATTCCACATAAAATGTTTGTGAGAAATGCAAAAAAGTTCATCTAGATCTGAAATGAGGGGAAGCTCTGCTGATTTTATCATCCAATAAAATTTCTATTGGGGGGTGTTGGGGCAGGTACATGGTCCTTCACAACCCCCCTCACAAAAAAAATGTTTTGTGCACAATAGAAGAGGGGGCAGGAGAAGTTCCCCTTACACATGATTGGCCCGTAAAGATCCACCTGTCCGTTTTTTCCATCGGATCGGCGCGGGCCACCCAATGACTTGTATGGTCAGGCGAATGTCAGAGGAGTTGTCTGCTGGCACCCGCCTGCCATCCGATCCGACTAGATCCGCTGATAAATGGATGGATGGCGATTACGTTGCTCATCCATCCGTTGAATTGGATGATTTTTTTTTTTTTATCCCATAAAGAACAGCGGGGCTCTGACAGGTCCACCCTTCACAGTGAGCGGAGACAGACCTGTCATCCCCTTGATCAGTGGGGATCAACGGAACTCCTCTCTTGCTGAGCTAACGAAGTCTGCTGAGCGGATACACCCCGTTTTGAAAGGGCCCTAAGGATGCAAGTTTTTGCCCCCCCCCCCCCCCCCCCTTTTTTTTGGATGAAGTTTCACTTTAAGGATACAATTTATTTTATTTTTTTGATGTTTGCCCTCCCCCACAAGCCAACATTTACACAGGAGCATTTCTGCAGATAGTTTGAATGCCACATCTGGACGCAGCAACACTCTATGGCCACGTGCAGGGCCATCTTGATAGCATCGTGGGCCCCTGGGCAAAGTAATGCTCTGGGGGCCCTACAGTGATGACAGTGAAGGTAAATAGACATCAAGTAGGTAGGAGGCAGACGGCCTCCCTTGTGTATCTATCACTCTCAGTGCCACCATGGTGCCCCCAATTTTGGGGCAGCTTGGGCTCAAGGACCAGCTGCTTTGGGGAAAGCTCAGGGGCCCCCCATGCAGCTGGGGCCCCTGGGCAGTGCCCTCTCATTAAGACAGCCCTGGCTGCATGCAAATTGGACCATTAGCTGCTGCCAGAACTCCAGAGACCAAGGCAGTTACATGTGAACAGCAACGACCATTGATTTGTAGAGTACTGATCTGCCACTGACGGCAGCTTCTGATCACACACAGGGCCAGATTCAGGTACATGAGCGCTTCTTTACTTTGGAGTAACGTTTCTCATTTACGTTACTCCGCCGACACTTTCGGCGCAAGTACTGTTATTCACATAGCACTTGCTCCTAAACTTGCGCCGGAGTAACGAAAATGCGCTGGCGTAACCCGACGCAAGTGGAAGTGGGTGTGATCATATGTAAATGATGGGCGGAGCCCAGCGCAGAGGCTTACGTTCAGCGCATCATCCACGGAGCATGCGCAGTAAGTGAGGCTTCACTCGCCCCCTTGTGCGCATGCTCACAACTTCCTTCGGCACCACTTCACGGGAAACGTCAGCGCAATGCGTTCCGTTGGGCGTTTAAATGCGCCCGTAGATGCGCCATTCCGGCACTAAAGTATATCCTGTTCCCCCTCCCCGCAGTGATGTTACTTTTGTTGTGAGATGGCTGCTCCCGTTCCCCGCAAACACACAGGAGAAAGCTAAACTCTAAAGGCCAGGAGCTGTCAGCCGTCATCTCGGCTATGGAGACCTATGATGTCTTCCTCCATGGCTGTAAAAGTTGACAGACAAGCATGGACAGAGGTGTTGTCCTGCAAGTGGGGGTGCTCAGCTAGCTCTTATCGTCGGTAACGCTGCTGCTGTAGCTGCTCTCCTGCTGACCTGTGGCCGTCTGGAGTAAAGATAAAGCAGCTATTTGTAGAAATAAGTTTGCGCCGGACGGACGAGATACGCGCGGCGCATGTAGCCAGCGTATGGTGCTAATCCGTTCGCGAATCGGGAAATCTCCCTCATTTGCATATTTGCAGGGGAAATCAATAGGCGCGACTGATGCGCCAAGCGAAATTATGCGCTGACGAGACTCTGGCGTCGGAAAGTTAAGCCGATCGGAAATGGCCCGTTTTCTGTCGCATCTAGTTTGGTGGGTACGGCCACATAGAAACGACGGCGCATATTCACAGTTACGCGGCGCATATCGAAATACTCCAGCGCAACTCTACCTGAATCTGGCCCACAGTGTAGTCAGGCAGCATTTACACCCCCAGGCAAGAATCTACTGATCCTTACTGGTGGCTGCTGCTACTCCGCCATTTGAATGGAGCCCTAAAGGGTATCATTTAAACTTTCCACAAATAGATGTTGAAAATGACTGCAGGATCAGTGTACATCTTCTCCTGTGCTTCTCTCACTAGGAAAAAAAAATCATCAGATATGGAAAGCCTAAAGGTAAAAAAAAAAGCAAGAGAGTCAGGACGCTGTGTTAGTGGGCGTCCTGCTCGCCCTCTCCCCCCTCAAGGGAGGGGGCGAGCACGACACTCCACACCAGGGAGAAAGCCCCGCATTACTGTGTGGAGTTACAGACAGAAGAACAGGAAGTGAGGATTTCTCAGAAGAAATAAGGACATTTAAAAACAAAATGGAAGGATGAGGTAAGTGAAGGAGGACTGCACTAAGGTAAAGGAAGATATTTAGGAAAAAAATTCTTTACAACCCCTTTAAGGGGTAAGGTTTTTTTTTAATGCCTTAGGTCAGCAACTTCTCATTTCTGATTGGCTCACATTGTTATAGCTAAAGTGGTACGTGGGACTAACAGCCAATTGTTGCCATAGTTCAGAGCTTGGCAGATTTCTGACTAACAATATGTTTGTCTTTTTGCTTTTTCCTCTCTCAGGTCTAACAAAACTCTGGCAGATTCCCTGGATGAGGCAAATGACCCTTCTGACCCTCTGGTGAATCGGCTTCTGCGATCAATGGCCACACAAGCCATGTCCAACGCTCAGTATTTCTCCACCGGCGCGTACTCTGAGGAGGAATTCTATCACTACGGTGAGCACCACAGTGCAGTAATGTGTGATTTTATTTTTTTTTTCCTTTCTCATCACAGATTGACAATTGGGGTGATTAACCACTTCAATACCGGACACTTTCGCCCCCATTCTGCACAGGCCAATTTTCAGCTTTCTGTGCTATCGCGCTTTGAATGATGATTCCGCGGCCATGCAACACTGCACCTATATGTACCTTAGTTTCTGCTATACCATTTTGCAAATAAGCAAGTGGCACTGATGGGTGACAGCACTAATAGGCGGCAATGATAGGCACTTTAAAAGTAAGCAGGTCCCCGTATTTTTTTTTTTTTAAAACCTTTTTTTTTTTCCTAAATGTAGGCTTTGAACTAATCTCGTTCCTGGAGTTCTTCTTTAACCACTCAATACCCGCAAGCCATCATATGACGTCCAAAACGGGGACCTGTTATCCCGGGTGGACTTCATATGATGTCCTGCACTTTTCAGGGGGATATCTGAATGATGGGTTCACCTAGAGGCATCATTCAGATATCATTCTCTTGCAGCGGCGATCGTGCGCACCATAAGAACAATCATAGCGGCGGTTCCGGTGCTTCTCCGGGCTCTTCTGTCCCATCAGGGGCCCGGAGAGATGATCGCCGGATGGAAGGCATAGAGATGACTGGTGACCAGGTGGTCACCAGTCATCTCTTTGACCGTCGGAGGCCCGGGCGTGACGTGATGACGTCACGCCCGGGTACCCGTAAGTAAACAAACTGCAATTGCGGCTAGTTTGAATGAGATCTGTGAATTCTTTTTTCACAATCTCATTCTTCCCAGCCTGGAGGAGAGATGTGGGGCCTTATTGACCCCCCCCGCATCTCTCCTTAAAGAGGACCTGTCGCACACCATTCCTATTACAAGGGATGTTTACATTCCTTGTGATAGGAATAAAAGCGATCGAAAAAAGAAAATGTAAAAAAAAGTGCAATAAATAAGTAAGGAAAAAAAATTAAAACGCCCCTGTCCCCGGTAGGCCACGCTCAGAAGCGTACGCACACGTAAGTCCGGCCCACGTATGTAAATGTTGTTCAAACCACACATGTGAGGTGTCGCCACGTGCGTTAGATCGTGTGCAACAATTCTAGCACTAGACCTCCTCTGTAACTCAAAACTGGTAACCTGTAAAAAAAATTCAAGCGCCGCCTATGGAAATTTTTAAGTAACAAAGTTTGGCGCCATTCCATGAGTGTGCGCAATTTTAAAGCGTGACATGTTG